>CM041761.1:9277500-9877500 GCA_023373885.1 Hestina assimilis | reverse complement strand
TGTGGCACATACTAATGGTGCTGCGCGCGCTCATAAGCTACGGCAACCACTTACCATCAGGTGGGCCGTATGCTTGTTTGCCAACTTCTAACATAAAAAAGTGTGTGTATTAGTAGGGGTAGGTAGCGTTTAATTGTTTTTTTATGAGTCTGTCTGTCTGCTACTGAATTCGGGATTGATTAGCAATTAATTTAGTTTATTCCACTCCGATTTTTCTTTTTCGCACGGAAACTTAATTCTTTTTCTATAATAAAAGTAGCCTTAGTTACTCCTTATAACATCATCTATCTGCCAGTGAAAAGTCTCGTTAAAATCGGTCAAGACGTTTCAGAGATTAGTAGAAACAAACAGACAGGCAGACAAAAATTTTTAAAAATAATTTTTATGTAAGTGCCGTATATACTTTTACACGCATTTAGTGAAAAGCTGTTAATTTGTAGTTACAAACAGACACTTTAATATTATTTATATATATAGACAAACTAAACCACTCTAAAAGTCATTCGCTACAACCATTCATTCAATGACATCATGTAACAAGCTATTGAACGATAATTTCAATGAGAGATATTGAAAATTGATAATGAGAATGAGTCATTAGTCCCTTTTCCAGTAATTATTTCATTCCATTCAGTATCGCTTTGAATGAATTGATAGTGGTCTTGTTAAGAGTCTCTCTTCATTCATTAATTCATTCGTATACTTCAATACATTCTTGATCTGAATGATAATTAATTGAATGAGATTTCTCGAACCGTCTGGTGTGTCTGTCTCTAGAGCTCTGCCTAAGACAACCTAAGGACGGAATCAAATCCCTGAGCTCCCGTGAGCGCTCTCGCTTTTTCATGGCAGAGTCTCTGAGCTCGACCTGACACTATCAAAGCCGAAAAAAAGAATAAGATTTATTAACTTTAAATGCAATTTAGGAATTTACAATATTACTTTTTAGTTAACTGTTATAATTAACATTTATTTAACACTAGCATCTGTCAACGACTTGGTTTGCGGTGATCTTCGAATTAATTTCGAAGAGAAATGAATCATTTGTATGTAAATTAATCACATCTATACCGAATTTCAATTAAATTCAAGTAGCATGTTTTTTGATAATCCCAGAGGTACAACTAGTATCTCATGCCGACCTGGTTAGTTACCACCGTAGGTTGGTGAAGAACTAGTGAAGTGAGAGCCCGTCAGTCGCGATTCCAGGACGGCCCGCGTATAACTCACTGCATCTTAAAAAGGTCAAAGTACAATGCATGCCTTATGGAGTTAATCGCGTAGCATCAGATTAAGACTTCTCTCCGTTTGCTTCCTCTTACTAAAACAAAGTTAAGTCATATCCTTCAGTCACGGAAATAAGTTGCATCTTGAAATTATTATAATTGGTTTTTGGCATATTAATACCATTGAGAGGACTTACCAAATAGAAAGCCAATTAGAAAGTTTCTATTTAAGTAAATAGTTTGGAATTTGGAAACACCTTTGTTGTGAAAGGGTTTGCTGCCCTTAGGTTTTGGGAGTTTCAAACTGAGTCGCTTCTTGGAGTTTGCTTGGAGGAAATATCCCTAGATTAGCTTAATGGAAGTTGGTTAGATCTTTAGCATGTGTGGTTAAATTATTCTTAAACAAGTTAAACTATTCCAATATAAATAGATAGTCAGTCAGATGTAAAGCATAAAATAGGTGAACTCAATCTTTAAGTTCAATTGTGATACGCTCATAGCCGAGTGCACCCGCTGATCGGTAAACGATCGGTAGGTTAAGCAACTTTAGGCACGGTCAGTCACTAGATGGGTGATCGCATAGTGGTATTTCTACCGAGCGTTTCCGTGCTTCGGAGGGCACGTAAAAGTCGGTCCCAGCTGTTGACAATTTGACAACAGTCGATAAGTCAAGTCAGAGGCCTACGGGCGACCTGAACAACTCTGACACTAGGTTGACCACTAACCAATCGATAAGAAGAAGTTCAATTGTTTTTTGTATTTCTTGACGGTTAAGTTTACAGTCTCGTCCTGATTTTAAGCAGTCATCGTAACTTATAATCGCTGGAAATACTTGAAGTATCACATGCGCAGCTTGCCAACCCAAGAGATAACAGGGAAAGAATGATGGGGGATAACAGGGTACAGAGGGATGCAAGACTAAGCCTTCGGCGCTCTCACTCGTCTTACGAAATGCCTATTGCATACTTTAATACCTACTGATACTGTTACTTTATGCAGATTTTCTGTGAGAAGATAGTACTTCCCGGTCGAGGCGGCCCATTTGTGGAAATGCATGGCTCTACTACTAATTCAATAAAAGAGTTCAATTTTGTAAATCAGAAGTGAAAAGACTCTTCAAGAAAGAGTGTTCGTTAAAATTATTATCAAAATAGAGGGTACAATTACTACCCCTTCTAATACATAAGATTAATATTACTCAAAACATTAGATGATAATTCCAAGCTCAAGCAATTTAAAAATATTTAATTATAAATATAAATTGACACGACTGAACGAAGTATATGCTCTAGTTGAATCATGACTCTCTTTTTTACATTCGTTTCCCAAGACATACGATACCAAAGCATAAAATGACACAACACTGACATTCCGCTAATTAAGTATTTACTTCTATTGTATTCATGCTTTGAGCTAACATAACTAGGTTCAACGTAAAACGACAAAAAACATTTCTTGGTTGGGGACTGTTTTTATTTTTAAATTTCATTTTTTTCATTTGTTGTTGTAGCGACAACAGAAACAGACATTCTGAGAAAATTTCAATTATCACCGTTGTGGCGTTGTGGGTAGCGAGTCTGCCTTTAGCCTCGACGGTTGCGGGTTCGATTCCCGCTCGGAGCAGATGTTTGTATTAATCGTACAGGCATGTTTTCCGGTCTGGTTGTGTTTGTCTTTGTCATTGTGAATGTTTCCGGACCCCGACACAGGATATAATTATCCTAATGGGGGCCGTTGAGTGTGTAACGTTTATTTATTTATTATTTATTTATCTACCTACCGTGAAATACAGCCCGCTGACTGATGGACGGATGGACGGACGGACGCCTTAGTATTTGGATACGAAAATTTCAAAAATCGTCAAAAGAAAACTGTCATTCTTATGTTTTTTCCTTATTTTCAGAATTCGTTACTGGAAAATTTGTCAAAGATTAAGACCTTGAAAATAATATTGTGAAAGGGCCAATTAATTAAAATTAAGAAATCCAAGCTCATCTAATTTGTTTTATGAAATGAAAATTCACAGAATTTTCCTCGTCGTAACGTGAAGCTATAAATAAATTCTCTGCTTATATTTTGCACTTTGTTGAATTCATTAAAATCAAAATCAAATATTTTCATTTAACGTAAAAAGCATTACACTTATTTACAGAGAGTCTTTATGAGAGTCAACCACCGGTTTTAGAATCACATCTCTACTCGAACAGAACCGTAGAAACAAACTTTTTTTTTTATGTTAGAACTTGGCAAACAAGCATACGGCCCACCTGATGGTAAGTGGTGGCCGCAGCCTATGAGCGCTTGCAGCACCATTAGTAGGTGCCACTCACGCGTTGCCAACCTCGAGATATTAGTTCTTAAATCTCGTCCGCCCAGTAATTTCACTAGCGTACAGTGCCCTTCAAACCGGAACACAGTAATGCCTAAGCACTACTATCTGGCGGCAGAATAATTGACACTACGGTGGTACCTACCTTGCCTGCCTCTTGCAACGAAAGACCTACCGCCAGTAATATTTGAGACTGCGATGGTAATTAACTAGCCGGCGTTGCTAGTATTCTTTGAAAAAAAAAAATTGTTTCTCTATTACATGAAAGTTGCCTCGCCTTTAGCGAAAGACAAAATAAATAATCATCTAGTCAATAAATATTTATTTTTTTGCTGTCCATATTCGTTAGTGTTGGGAAAGTTTTTTCACAAGTACACGGTTAGGATTTTATATAATTTATTTTTTACTTAATAGACCTAGACTGCTCAGAGACCTGCTGATGTAATAAATATTCATTAAATTTATAATACGAAGCGAAGCTTCGTAAAAAGGGTTAACTATTTTAATTAAATTTTAGTAAAATAATAACATTACCTAAAATAACCTTTCATATTTCGTTGACGACCGTTGCGGTATATTGATATTGAGTCTACCTATAGTCTCAACGTTCGCGAGTTCGATTCCTGCACGGGGCGGACATTTGTCTTACAAAAAAACTTTCTCCCCACCGTGCCTCGAAAAGCACGTTAAGCCGTTGGTCCCGGTTGTTATCATAACATCTGATAATAATCGTTTACTCCCGATTAGAAATTGCTCTTATCCAATGAGTCATTGGTTCACCCTTAGGTTTGTGGAGTTCGCTTTGTGTAAAAACTAGTAACCCGCCAAATCCGGATAATAATAATAAGCAAACACTAGGCAAAATACCCGGATAAATGCTAGAAAGAAGAAGATTTCATTCAATTCGATATTCAGTTGTGATTTGCAAAATATACACGAGGGAAGTTAGCGTGTGACTAACTTCGTTCCTTTGCGTCATTCGTCGTCGTTTTCTGTGACATTTTTTTCTGCATGGAACAGCCTGTCTACAGGACAAAGTATATAGAATTGTTCTTTTCAGTTTTCTATACTTTTTATTTATACTTTTTACTGGTGGTAGGTCTTTTGTTGCAAGAGGCCGGCTAGGTAGGTACCACCGCAGTGTCCAGTATTCTGCCGCCAAATAGTAGTGCTTAGGCACTACTGTGTTCCGGTTTGAAGGGCATTGTACGCTAGTGAAATTACTGGGCGAACGAGATTTCAGAACTAATATCTCGAGGTTGGCAACGCGTGAGTGGCACCTACTAATGGTGCTGCAAGCGCTCATAAGCTGCGGCAGCCACTTACCATCAGGTGGGCCGTATGCTTGTTTGCCAACTTCTAACATAAAAAAAAATATATTTACTGTGGTCACTCTATAACAACTTACAAACTTTTTAGATTTTGATTACCTGTGGGATGAGTAACACTATCACTATAAATAAAAGTCACTTACTGTTATCTAATACCTTTAAAGGAGGAATTCTTGTATATATATATATAATTGGGATCTCAGAAACGGCTGCACCGATTATCATGAAATTTAGTATGCATGGGTTTTCGGGAACGATAAATCGATCTAGCTAGTATTTATTTTTAGAAAATGTGGCTTTGTCCGTGTTTTCAGGGCGTTGTCGACACGCCATCTATTATCAACAAAATAAATTAAAAATGTCAAAATATATAAATAAATTCACAGCGCACTTGAGCGACCACGCGTTGCTATGGCAACAACGATTTATTGAATTGAATCGAATGACAAACATTTCTACAATGACAGTTGACGTTTTCTTTAATTTTTTATGTCACTGACTGACAGCGATGCGTCCATTAGAATTTAACAAAATACTCAACAATCCCAATTTTTGCGGATATAACTTGTTGTCGAAATCATTATTTTATTATCCAGGTAAGGTTTCAATCGAGTCTACCGTACCCTTCACGACTTTCGATTTACCAAAAACAAAAAACAATCGAGCATAGCTCGGTCAACCAGGTACTAATGTTTATATTCGAGTCCACATAAAAATCAGAAGTATACACATAATCACACAATTATTTTTACAGCATATTAGCATACAAGCATAAAGAATATAGCACAAGGAGGCACATTAATTTACGAAGAGGAGAAGAAAAAAGCAGGAAAATATGCAAAAACTTTTAAGCGTATAGATGTCGAATGTCATGCGTAAACAAAGGAATGCTCGCATGGGGCATGCGCTTTCGCACGGGGCCTAAGATGCTGCTGCCTGTGCCACTAAGAATGTGGGCGAGATTACCCCACATACCCACAATAATAATAATAATAATAAACGCTACATACTTAACAGCCCTCAGTAGGATAGTTATGTCCTGTGTCGGGGATCCGGAAACATACACAATGACAACGACAAACACACTCAGATCGGAACACATGCCTGTATGGTCAATACAAACATCTACTCTGAGCGGAAATCGAGCCCACGACCTGTGGTTCTTAAGGCAGGATCGCTACCGCTGCGCCAAAATGTCGTCAAAAATCCAAAAGTTAAAGAAAATAAAACTCGCACTTATAATTTGAAGATGTGTTTAAAAAGGCAACACGCTGTCAAAGGTATATTGAATAGCATAATTAACCCTATCTACTTGGATAAACCGAAATAACCGAGCGATGGGGCAGAAAATACCGGAACCCTTGTTAGTGTCATCCCGTAAATTCGGATAATCCGTATATTGACAAGCGTTAAGGCGGTCAGGATAACATTTCAACCATTTTTTACGACGACGGAACCAAAAAGGAAAATAATGATAGATTTCTATCTGAAGGTACAAAAAAAGAGAGATATCAACCGCCAAATTATAAATAATAAATACTTGTAAACCTTTTCGAGATAAAATTTAGACCTAATAAAAGGAGACGCAAAATATAAATATTTATTTTTATTTACTAATTTTGCAAGCATACGACCCGCCTGACGGTAAGTTGCCTTAGCCTATATGCGCTTGCAACACCTGTGTAGATATAACTATCGCATGTCAACCTACATATAAGTTTTTAACTCTCCTTACTAGTTACAGTCAAACCGAAACACAGTAATGGCCAAGACACTAATATGCGGTAGAATGTTTAACCTGCTTTGGTAATAGAAACTGAATGTAAATAACGTCACAAATAGGCATTAGTATCTTATAACAAACCAACAATCAGACTAGTTTCGTATATAGAAATATGTAAAAAACAATACACTTAAGATTCAAATTTTATAATATAATAAACTCAAATTAAGTAAAAACATAATTAGGTCTCTAAATTACAAGGATACTAGCGGGTCCGGCAGACACGGTTCAGCCCCGAAAAAAATCTGGGACCCGGCAGCAGCGCCCACCCAACTGAGTCTAATTGTGAACAGAAGTGACACCGGTGCAAATTATTGAATGACTAATATCGCTATTAAAAATAGGGGTTGATGAAAAGTAAAAAATGTCCAAAAAATAAAAAAATTAAAATCTGGGATGGACCCTTAACACTAAACCACTAAAGTGGTATGAAAAATAGATGTCGATTCTCAGACATACCGTTTCGGAGGAGTTTGGTAACAAACACCGCAACACGAGAATTTTATATATTAGTAGCTTATAAAACTTACAGAAATATTAAATAAATCTCACCTCTACACCGTCTTTTACGAAAAATTGTTTGAATAATAAATCACACCTTGAATTTATTTAAAAATGAAATAATTTAAGTAAGATATCAGATTAAAATGTTTAACTTTAGTTTGGACTTCTTCACTGCTTGGCTTTAAGCCAAAAATATTCTTAATACAGTATCATAACAGACACTATTCGGTGAATCAACTTTGATCTTTATATCATGTACACTAGCATTTCTTTTTCCATAACAGTTGTTGAGAGTTAAGCCTTTATGATAGGGACTGTTTTGTTACTCATTTGTATTTCAGGTGTTCACTTTGTTTTATCATAATAAAGATTACGTTTATCTTTTTACTTTAAAATAATTTTCGATTTGGGATGCAATTGCTTGTTTTAAATGTCCATTGTACAGGTTCATCGTTAGAGGTTTTTAAAATCACAACCTCAATCTCATACTGCTTCTTCTTACTAGCAATATTCCCTTTATTGAACCAGTCTGCTTATAATCTTATCCTGATTTGACAGGTTACTAGTTTTTATATAGAGCGATTGCGTCGGACCTCCTCAAGCCAAAAGTTAAACCAGTAATTCATTGGATAAGAGCAAATGACCTATCAAGTTAACGATTATTATCAGATGTATCAACTGAGACTGACAGCTTATATGCTCTCCGAGTCACGATGGAGACACCCACGAGGACAAAGGCCTAGACCAAAACAAACATTAGTAAGATCAATGCAAACATCTACCCAGACGGTATACACAAGGTCGTCGAAGCTGAAGGTAAGCTTGCTGCAAACATTTTAAGAACTCCAAAGACTACTACTAAAGTTTAGAAAAGTAAATAAACGTATCAAACTAAAACACTTTAACTCTTTGAATATAAATAGTTTATATATTATAGCCTGCACAAACTCGAAGATGAAGTAAGTGTCACATCTGCAACAGTAATAAACTTAGTCAAAGGTTAAGCGCTGAAATGTACACTTTCGCAGTAACTGTGCAAGTTAAATTGACTTTAAGTTAAATACGAACATTAATTCGTAGTAGTAGCAGAGCAATAAATGAGTTAGAGCGTCGGAGGCCCAATCTCCCACCCCTTCTGTTCTCTACATTTTCTCCCCTTCTCATCCCTTTCCTCCTATCCATTATATTGTCAACGTGCATGTTACGCTTCAAGTGTCGCGCGCTTTCATAAGTTGCGGTGACTGTTTACGATCATGTGGACCGTATAATTGTTTGCCAACCGGCATGAGTAAAGAAATCGTATAATGGCGCGGCCCATAGCCCATTTTTAGGGTTCCGTAGCCAAATGGCAAAAACGGAACCCTTATAGATTCGTCATGTCCGTCTGTCCGTCCGTCCGTCTGTCCGTCCGTCCGTCTGTCCATCTGTCCGTCCGTCCGTCCGTATGTCACAGTCCTTTTACTCGGAGACCATTGGCTCTATCTATACGAAATTTACTAAATAGGTGCATTGTATGAACCGAACAACGATTCTGTAATGAAATTTTAAAATATATAAGAATTAAGGGTAGCAGTCCATACATGTAAGTGAGTGTTGAAAAAAAAATTCAACGTATGTCAACGTGTGAGATATCTTTGGATAGGTCTTTCAAAATTATAAGGAGGTTTGATTTTGTTTTTTTTTCATTAAGTCAGTAGTTGTTGAGATATTAGCTCCTAAAGTCATAAAAATTGTGTCCCCTCCTCTAACTTTTGAACTATGGGATTTAAAATTCTGAAAAATTTGAGTTTGTAGGACATCAAATAAAATTTCAACCACATTTGGTTTGAGGAAGATAGATCTACAAATTTAAGAGATATATAAGTTTTTCCCATAACTTTGTTTTTCATATAACTTTTAATAATTACTATGACATTACCAACTTATTTTTGTAGTCGATTTTAATTCGTTATTATTTTAAAATTCCTTAAGATTCTTCATAACCAAGCTGAGGAACCCTTTAGTTTCAACTGTGCGTGGTCAACAACGCACTTGATTGCTTTTTTTCTTGTTTTTTTGTCTCTTCTTTACCCCTTATAAATGAACAACAGGTATGGTAACCCCATATAAAATATAGGGTCACATGCTAGCTAGCTAATTTTTTAATCTATAACAATACAATTTTAGTAACTATCTGTAGCATTAAAATAACAGCTTTCTAGCGACAAAAAACTTTTTGTAATTTTATTTGTCGGACAATATCCGAAACGGTCGGAACGATGTTAATGATGTTATGGTTAGTAACTACTGCCCTGATAAAAAAACTTGGACCTGATATCAGACAAAACTGTAATTGTGAACAGAAGAGACACTGGTGAAAATTATTGAATTAGGAATATCGATATCAAAAAATAGGAGTTTATGGTTATATGTATTTTAATACTAAAAAATTAAATTTAATTTAAAAAATTAATTAAATAATTAAAAAAATTGCCAAAAAATATGGGTAGATCACCCTTAACATTAAGGGTTATAAAAATAGATAATAACCTATTCGCAGAGCGACTGAATAGATTTATAAAGTTTCATCAAAATTGGTCAAGCAGCTTGAAAGAATTATGGTAACTGAACCTGTTTATATATTAGATATATTTTAAATATATATACATATTGGAATATACTAAATTAAAAAAAATAGGTATTTAATAAGTATAGACGGATTTCCAGATATTGTAAAAGTTATTTTCTCAAGCTTCGTTACTAATCCTTGTTCGGCAGGAGGCTTTTAAGGAATTACGTGGAAACCTAAAAATGTTGCGGATAAAATCCCGATCTAAGTGACTTATTTGTTGTTTCGTTATCAACATAGATTATCTAATTTATAGGTTTTATTTTGAGCACATTAAATAAGTAATATAGAATTACCTGAAAGTATTAATGAAACAGTAATAATAATAAACGCAACACTCAACAGGCTCCATTAGGATAGATATATCCTGTGTCGTTGGTGCAGAAACATACACAATGAGAAGGACAAGCACACCCAGACCAGAAAACATGCCTGTGTGGTCAATACCTGTGGCGAGATCACTATCGCTTCACCATAACGTCGTCGTTGGTCGAATCCTGTGTTTTTTAAACTGTAGTAGCGTGCCAAAATTTGACGAGTTTCCTGGATTTCTCAAGGATCTCAACGCCAGATCTGGACTAGATTAAAATGTGATCACCTCGGGAGTATACCTTTGCAAACAAATAAGAACTTATCTACACTAGTCCAGCCACCTACGAGTTTTCAGGTAACAAACATACAAAAATGGTCAAACATGGTCGATTTGATTACCTTTCTTTTTGAAGTCGGTCAAATATAAAAAAAAAAACATAGTCTTTGACATTCCAAGCTTTTCATATGTGGCCGAAGGGGTTCGCCAGAATTTAATTTCGCGCGTATTCAAAAAGATAGATTAAAGAAGAATTAAAGGCGTCGGGATGTGACGACCCCATCGCCCGCTGTTGGGATAACCTCTGTCACAACAGAGATTATTCCACCAGTGCAATCAGTCACACTGGTGGTAGGTCTTTTGTTGCAAGGGGCCGGCTAGGTAGGTACCACCGCAGTGTCCAATATTCTGCCGCCAAATAGTAGTGTTTAGGCACGACTGTGTTCCGGTTTGAAGGGCATTGTACGCTAGTGAAATTACTGGGCGAACGAGATTTAAGAACTAATATCTCGAGGTTGGCAACGCGCGAGTGGCACCTACTAATGGTGCTGCAAGCGCTCATAGGCTGCGGCAGCCACTTACCATCAGGTGGGCCGTATGCTTGTTTGTCAACTTCTAACATAAAAAAAAAAAAAAATAGAAATGCTACTAATCACCAGTCAAATTCGTGGTATACTTTGCACAGTGGAAACTACATGATTCCGCAGTTTGATTAGGAAGAATCTTTAGAACTATTGTTCTTTATGAGTATGTTTTTGAGGGGGACAAAATTATGTTCAAAGTTTTGGATAAATACATCTGGAGCTAATAAAAGCTTGTTCAAAAGAAGACATTTTAGAAGAAGATATAGGAAATTGATGCTTCGTTTTATTTAACCATACTTCAGAATTGTTTAGGAAACGATGTTAATTCATAAATGGACGCAAAAAGGCAATACCATGTCAACACACAAGAATGTCATTTCGAGAAAATCGCGTTTGAAAATTGTGAACAACTTGCTTTATATGATTTTTTTTAATGTATTGGTCAAGTTTTTTGCAATTTCAGATTTATGTAAGTTATTTTACTTATATTCACAAAAATAAGTATACAAACTGCATATTTCGTATATAATAACCCAAAACGTTTAACATAATACATAAATTGCATGATTAAAAATGACTTTTTTAGAAGTTTTAAAGCTTAAAACCCTACAAATATTAAAGAAAAATGTTCTTCAGCCATTTACCAGCACTTTTACATATATAACTCATTTTTTTTTTAAATTGTGGGTTGACATGTTATTGCTTATTTGCGTCCATGTATCTAGCGGCTTTGCGAGGTCTCTTAAACTTTATGAAATAATTAACATTTGTTGAAAACCAAATTTTCACACTATCCACTACAATTATCAGCATAATAATTATGCAACAATTTTGCTGCAATTATGAATAAAGCGGAATTATTCCAATATTAAATGTTCTTAGACATTTGTGACAATTATTGACAATTATAAGGGATGTGACATATTTTAATTCGACTAATCGATAATTAATTCAGTGCTATAAACATTTTACGTATGCCTAAAATGATTTAACAGGTTACTAGTTTTTACACAGAGCGATTGCCATCTGACCTCTGCAACCCTAAGGGCGATCCGGTAAGTCATTGGATGAGAGCAAATTACCTATCATGAGTTAACGATTATTATCAGATGTTATGGTAACACCCAAGACCGAAACCGATATTTATAACAAACATCTATTCCGAGCGGGAATCAAACCCGCGTCGTGGTTGAAAGCAGGCTCACAACCAGCACGCCACAATGTTCGTCAGTACAAAGTTAATAATATCGATAATTAATATTAAAGCACTTTCCAACCCTATATGCTCTCTATAAAATACGAAACCAGACGGCAAAGGGCTATTCTATAACGCATTTAAATTTGCTATTGATCAAAGACATGACGTCAACAGTACGTAATTTCTTGACGAAACTGGAAGATCCTGAAAGACCATTTTTGGGTCCGAATGTAAAATGGCTTGAATTGTGGGGCTTATTACTTCCGAAAACCAAATTGAAAAAGTTTATGTATATGATGATACATACACTAATGTTCATATTTATTTTGACGGAATTCGTTGAGATTTACCTTAAGAGGTCCGATGTAACAGTAATACTCCAAAATGTTAAATATGCAATGGTCAGTGTTGTCAATTTCAACAAGGTAGTGACGTTTATAGTTTGGCAAAAGTATTGGAAAAGCATTATCGATTTTGTCACTGTAACTGATATGGAGAGACGGAAATCTCAAGACAAAACTTATCAAGATATCATAAAGAAATTCACTAGATATTGTAGAAGCATAACCTATTGGTATTGGTTCCTGACATATTGCACTGTTGTAATGACAATTTCGCAGCCTTTAGTTAAATATCTAATTATTTTGTATAACGGTAATGATTCGGACACTATTCCAGAAATAGTCAATTCCTGGTTGCCAGTAGATAAGCATACACTTCCAGGGTATCTGTTATTAATGTCATATCAGATATATGCGGCTTTTTATTCAGGCGGGTGGATGACATCATTCGATACGAACGCCTTTAGTATTATGATTTTCTTTCAATGCGAAATAGAGCTACTCAGAAAAGATGGTCAGTTTTTATTTGGAACTCTGGATAACCCGAGAAGTAAAGAGGAAGCGAAGATGCGATTTGCTTTTTGTAGTAAACGACATAATGATTTGCTACGGTAAGTAAGAGCTTAGAATAATTAATTCTAAACAATTGAATCTTTTTCGAAAGATACATAAATAGTGTTATAGATCTTATCAACAATATGTTTTAAAAAGTTCAAATTGAGATGCTTTTTGCCGAAACTGATTGACTCCAGTCGAGTGATATGTAGACTATTAAAGCCATACAATATAAGCAAAAAGTACTAATAATAAAATACTTTTAGTTTGCTTGAACTGACATTTGACTGACTCGTCGTACATATTTTTATACATAACTTTGACCCAATACTCAGGAGAAGAGAATTTAAAATTCTGAAAAAATGGAGGTCGTAGAGCATGAAAAGAACTTTAATTTTCGCTGTACACCACTTGACTGGTAATTTTATGTAAACACTCGAATTTTTTTACTAATATTTTTGCTTGTGGCCAGATATTCGCGTCTCTTCGACTCATGTCTATCACCGATTATGTTTTTATATGTGATCGTGTGTTCAGTCTCGCTTTGTGCTACATCTTACCAATTAACGGTAAGTATTAATATTTAAATTATGGAATAATGAAAATGCCGGATTTCCATTCTTTTCAAAACGCGTCATTAATTTTATAATGTATTTTTGTTAATATTTGTCAATCACTTATGGCCTATTTTAATCAAAGTGTAAAAGTATGTGAAAAAAAAATGTAATGGCCCTCAAAGGACCTCAAAAAAGAAAGAAGGAACATTTGACCTGGCAGCCTGAAAACTTTTATATATCGCGATTTGGCATTGTAAAACTTATGAAATATTTTTATAAGCATTTTTAAATTAAAGAAAGGTACACCTTTTGCAAGATACGGGATCATTGTAACAAAATGATTATTTACATTTTTAAAAACGAAGAATCGAAGCAACTTCGCCGTGTACCAATAATTCGTTTGATCATAAATAAAAGTAATTTTATTAAAATGATTTTTTTTTTTCAAAATTGTATCATAATTGTACTTTATTTCTTATAACACAGATTGAAAAAAATACAATGGAGCGACTAATCACAGCAGAGTATTTTATATTTGGTCTTGCGCAAGTTTTCATGTATTGCTGGCACAGTAATAACGTGTTATATGCTGTAAGTAAATCAATATAATTATACTCTATAGATTTTGCCACTGGTTTTGTTTGCGAAAAAAACGGTTTTAATACAGACTTTGAACCCCTATTTCACCTCTTTCAGGGATGACATTTTAGAAGATGTTAGAACACAGGTTTCTTGATCTTTAAAAGTTTGCCCAAAAATAAAGTTTCATGCTTCTTGTTTAAAAAATGACGGACTATACAAGCAGACAATATAAGCTATTCAATCCCTTTTGCACCTCTTAAGCATTAAATTTCGCAAAATCCTTTTGAGTGCTTGTTTATGTTTTAAAAATAAAACCTGTAAAAACAGTTTTCTAGACCCAAGGGTTAAGATTGAGTGTTTATATGTCAGTCACAGTCAGGTCTTCTCCTTATATATATATATATATATATATATACACATATAGATGACCTTTTAGGCTATGGGAAGTGATGACCCCATCGCCCGCTGTTGCGATAATCTCTGTCACAGCAGAGATTATTCCAACAGTGCAATCAGTCACACTGGTGGTAGGTCTTTTGTTGCAAGAGGCCAGCTAGGTAGCTACCACCGCAGTGTCTAAATTCAACCGCAAAGCAGTAGTGTCTTTGGCATTCTGTTTTGGTTTGAAGGGCAATGTAGGCTAGTGAAATACTGGGCGAAGAAAATTACATGAGGCAACATGAGAGACATTTACAAATGCTTGTTTGCTAACTTAATAACAAAAAAAACTATTAGTACTCCAAGAAAAACTGAATATTAAAATAAATAAATATTTTTAGAGTAACGACTTAACACTTGGACCGTATGAAAGTATCTGGTGGACGAGGGATGTTTCAGAAAATAAAAGTGTTAATATTCTGGTCGACCAATTCAATAAATCCATCGTGTTTAGTGCTGGACCATTTACTAATATTAACGTTACTACTTTTATAAGTGTAAGTATACGAGTATTGTTAGATTACAATCCATGTATGTGTGAGTTAAATATTGTAAATACTAGCTTTATTTTGTCTGTGTGGACTTCAGAATTACGTTTCTTAAGGCTAATGCCTTAGCCTAGCCTTGGTCGAGTTGTTATGTTTGATGACTCTCTAAAATGTATTATCCAATCCATATGGAAAAGTATTTTATGGATTGCAATATTTCATGATGAACGATTGAGTTGTTAATTTCTTAAGCAAAATTTCCTACTAGAAAATTACCCAGTATATTCATTTTGAAGATGTAACGATGAATGGGAAGATTATCTAGGCGTTGTGACTTAACAGACATTTTTGTAACTGAGCCATGCTCCTCCCAGCATAAATACGCCAGCTCCGATGACGATGACGACGTTAAGTAACAGTATCAGACTCACACCGTCGGGTCTATCGTATAGAATGCACTCGGAGCGCTGGCTCCATCTCCGATGACGTCCTTAGCCGTGGTCCGGCTTCCCAGGAAGCACCCTAAGGACGGAATCAAATTTGAGCCTCTGTGAGGGTTGCCTCTTTATCACGGCTGAGTCTGTACTCGACCCTCTCGCTCGGTGACGCTGTCAAGGCCAGTAGGGCCAACAGCCATAAACATTCCAAAAAAAATTAGTGCTTCAGATGTCCAATCTCACACCACCCCTGTTCCCTTCCTTTTTCCCTTCTCATCCTTTTCCTCCTATCCTTTAGATGTTCATAGGTTGCGGTGACTGCTTACCATCAGGACCTAATGCTTCTGTAAAACAAAATATAATGTTATATTCTACATTGCAGATACTGAAAGGAGCTTACAGTTACTACACACTCCTGAGCCAATCTCAAGAGGATTAATTCTTGAGTAAATAAGGGCATAGTTTCTAAAGAGATCATATTTGTATTTACTTTAACATTTCGGATATATTTCTTCACTTCTAAGATATTATTTCACTAGATGTGATTTTTATAAATTTTTAAGTCTAACACAGAATTATTTATTAGTCTTAAGTCTAACACAGGATCGCAGACATAAAGGAACATGAAAAATTAACCAATCCTATTGTTTTCATCATGAATAGCTCAATTGAGTAAGTACTACGGATGAGTGCTATCAGGACGCCTTGTCCAGCTAATTTTCGTTCTCTCTTTATCTCTCTTCACCTTCTCACCTTCCCTTCTCTTCTTCTCTTATCTCATAGTCTTCTATTTACCCTTCCTCACATGGGATTAGTAACATCATATTCACAGAACTGCCATTGTAAGCGTTCTTAGATTTAGATTAGGCTAGCTACCACAAGCCATCCACCAAAACGTGCTCAATGTTTGTGCTATGTAGAAACTTGACGCGCTACTACTTTAATTATTTAAACAAGTCAAAAATTCTATATTTTAAGAATATTAACAGTCCTACTGACGTTTGGCGATTAAAACTATTTTGTTAAGTTGGACCGGAAGCCATTAACTCTTATTGCGAAAACCAAAACTGAGCTTAATCGCTTAATTTCGTAACATGTCATATATATCTATTCGTCATGCTCATATAAAATCTGAATTTATTTACAGTCAGAATTGAATTGGATCGAAATAGAATTTTTAGTAAAACTTAATGGTAGGCCTGCTGGTCATTAAATGGATGGGGTGATGTCATCGTAATTATAAAAAAGAATACACGCTTGGTTTTCACACTACCTAATGAAAATGCAATATCTAGCCTAATCTAAATCTGTGGTTCATTAGCTTCGGTGACTTCGCGACATGTAATGTTTCGTTTTATAGTTTTATCTATAAATGTAAAATCTTTGAAGCTGTAAATCATTTTGTTAGCAACATTGTTTCTTTACACTAGTTGTGAACTTTATTATTTTAATTAAATGTTCTTAAACTAAATTTTAGCTTATATAAGGAAGTAGTTTTACAACACAACAATGTTAGTAGCTACTTAGCACGTTTTATAACCTGTTGGAATATTATAATATATATTGAGATTAAAGCTATATGTTTCTTATATATACAAAACATTGTATTTGATTTTCTAACAAAGTATCTAGTATTTATATATATTTTTGACTGGGAGGAAATTACAACCGTTGTGGCATGGTAGTTAGCCTGTTTTGAGCCTCAACGGTTGTGGGTTCGATGTTCGCTCAGAGCAGATGTTTGCTATAAATATCTGTTTAGGTCTGTACGTTTGTCCTTGTGGGTCTCCCCGCCGTGCACGGAGAGCACGTTAAGCTGTTGGTCCCGGTTGTTATGATTACATTTGATAATAATAGTTAATTCTTAATAGTTTGCTTATAACATAGAGATGAATGAGAGTATTAGCAGAGCTAAAGAGAATAAAAAAAATTAGTAGTAGTAGTATAAGTTTATTCGAAACTTGTGAATAAATTTTCCACTAGACCCTTTTTATAATTTCTGTTTAATTAATACATCTACTGAATATTTATTCAATTAAGGGCTTGTCTTAGGCAAGCCTCAATTAGTTTGCTGGCTAAAGTATTTCTTTAAATAATGCTAACCTTGTCTAGACTCTGATAAAGTATTAACATTTTATAAAGACTCTCGGGCTTAGAAATATTTTGGTTAAAACAAGCCATTCTACATAAAAAAATATTTTTAAATTTAATATAATCCAAGGCTAAGTTTATCGACGATCAATAATTTACTTGATGTGCCCGTGGCTCTACTCGCATTATATATTTTTTTGTTGATCCTACGAGAACTCAATATTTATCCGGGATACTTTTTTTATGTTAAAAGTTGGCAAACAAGCATACGGCCCACCTGATGGTAAGTGGTTGCTGTAGCCTATGAGTGCTTGCAGCACCATTAGTAGGTGCCACTCACGCGTTGCCAACCTCGAGATATTAGTTCTTAAATCTCCTCTGCAGTACTTTCACTAGCCTACAGTGCCCATCAAACCGGAACACAGTAACGTTTATCACTACTATTTGGCGGTAGAATATTTGACACAGCGGTGGTACCTACCTAGCCGGACTCTTGCAACAAAATACCTACCAGCAGTGTGACTGATTGCACTGGTGGAATAAACTCTGCTGTGACAGAGATTATGCCAACAGCGGGCGATGGAGACGTCACGTCTCGACGCCGGTAAAACTCCAACTAACATAAGAACCTACTACTTACTTATCGATTGGTTAGTGGTCAGCCTAGTGTCAGAGTTGTTCAGGTCGCCCGTAGGCCTCTGACTTGACTTATCGACTGTTATCTAATTGTCAACAGCCGGGACCGACTTTTTACGTGCCCTCCGAAGCACGGAGACGCTCGGTTGAAATACCACTATGCGATCACCCATCTAGTGACTGACCGCGCCTAAAGTTGCTTAACCTACCGATCGTTTACCGATCAGCGGGTGCACTCGGCTATGAGCGTCTCATCATCTCATAGGAACCAATATACCCAAACTAAAAAGCAACATTGTTAGAAACTCCCAAAACGTACATGCAGCGAAACTGTTATCCTAACATAACAAAGGTGCTTAGAAATTCAAACTATCAATTCAAACAGTAACTTTCTAATTGGATGCCTTGATTAGCGCTTTTCTAATCCTATTCAACTTGAAAACTTACTAATAACCGTATTAGTTAAATAGTTAAAACTAACTCCATTGGGCTCATTCATCGAAAGCATTCACAATTTATTTCCCAAACATTTCTTTATAAACGCTGCACACTCAACGGCCCCCATTAGGATAATGATTTCCTATGTCGGGGGTTCAGAAACACATACAAGGACTAGAACAAACAAACCCAGACAAGAAAATATGCTTGCATGTTCAATACAAACATATTATGCTTTGAGCGGGAATCGAGCCCGCAAACGTCAAGGCTAAAGGCAGACAAGCTACCCACAACGCCACAACGGTGTCAATTCATATAATTGCTTATTCAAGACACTATGCGTCGTAAATCGACATGCACATGCATGCGGTAACATGTGCACGTATTGGCGTCACATTTGTGCAGTCGGTATTAAAGTGGTGTACACGTGGGATATTAATTAAAAACCTGGATAGTTTCCAGGAACGTGCCAACTTGCCAAATCTGTGTACATTTAAGATTTACATTGTATGTATATTATGTACATGTTGCTTGTTGCATATTATCGGCGTCGGGATGTGACGATCCCATCGCCCGCTGTTGGGATAACCTCTGTACACAGCAGAGATTATTCCACCAGTGCAATCAGTCACACTGGTGGTAGGTCTTTTGCTGCAAGAGGCCGGCTAGGTAGGTACCACCGCAGTGTCAAATATTCTGCCGCCAAATAGTAGTGCTTAGGCATTACTGTATTCCGGTTTGAAGGGCACTGTACGCTAGTGAAATTACTGGGGAGACGAGATTTAAGATCTAATATCTCGAGGTTGGCAACGCGTGAGTGGCACCTACTAATGGTGCTGCAAGCGCTCGTACGCTACGGCAACCACTTACCATCAGGTGGGCCGTATGGCTGTTTGCCAACTTTTAACATAAAAAAAAAAAAATGTTTTCTTTACTTGCCGTTTAAATAAACGTTAAATCAATAAATAAACGTTACACACTCAACGGCCACATTAGGATAGTGATATCCTGTGTCGGGGGTCCGGAAACACACACAAGGACAAGGACTAATACACCCAGATCATTATCAGATGTTATCCTATCGATGTTATGTGATAACAAACGGGATGGACAGCTTAACATGCTCTCCGAGTTACAGTAGGGAGGCCCACAAGGACAAACGCCTAGATCGAAACAGATATTTATAAGATCAATGCAAACATCTGCGCGAGCGGGAATTTAACCCACAACCGTAGAGGCTAAAGGCTCGCTACCCACAAACACAACGGTGTCAGTGTCAGTTTTAGGTCATAAAAACTATTACAGTATATAGAAAGAGACAATAAATATGTTTGTTACTTAAAATAGAATCAAAAATTTTATTTCCAAAGTAAATAGAATCAACCAATAACATGAATGAACTAAAAAACAAAAAATGTCCAAAAATAAAACAGTGAAAAACGGTAATTTCATTTACATATTTCGAAAACGTCACGTCCGATCCGACCTGGTACATTTTTACATACTGATAATGGGTGTGAATATTTTTAAAACATCGCTTTTTGTAATAAATTATCCTTACTAATATTATAAATGCGAAAGTAACTCTCTGTCTGTTTGTCGCGCTTTCACGCCAAAGTACTCAACCGATATGTAATTTGGTACACAGATAGTGGAGACCCTGAAAAAAGACATAGGCTACTTTTAATCTGAAAATAGGGTTGTAAAGGGTTGAAGTATTTTTCATTTTTAGATCTCAAACTTTAAAACTAATTTTTCAGGCTGTTGATTTAAAATGACATTTAAAGATTGTTAGGGTTTAATCGTTACTCTTTCGGGCAAAGTCACTGGCAGAAGCTAGTATAATTTATATGTTGAACTACATCATAAAAAACATGATAAACTGTAGTCGAATAAAGGACTGTTAACATAAAAATTATGACAGCGTAAAATATTTCCTGGAATATAAATAATCAACGTTTTATAATCTTTTAGATATATTATTTATAATACCTGGATGACCGAGCTATGCTCGGTACTTTTTGTTTTTGGTAAATCGAATTAGATACGTTGATAAAACCCTCCCAATAATGGATTTTCTCACAAAAGAAGGAACTTGGAAGAAATAATCGGACTCTAGACACCTAGACGCGAACCGGGGTTTCATTGCTTGTATTGTCAACACGGCATCTGTTATCAACGATATATACTTAAGTAGGCAATGGCGAATATGACAAAAATGTTCAAACTTTATTTTTGGTCAAGATGGATAAAAAAATTACCAGTTTTTATCGCAAGAAGAAAGTGGCACGAAAAATCATCTCCTTTAAAAGAAGGACTGGATGGATGAAGGATAATTCGGTCAAGGGGTACGATAGACTCGCTTGAAACTTTACCTAAATAATATAACGTAAAAAATTATGATTTCGAGTCGACAACATATATTCGCAAAAATTGGGATTTTCGAGTATTTTGTTAAATTCTAATGGACGCATTCCTGTCAGTCAGTGCCACATTCTAAATTAAAGAAAACATCAACTGCCATTGTAAAAATGTATGTCATTCGATTAAATTCAATAAATGCTTTGTTGCCATAGCAACGGGTGGCCGAAGTCAAGTGCGCTGTGAAACTAAAGGGTTCCGCAACTTGATGATGAAGAAAGAAAGAATAAAAAAAGACTTAAAACAACATAAATATCTCTAAAATTTATATTTGATAGTAATAATTATAAGAGGTCCGATTTTGTCATTTGGCTACGGAACTCTAAAAACAATTTGACAATATGGACAGTGTTACACATCATATTGTTTTTGTACATGTTTTGACAGTTTTAATTTACTTTGTTGATAATAGATGACGTGTCGACAACAGCCTGAAAATACGAATAAAACCACATTTTCTAAAAATAAAACCTAGCTAGATCGATTTATCGCCCCCGAAAACACCTGCATACCAAATTTCATGATAATCGGTGGAGCCGTTTCCGAGACCCTCCTCCTCGTTTAAACGTGAAACTGTTGTTGTATCTTGACAAATTTTTCGTTTAGCTTTAGCATGTTGGATTATGGCCGGCCGCGGAGACATAATTTATTTTAATGTTTATATTATTTACTATTTATGTATGTTTGTTCGCATGCTTGTTTGTGTGTCTATTTTGTTTTTATTTATTTATTTATATTTTTTTTTGGTGTTTTCTTTATGTTTTAAGGTTAGAAACGCAATTTTAATAACCTAAATCGAATAATGAAAAAAGTTAAAAGTTTTACTTTCGTCGTGTTTCCATAAAACGACCCATTTTTTTAAGTAGCATCTGCCCTTGATTTCTCACAGCGATAATCCAACTGGCAACGAACATTTTTCCGGTATAAAATTATCCTATATTCTTATTATCTGGATTACCACAATACAGATAAGAATTTTATTCCAATCTGTTAAGCTGTTTATGTTTGAAAGAATAACAACCATCCATCCATCAGTTGGCAGGAGAGCTGGTTTATATTTCACCCAAAGCACCAGAATTGCGATTCAGTGGGGAAACGCAGCTGGTATTCTTGCCACCTTGCATGGACATGATGTTTTGATGTCTTTTAAGTTATATATATTACCGGCGTCGAGACATGACGACCCCATCGCCCTCTGTTGGGATAATCTCTGTCACAGCAGAGATTATTCCACCAGTGCAATCAGTCGCACTGGTGGTAGGTCTTTTGTTGCAAGGGGCCAGCTAGTTAGGTATCACCGCAGTGTCAAATATTTTACCAACAAATAGTAGTGCTTAGGCATTACTGTGCTCCGGTTTTAAGGGAACTGTAGGCTAGTGTAATTACTGGGCAGAGGAGATTCAAGAACCAATATTTCCAGGTTGGCAACGCGTAAATGACACCTAATAGTGTTGCGAGCACTCATAGGCTACGGCAACCGCTTACCATCAGGTGCGCCGTATGCTTGTTTGCCAACTTTTTAACATAAAAAATATATATTTTAGGCAGTTATGACAGTCATTTAATATTATAAATTGGGCAGATCAAAGTGTAATAAGACAATGGAGACAGCGTCGCTTTGTCTGTCTTTCATCAATAATAAGAAGATTAACATTTAATTTCATTATATTGTTGACTTCGTTTGTTAATTGGCATAAGACGTCAGAAGGTTAATATAGTCAAGTTTCAATTATTTATAATGCGATTATAATATTTGTCAATATTTAAATACTAGCTGTGCCGGTGGCTCCACTTGTGTTTTGTACAGAAATGTTGTTTAGTTTTTTTTATTGCATGGAAATCTTTTTTTAAGTTTTTTAGAAAGCATTTATTAAAAAGCTTCAATTTTATTTATTTATAACTTTATTTATTCACTAGAGGGGGCTGTGAATAAATAAAGTATGAAAATAGTAGCTTTAAAAAAGTGGTCAGCGGGCATCGCAAAATAAGCTCGTAGCTTGCGCTAGAAGTGGGTATGTCAGTAGCCCAACAGGGCTAGGATTGACCCCGCAACTTTTTAACGGAGTGGAGTCAGCCCTTTTACTTTTGATCTATTGAGGCTTCTAATTAGAACTCTGAACTTTGAAGAAAAATATTCAAAACGACTATGACAAATTTTTATTCTAGCTGCTTATTATTAAATTTTGCTTATATGTATGATGTTTTATGTATTGATGTTTAGCTAAGCACAACTTACGCTTAGACACAACACACACAGACAGTACAACATATATAACGCTTCTCAAGTAATAAAAAGGGCCCCATTTATTTGACTGGCTTTTCATAGATTACAATAGTTTTTTGGTATATTTTAATAATTTCTTATCTAAATAAAACCAAAGGATCAATAGCTCAGCGGTAGAAGGGCCGACTCCATTCTATCAATACTAGAGTTGCGGGTTCGCTCCTGAGCCGCTTGGGCTATTGTCGTACGCTTTATTTGGAGGGGCGATAGAAATATTAGTAATGTTTTGAAAAAAAAAACATAAACAATACTCTTTTTAAAAATTTAAAAACAGTTAAAAATCTTTATCTCGAGCGATCAAAAGTATTTTAATTTGCAAATCTAATACTTTTCCATTATATTTCTGTTAACACCTGCCTCTGACATATTTAAAACCGCAGGCTAAAGTATTTTAAATTATTCAATCATTTAACATTCAAACATAACGGAGTTTTATAAAAACTTCACAAACTCCCGCTAATGCGAACAGCTAAATAAATAATTAAGGACAAAAGATCTACGAAATCGAATTAAATATTATTTTTCATTAAACGTTTTGTATAAAATTAACAACGCTTTGAGTTTTTGATTGAATAATAAATGTCTACAGAATTTTATATTTTCTTTAAGAACGATCTCCATTGAATTAGTCCATTAAGTTGTTAACAATACCACAAGTGTTAGAGCTATGGGAAAAGGAGGCATGAGAAAGGTTAAATCAGGAAAAGACTATTGGGCTTTTCAGAGTTTTTGGCTCAAAATATCGCTCTCGTGAACACAGTTACAGCTACTTCATGTCAAAAGGCTAACATAGTGTTAGACCTGTTGAGTGGTTAGTGACTAACCTAGTGTTGGAGTTATTCAAGTCACCGCGTCGGCCTCCGTAGAACTTGCCTTATCGATTATTATCAAATTGATAGAAGCAAGAAACGACAAAGAAACGGGAGGTGACGACCCCATCGCCCGCTGTTGGGATAATCTCTGCTCTGTCAGAGCAGAGATTATTCCATCAGTGCAATCAATTACACTGGTGGTAGGTCTTTTGTTGTCACCGCAGTGTCACATATTCTACCGCTAAGCAGTAGTGTCTGAGGCATTACTGTGTTTCAGTTTGAAGAGCACTGTAGTCTAGTGAAATTACCGGGCAAGGGAGATTTAAGAACCAATATCTCGAGGTTGGCAACGCGTGAGTGACACCATAATAGTGTTGCCAGCGCCCATAGGGTACGGCAACCACTTACCATCAGGTGGGCAATATGCTTGCTTGCCAACTTAGTAACATAAAAAAAATAACAATAAGTGCATTCATACTGAACAATTAAAATATGAACACGTTCATGTAACATAAAAAATATTCTTAATTGGATTTATAATTCTGGTCAGAAATAATGGTCGTAGTCCTTGAAGTAATATTTTAACAAAATCTCTTATTCATTTTATTTATTCGTAGCTCCCGGGTACAGTGGGGGAGTTTCCGTTCCACGGTTACAATTTTATAAAACAAATTACACAACCCTAGATTGCTCTGAAATAAAATTAATTGGTGCTTTCGTGAGATTATTTTCACGGTTTTGATCTTTGACTGACAAAATGAATTAAAACTTCTGGTATAATTTGGAGTAAGTTGTTTGGAAAATTAACGAATACTGAAAATTTTGGAGGGCATCAAAATGGGTTAATTTTAATTTGGTAAAAATGAAATATCGTTGCAAATTTTAGTATTAACGTCCATAAAAATATGTTTATTAAGACCGATTAGTATTGTCAGTAAAGTAAAACTTTAGTGGGCTGGACCGGGGTAGTACTACCCTCTCAAAGAAAATCGGCTTAAAGTATCAGTACTGTTTCGTTTCGTGCAATGAGTGAGAGCGCTGGAGGCTCAATCCGTCATCAGGTCATGCACAAAATGATACTTTTGCCTAGTCTAGTCCCTGTGCTATTCCCTCAATTCCAAAAAAATATGCCGTATAAGAAAAATAATTTTATTATATCACTGAAATTCATGAAGGCTTAAAAAACCAAGATTGGAAGTAAAAATTATTACACAGTATAAACGCTTTAGTAATCTTAATGTGACTACTGGGGCTGATATAAAAATGTGTGTTACGTAAAGCTGTAATCATGAGGCATAAAAATTCATACCGCTAGTGTGTAACGCTTGCTGAATTAATATAATATGAATGTAAATATTTATGCATAGCTTTCACACGTTTTACGTAATCCTGTTGGTATTAGAATATTTCATAATTGAAAACAGGAATAAACTTCCGCCGGCGGTCTTTCCGAACCGATACGACTTGAGAACCTTCAAGAGAAGAGCCTATTCTTTCCTTAAAGGTCGGCAACGCGCCTGCATGCCTTCTGGTGTTACAGATGTTCATGGGCGGCGGTGATCACTTAACATCAGGTGAGCCTCCTGCCCGTTTGCCCCCTCTTACATAAAAAAAAAAATATATATATATATATATAATAGAAATATATATATATATATATATATATATATATATATATATATATATATATATATAATTTGGTAATTATTGCCGATCCATGCTGATCCAGCAGAAATGAATCACTGAAAATCGGCGTAAAGTAACGGTATCAGTAGGTTGCATTGTTACATTTCATGCGATGAAAGAGAGGCCTAATCTCCCACCCCCTCTACTCCAGGCGTTTTTACCCCTATCATCCCTTCCCTCTTATCCCTTGGGTTCGCAAGACGCATGCTATGCTTCAAGTATCACAAGAGCTCATAGGTGCTATCAGGAACGCTTGCTTGCTTGCCAACTTTGTAACATAAAAAAGCCACAGAAACTTATTATCCATGGATAATCTCATATAATCATTCTTAGTATAAAAATTACTTTTGATAATTTCATAAAAAATATTATATTTATTAGTTTGTGACTATTACCATTTTAATGAACGTAGTATCATAATGTTAGCTTTGCAAAGTAATATTAATATTTATGAGTTTTGATATTAATCAAAGCAGTGTAAATTTATGCAGAATTGATAATAATAAATCCTGTATTAAAGTAATTTATTCTGTAAATTTGGTTTAACATTTAACACGTTCCTCGCGATATAAGGTCTTAAAGCCTTCTGTGCTCGTTAAAAAGGAAGCATATTTATTGAATTATAGGGTCATAAAGGCCTTATGACTGTGATTTTTAGGCTTCAGATTAGCGACAGGATGTTCCATTATCACTTTATTGACACGAAATTAATTTAGATTTTTTTCTTGCATGACTGAGGTACCTACATATGTACATAGTTGAGTTGGTATATAAATTTGCACAGCAGCTAAAATAATATATCAGAAGGTCTATCGACCTGATAAATAATTTAAAATATTTTTTTTTTGCGACAAAATGTAGCCTATATACTACTCAAAAACTCCATCTATATAAAATATATTTATATAAATGACAAACAAGGCAGGTCACAGAGAACGAAGACAAAAGAGACAGCAGCTCTTTGTCTCTCTGTCGTCAACAGTCACTAACAATGCTAGAGAATTAACACTCAATTCCATTCTACCGTTGACTCTGTTAATTGGCTTAGTTAAATGATTAGTATAACGAATGTTCATTTATTTATAATGCGATTTTCTATAACAAGTTTTGATGTTTAATTAAACATCACCCTGTGTAAATAATTAAGAGTAATGAATTGTATTTTATAATAGGCTTTAAATTACTGATATAATTATAAATGAAATAATATTAACATTAAAATACTGCACAGTATATTTAAGAGCACAGTAATTTTTTTGTTTGTTACTAAGTTAGCAAGCAAGCATACGGCCCACCTGATTGGTTCTTAAATATCCTTTGCCCTGTAATTTCACTAGGCTACAGTGCTCTTCAAACCGGAAGACATTAATCCCAATTACACTACTGCTTTGTGGTCGAATATTTTGGTACCTACGTACTGTGGTGGTACCTACGTAGCTGGCCTCTTGCAACAAAAGATCAACCACCAGTGTGACTGATTGAACTGGTGAAATAATGTCTGTTGTGACTGAAACGAAACTGTATTGTAGCTGCTATTTTTTTCACTACGGTTGGCAAACAAACATACAGTCACCGCAACCTTTGAACGGGATACTTGAAGTATTACATGCGCGTGCGCTTATTGTACCGAGCTTCGGTAGCCACCAGTGGAGCACAGTGTTTATCAGGTCACGTTTTTTCGTTCTACGACAGTCCCCGTAACCTGGACAAATGCACTGAGGTCGGCTATCAAGTAGGTTTTAGTGGGTCCCCAGGAAGCCGGCTATCTGGGAATATATTTCCTCCTAAAACAAAAAAAAAAGAAGTGAATACGACAATAACCCCCTCCCTCAATAACCTCCTTTAACAGTTGAACTATTGAGGCTTCAAACAGATTACTAATAGGGCGTACCGATTCGGTATAAATAAATATCACTCCATATAATTACACCTAAAAACACTGGTGCCGAAAAAGTTTCATACATACAAAGACAAGTAGCAAACGTGTCTGTATTATAGCCTACCTGTGTATAGTTTACCTTAATACGATGTCCGCGCGTGACCTTTTACTTAAACATCTTATTAAGTGTATCGAAAGTTGTTTCGTAAAATAACATCATGCAATAAAGAACCAAGTTATTTTTTTGTTGATATGAATGCGTTTTTTATGGCTGATTTGTATTGACCTTATCTTCAGAATTACTAAACAAATTTTAAAAATTAATAAAGCCCGTGTTTTCGCGTGGTTTAACGATGTGACTAAATTATTTTTCTAAAATAAAAGTAGCCTGAGTAACTCCTATAATATTAACCATCTGCCAGTGAAAGTATCTACCGGAATTAACAGACAGGCGATAAATACGACATAGGATACTATGCCAGGCAAGAACGATTCCTTAAAAAAACAAAGTACTAAATACTTCTAAGTACTATATTGTTATTTCAATAATATGACGTCATAATAGTTGTTTTTATAAATATATTTCATTAAAACCATGTTCTAAATAAACAGAGATAGATAAATACATGTTACATGAGGGCTTTTAATAAAAAATATTGTGGTCAAATGTGAGAACGTTTTTATGTTACCTTCTGCTGGCAAAATTAATTGTCGGTATTAGTTAAGATAACGAAAATTGTACCAACAATTAAAAGCCAAACTTCATTTATTTTTAATAATAATAAATAATAATAATAATAAATAAACGCTACACACTCAACGGCCCCCATTAGGATAATTATATCCTGTGTCGGGGGTCCGGAAACATTTACAATGACAAGGACAAACACAACCAAACCGGAAAACATGCCTGTACGATTAATACAAACATCTGCTCCGAGCGGAAATCGAACCCGCAACCGTCGAGGCTTAAGGCAGACTCGCTACCCACAACGCCACAACGGTGTCAAATGATTGATGAATGTTTTCTTTAGCAACACACAAAAAAATTATGTTTTTATTAGTATTAAAAAAAAACAAAGTAATTCTAACATGACCGTACTGCATAAAGCTATCCATTTTGCCCTTTTACCTCCGTATTACCTTCAGTTAGTAACGAGATGTATACACGAAGGGGAGAATTAGTTTTCTGCTCTATATCGGTTGCTAG
Source organism: Hestina assimilis (assembly GCA_023373885.1). NCBI lineage: Eukaryota > Metazoa > Arthropoda > Insecta > Lepidoptera > Nymphalidae > Hestina > Hestina assimilis. The sequence goes on along the minus strand of CM041761.1, from coordinate 9,848,493 downwards.
GAGTTGACATTGATTGCACAAAGGAGAGGTTTTCACCCTCGTCTTAATAATCCTAGTGTTATAAATCTGTAGGTTTGGATGTATGCTAGTTACTCAATCTCATCATTATTGGTTCTTGTTGGATAGACTTTGCTTTGTTTTAGAATTCCATACTTACAACAAAACGTCAGAAACCTTACGGATTTTTTTCTTATCAATGTGTAATTTTTTTTAATAAATTAAGTACTGTCGGGTGTATTCATCTACTCAAAGCAGCAATCGAACCCGTGACTTGGGGCGTTTATAGCAGATTCATTACATATACGCAACATTATTGTTGCGTATATGTAATGCCGAACAACGAACAGTAATTATAACAAATTATAATTATTGTTAATGTGGCGTAGCTCTACAGAACCCACTTTAAGTGCCACAGGTCGCGGTCTCGACTCCCACTTATAGCAGATGACGGGGGCTGTTGAGTGTGTAGCGGTTATATAATTATTTATAAATAAACTGAACTACCCTTGACTCTAATCACCCCCAAGCTTCACCTCAAATAAAAAGTAGAAATAAGAGAAATGAGAGAAATAGTTTTCGAGCCTCTTTTTTTATGTAAGAGGGGGCCAAACGGGCAGGAGACTCACCTGATGTTAAGCGATCACCAGAGACCAGAGAGCATTCAGGTGCGTTGCAGACCTTTAAGGAAAGAATAAGCTCGTCTCTTGAAGGTTCTCAGGTCGTATCGGTTCGGAAAGACCGCCGGCGGAAGTTGGTGCCACAAAGTGGTTGTGCGAGGAATAAAATGTCTTCTAAATCGTGCTGTTGTGGATTTCCAGACATCGAGGTGGTAAGGATATCCGGTGGTGAAATTCCGGCGGCGATATAAATCAAAGCAATTCTTCAGAACATTCTCCGTGATAGATGCGATAGAAGAGGCAGGGCAATCCAACATCTTTACACAATGTCAAAAGACCAACCGATTGCAAAGGGCTCGATCTCCGATTCGATCAATTGGAAGTAGCTGGTACTGGGGGGCTCCCACCCAGAGATGAGAGCAGTACTCCACGTGCGGCGAATTTGCGCCTTGTACAACTGTAGGCGATGGGCCGACGTGAAGTAGTGGCTAGCCCTTTTTTTTTCGGAATGTGTATTGCTGTTGGCTCTACTGACCTTGACAGCGTCACCGAGCGGGGGCAGAGTACAGAGACTCAGCCGTGAAAAGGGGCAGCCCTTTCGGGGCTCAAATTTGATTCCGTCTTTAGGGTGCCTCCTGCGAAGCCGAACCACGGCTAAGGACGTCATCGGAGATGGAGGCAGTGCTCCGAGCGCATTCCATAGACTGACCGACGGTGTGACCGCGACGCGACGTGCGAAACAAAGGACGATGTTGTGTGCTTGTCTGTGCTGTGTAAGTAAATGTAGTACTATCGTCAGGGTCTTCCAGGACGTGCTTAGGACGCCTAACTTTTGTCGGTTGGTTACATCGGTCTGTGTAGATACAAGCATGTCTAATCTAAGGATTTGGATTGAAAGTAGTTTGATCGAAACAGTTTTAGCATAGCCTTGAACATTGAACTTGTCTCAGGCACATGTACATTCTAATCGAACGAAATATATTCCGCCTGGGAACAGTACTTCCACGGTCGAACCCATCCCTTAAACCAGAAAGGTAACTATCGCTATATTGAATCGAACAATGAAATACTGGTTACATAATAGTTTACATAACCTAAGTCAATAGTCCAAATAATACGGAATTGGTTTTGAATGATCTAATATCGGATTTATTCCATTATTAATATTTGGTTAATAGTATTTGAAAACGTTTCAATAGGAAATTATATTTGACTCGCTTTTGCCCGCGGCATCGTTCACTTTAATGTATTTTATATGAATATCCGGTCTCCTGACACAAAACACAAGTAGCCTAATGGAGCCTTTGAACTTTTAAAGGTCGCGGGTTCGATTCCCGCTCGGGGCAGATGCTTGTATTATATACAGGCATGTGCTCCGGTCTGGATATGTTTGTCCTTGTCATTGTGTAAGTTTTCGGAACCCACGACACAGGATGACCGTCTCCCATTAGGATAACTATCCTAATGGGAGACGGTCATAGCCGAGTGCACCCGCTGATCTGTAAACGATCGGTAGGTTAAGCAACTTTAGGCGCGGTCAGTCAATAGATGGGTGATCGCATAGTGGTATTTAACCGAGCGTCTCCGTGCTTCGGAGGGCACGTAAAAAGTCGGTCCCGGCTGTTGACACCTAGACAACAGTCGATAAGTCAAGTCAAAGGCCTACGTGTGACCTGAACAACTCTGACACTAGGTTGGCCACTAACCACTCGATAAGAAGAAGAATGGGAGCCGTTGAGTGTGTGTTTATCCTAAGTGGGCCGTTTATATTAGTAGAATAAATAAGAAGATTACAAAATAAAACCATACCAGAATCAATGGATTAATACTAAAATTCCGTTACATATAACATTTTCTTTGGTAGAAAAACTACATCAGTATTCAGGACGATAGTGGACCATCATTTCGGCGTTCCAGCGATATCTCTGCGAAAGCTATCATAAACTCTCAACAAGATATCATTTTGGATGGAGGGAATCTAACAATCTTCATTTACTTTTTACATAACCCTGCCTATTGGAATTTCATCTCTACAGATAAGGCTATAAGAGGCGTATTCGTTTGTACTTTTAGCCCTTTACCCAGAGGTAAAGTTTGTATGATAAACATTTAATCTTTAATCCATAGAGCGAGTAATACAATTTATTTATCTTTCATAAAATATTAGTGGCTTTATAAATCGGATATTTGGTTAAAATATTTTTTAGGTTTTGCTAACGAAATTCTAATTTTTTTTTAGGTTTCGTCTCTGCGCAATTTGAATTTATTTTACCTTGAAAAACTTTGCGTCTCCTTTCTTCTCGAAGCACACACACGCGGACACATAGCATGTATATTTGTACACACATAGTCAGTTGCAATAAAAAAGGCCGTAGTAAAAGTGTATAATAACTTAAAATTGTAAGTTCCTGGATTCCCAAAAATTGGTCATTACTTTTTATTATAATTATAATATAATTATCGTCTTTAGAATTAGTTTATAGTTTTTAGGGTTCCGTAGCTAAATGACAAAAGCGGAACGCCCATAATTCCCGTCTGCTCGTCTGTCCGTCCGACGAATAAGATTCCAATAATATTCAGGCTTCAAATACTTCAACACAGTTTAAAGCCTGACGCAGGAGACCGCGACGGAGGTGTTAAAATGCCTAAGCCTACAGATATACTGCAATCATGTAATGTAGAACCTTATCCAAGTTACGTGACACTATCAGGCGGTATTTCTAACGTGTGGCCCTAGTTTCAGCGGCGGAGAATACGGTTTTGTAAAATGTTAGAAATATGGACGCCTTGGGTTAACCATTAACTCTTTTTGCGATACAAATACCAAAAACTGAGTTACATCGTTATTTCGTATAATGGCATATATTATACTAGCTTCTACCAGCGGCTTCGCCCGCGTGAATAATGGTTTTAAGTTTCAAGCTTCTAGCTCTAAAAATGACGATACTCCCATACAACTTTTCATCCCCTTTCAACCTCTTACAACCCTTTTTTTCGCATTCAAAAGTAGCCTAAATCTTTTCTTAGGCTCTATACTATCTGTGCACCAAATTTCATTTAAATCGGTTTAGTAGTTTTGGCGTGAACGACAGACAGAAAGAGAGAGAGTTAGTTTCGAATTTATAATATTAGTGAGGATTAACAAGTCATGCTCATATAAAATTTGATTCGATTTACTGTCAAAAATGAATAGAATTTTTAATAAAAGTGAATGGTAAGCCCGCTGGTCATAAAAAATAATTAACTTGTATTGTCTTGCTAAATTGCTTTCAGTGACACCGTTGTGGTGTTGTGGGTAGCGAGTCTGCCTTGAGTGTGGACGGTTACAGGTTCGATTCCCACTCGGGGAGATGTTTGCTAAATTTCTGTCTCGGTCTGGGCCTCGGTCTGTTTGTCTGTGGGTCTCCCCACCGTGCCTCGGAGAGCACGTTACCTGTCGGTCCCGGTTGTTATCACATAATATCTGATAATAATCGTTAACTCTTGATAAGTAACTTGCTCTTATCCAATGAGTTACTGGTTCGCCCTTAAGGTTGCGGAGGTCAGATCGCAATCACTCTGTATAAAAACTGGTAACCAGTCAAATCCGGGTAAGAGTAATAAGTAGACCCTGGGTAAAATAAAATACCGGGAATAATGCTAAGTCAAGTTTAGAGTGAATAGGCATCTTCTAGGTAAGCGCGCTCCAACTTAGACCGCATCACTCCTCTCCAAGAGGAATGATTGTAGTCAAGCGCAAGCCTATCATAATTAAAAAAAAAAAAAAAAAAAAAGGACGAAGAAGTTAAATTGCTTTGAGGCAAGCGCTTTGTCTGTCTTTCTCTCAGTCGTTCTAAGTGCTAAGACATTGTCCTGGTGTTGTGTATTACTTTAATCATAGTACATTAAGCATTTAAGGAGATAAGAAGGACATTCTCACCCGTGGACAATCGGGACAATCGTGGGTGGCAATGTCTTACCTTTTCCCGTATTGCATATAGGATTTTTTTTCTACTATGAAAATTTCGCTTTTAGTCCCTGGTACGAGGGATAAACATACGGTTGCTAGATTCTTCTTCCTCCTAGCATTATTCTCAGTACCAAACGAGTATTTACCCACGATCTGCTTATTACTCTGGTCCGGATTTGACAGGTTACTAGTTTTTACACAGAGCGATTGCCATCTGACCTCGGTAACCCTAAGGGCGAACCAGTAACTCATTGGATAAGAGCAATTTACTTATCAAGAGTTAACGATTATTATCAGATGTTATGTGTTAATAACCGGGACTAACTGCTTAACGTGCTCTCCCAGGCATGGGAAGTTCCATAAGGACAAACACCCAAACCGAAACAGATGTTTGTAAGATCAATGCAAACATCTGACCGAGCGGGAATTAAACCGGCAACCTTCGAGGCTAAAGGCAGACTCGGCTAGGTTATCGGGAGATAAAGTGAATGTAGTGAGGTTCGCCCATATAAACAAATGTTACTAAATTTGCTTTATTAAAATTCGCATTTCATGCGGGCGAAATCGCGTGTAGAAGCTATTTATATACATCGCTTACACTAAGGCTGTATTATATGCAAATGCTCACAGTTCCAAACTCAGCGTTATCTTTCTGTTTCGTGAAAAGATTTACGTGTTTAGTTCTAGCTTTTAGTTTGGTCATTCTAATATTTTATATCTCTTTAGAACCTTTTTGTAGTGATCTGATTTGCAAAAAAGGCTTACAACTTTTACAATTTGATTATACTCCATTCTTCTTTTTTGCTTAGCCTTATCTCACTTCAATTGGGGTCGGCTCTGCTCGTCATTCTTCGCCAGATGTTTCGGTTCTGGGTTGTCGAGTTTTTATTTGGGCTTGCTTCAGATTATTGATGACTACTGATAGCCAAGTGGGATGGACTCATTACATAAGCATACCTTAAGTGTGCTTCGGAGAGTTCCTCGATTAGGCGGATCTTAAAACTTCCTAGGATATAATCATTCCTTACCCTGTCCATAAGCGTGACACCTCCTGCCTATCACAGCATATCATATTGTATTACTATAAAATAATTTTTAGAAAAAAAAATCCGACTTCAAAACTAAAAAGAGAAATAAATATTTCCTACAACAGAAGTCCTTTTCCTTTTTTTAAAGTCGTTTAAAAGTGATAATTTTATTACGTCACATCAAATTTTTTCCATCGAATTTTCAGTTAAATGCCCAAAAAAAATTTCACTTGCTTCATGGTTCCATAAAACTACAGTTTTTTTTACACAATAACTATTTGTAAACCGATGCCATTTTGATTATTACTCAATGTTGATGTTTATATTGGCAAACAGTGATTTGTGCTGTTATGTATAATGACTGTTTCGCTATTTCCGGACCTTTGAAAATAAATAAATAAATAAACGCTACACACTCAACGGTCCCCACTAGCATAGTGATATCCTGTGTCGGGGCTCCAGAAACATAAGCAAAGACAAGGACAAACACACCCAGACCGGAAAATATGCTTGCATGGTCAATACAATCAAATGCTCCGTGCGGGAATCGAAAAGGAAATTGCAATTCGACCATGATTTTTTTAACACATCATGACAACTTGTTCACAATCGCCAAGATAAACATTTCTAATTATAAAACCTTAGGTTTCCTGAAAAATAAAACTCAAATAAACCTATTTTCATTGTCGGCTCACAAAGAACCATTGTTTTTTTTTACTTAAATAGAAAAAAAGAACAATCGTCATTTGAATAAATATTCTTCAGCAAAGAATACGAAAAATACTTTTTTCAATTGCAAAACTTTTAATGTGACATCTCGGCCATGCGAAAAATTTTCTATCTGTGCCCATATTAAAATTCCAACCACATATTCAAGATGTCGACTTTCTTAAAAGAAACTTTAAACGTAAAAAATGATGCAAAAACTTTTGTCGTTTACAATTCAGGTGTAATTTGAGGTTTCTCGAAATATCTTTTAGGGAAGATTACAACTTTTTTAAATGTTTTAAAATTTCGCAACTGTTCGTATTTTGAGAAGTGATTGTGACATTTTAAGAAATTGCTTTAGCAAATATATACATAAACTTTTGTCAGTATTCTGCATCAAATTTTATAATATTAAACTCAACTCAAAGGCAAACTCAAAATATTTCTTATTTAGGTCGGCCTTTAAGCACTTTTGAATCGTCAAAAGTATCTTGTTTTCATTTTAATAAAGATACATCAGACATTTGCCTCTTTATTTTTCATCGAAAAAATATTTCTCTAATTTTCTCTGTAATTTTGTGCGATTTTTTGTATGTGTATTGCTTCTGGCCCTACTGACATAGACAGCGTAACTTGGAGTTGTTACGAGCTGAGTACGAGGGATCCAGCCGTGAAAAAGACACAGCCTTCACGTGGACTCTTTGATTCAGTCCTGAAGGTGTCTCCTGCGAAGCCGAACCACGTCATCGGAGATGGAAGCTACGCTCCGAGCGGACTCTACACGAGGGACTCACCCGACGATTTGATAGTTAAGTATTCACTAAATTTGTGGTCTTCAAAATGACATAAATATAATATAATAAAAGTATAAATTTACCACAATTTCAAAGTGGAAATTATACGAAAACAAGTGGGAGACACGGTTCAGCAGTTTGGCAATGTTTTTGCTGAGTCAGCCATGTAAGCACGTTGCGACCGTCGGCCAGTCGGTGTTTTTGAAGTGAAATATTACAGATAAACTGATATTTATAGCGGAAAATTTGGAGCGGAAATTATAAGCTTGGGAATGAGTTAAATTTGTGTTTTAACGAAATTATTTAATACAAGTTTCTACCCTCGGTTAATTTGCGAGTCATTAAAGCAATGCAGCAAAAGCGTATTTTTCAAATCTACTGTAACTGCTATCTCTGCTCTCTTGTTTGCCATATTTGTGGCCAATATTGTTGGGTTCCCTGCAATATGTACTCAACAGTGTGTGTGTGTGAGTGTCATAGCTCCAAGCTCCCTACCGTTCATTCTCTCTCTGACCATCCTTGAGTTGCAACTGATTATGAGCTCTGTGGTGACAGCTGATCATTATGTGGCCTCCACTCTTGTTTGCCATCTTTGTGGGCAAAAAAGTTGAATGACATCTTCATTATAGGAAGTTGTAGTTTTTTGAAATGAGATTTATACCTTGGTCGGACCTTCTGTTTCGAGTTAAAATATTATGAATTATTGTCTTGCCCCGAAAAAAATCTGGGAACTGATGGCAGCGTTCCCTGAGTCTAATTGTGAACAGAAGTGACACAGGTGAAAATTATGGAATTAGTAATATCGCTATCAAAATTAGGCGTTGATGGTAGAAGGGTGAAAATTTTGGGTTGTATAATATAATAATAATAATTATTATTTTATTGTACACTACATAAGCAGAGAACTTACAAGAAAGAATGTTACATAACTAATGCAGGTACAGGCAGTCTTATCGCTGATTAGCGATCTCTTCCAGATAACTTTATATGAGCAAAGAAACAAAATTTTTTAATAAAAAAGCGGAAGGTGGTGTATGTATTTTTAAGCCACATCATGAAATATAAATATAAAAAAATTGGCGTGGACCACCCTTAACATTCAGGGGTATGAAAAGTAGATGTTGACTGATTCTCAGACCTATTCGATATACACACAAAATTTCATAAAAAGTGATTGAGCCATTTCGGAGGAGTTTGGTAACAAACTTGGACACGAGAATAATATATATTAGACCATTATTATCTGTGGATCTTTTCTCAAAAAATTAAAGACCATCTCATTTTCTTGTGACAAATGTAAGGTCTAAAATATATAATCCAAAAATATCACAGTATCCAAGATTGTATATCTTGTATCAGAGAGCGGTACAGAATTCTCAATCAACACTCAAAATGCAAAACGCATGCACCAAAACTGGCAAATATGCAACGCTTCTGCTGGATTTATACTCGACCATCTCGACTTCTCCCGGACCGCGTTGAGTACGTGCTCAGAAATCAGATTCCAAGTTATTTGCGCACGTATAAACTGAATAAGGATTTTACTGAATTGTATTCATTCGTTTTGGTCACGTAAAACAGAAAGTGTGCTTCGGAGTATAGGATTATGGATAATGACAAAGATAAAAATGAATTATTATAAATGCTTTAGTATTTTGTATAAATTAGCCATAAATTACTGGCCTTTGTTCAGAATTACTGTTATTATACAGCAAATAATAGTCCGATTGCCTGAAGAAAAGCGGTTAACTTTGTCTACGTTCATTGGCAATTCCAGACGTATCATCAAGCCTGCCATACTGCCTGAGATAAAGCAGGAAAAAGATTTTTGATTGTCCTTTTTCTTCCTTTTCTAATCATTTTGACAGTGGTAGAGTCATGCACCTCCGATAAATACGTCGACTAACCTAACCTAACGTCGTCGTCGGGCGTCTCGACTGGAGCACTACTCTCACTAAAAGATTAACGCATAATCAACAGTCTTCTTCATCCTAGCATTATTCCCGGTATTTGATGTACCCAGGGTCTGCTTATTACTCTTATCCGGATTTGACAGGTTACTATTTTTTACACGGAGCGATTGCCATCTGACCCCGCAACCCTAAGGGCGAACCAGTAACTCATTGGATAAGAGCAATTTACTTATCAAGATTTAACGACTATTATCAGATTTTATTGATAATAACCGGGACCGACAGCTTAACGTGCTTTCCGAGGCACGGGGGGAGACCCACATGGACAAACGCCCAGACCGAGACAGAAATTTTAACAAACATCTGCCCGAGCGGGAATCATAACGTATAATCAAAAGTATGAGTAGATAATGTTGCGTTTCGTGCGATGAGTGAGACCGCTGAAGGCCCAATCTCCCCCTTTGTTCCCTTCCCTTTTTACTTCTCATCGTTTACCTCCCTAGCCTTGGATTGGCAACGCACGTGTGCAACTTCAAGTATCGCAAGCGTTAATTTTTTATTTTTATTTGGAAAGTAGGGCAGATGACTCTACTCCACCTGATGGTAAGTGGAAATAAAGTCCAAACGCGAAGGCGGCTAACAGAGTTGCGGAATGCAACCGCGTTAGCCACCCTTGCCCTGCCTACCCGCAAGATCTTTTCGCGTCGGGATGTGACGACCCCATCGCCCGCTGTTGGGATAACCTCTGTCACAGCAGAGATTATTCCACCAGTGCAGTCAGTCACACTGGTGGTAGGTCTTTTGTTGCAAGAGGCCGGCTAGGTAGGTACCACCGCAGTGTCCAATATTCTGCCGCCAAATAGTAGTGCTTAGGCATTACTGTGTTCCGGTTTGAAGGGCACTGTACGCTAGTGAAATTACTGGGCAGACGAGATTTAAGAACTAATATCTCGAGGTTGGTAACGCGTGAGTGGCACCTACTAATGGTGCTGCAAGCGTTCATAGGCTACGGCAACCACTTACCATCAGGTGGGCCGTATGCTTGTTTGCCAATTTTTAACATAAAAAAAAGATGCCTCTTCACGCCTCGTTTGAAGGAGCCCAGATTGTAAGAAGGAGGGAACACATAGGTGGTATTAAAAAATCACTCAAAACATACACGCTTATAGTGTAATACTAAATGCTATATTATTGTATACGACTTTAATTCAAAATATGTTATACTTAGCATAACAAAATGTTTATTTATAACAAAACTTTATACATTAAAAAATAATAAGGAAGCAACTAAGAGTACAAAAGAGTGTTTATTTGAATTTAAAATTCTTTAAAGAAAATAAAGGCCATTTGTGAAGTCGGAAGTTAGTAAGTAGGGTTGACAAAAATATTTTTATTTTTATAATAACCATAACCTTTAGACAGTGTAAACTAATTTATAAATTGTTTTTTTTTTTTTTAATAATTTTGAGGGAGTTATAAGTTGTATTCCTATAATTATTATAATCTTATATTTTCGGATGCAAATTTTTTTCGCTGTCTCTACGTAGCCTTGATCTAAATACTCTACGACAAACAGTCATTTATAATCCCCCAACTTGGAACTTATAAAGCGGCTTTCACACGAATTGGTCTGTCAATCCGTAAGTAGTAATAATAGTAATGACGTACGTTTTTTGGACACTTTTTTATTAATTTAGCATTGAAAAATACATACAACTCTAAATTTTCACCCTTCTACCATCAAAGCTATTTTTAATAGCGATATTAATAATTCAATAATTTTCACCGATGTCACTTCTGTTCACATTTAGACTCAGTTAGTGGGTCCCAGATTATTTTTCGGGGCAGGACAACATCTTCGACAACGACAAGGACCAACTTCCAGACCAGAACATATGCTTGCATGGTCAATACAAACATCTGCTCTGAGCGGGAATCGAACCCGCGACTTGTGGCGCTTAAGGCAGGTTCACTACCGCAGCTCCACAATGTCTTCAAAAATACAGAAATTATAATACATACAATAAATATTTTTGGAGTACATAACTTAAAAAAATTAAAAATCAGGACTTTATTATTGTGTGTTCATAGCTTTAATCTCAACTGAATATGTATGGGTATCATAAAACGGGACGCCGTAGAAGAAATGTAAAGGGTAGCTTAATAAACTTGGGTACACAAGTTTAACTTGTAAATATTGAGAAAAATATAAAAGCTTTCTTTTTATGTTTGGTGAGCTTTTTTTATTTGTTTTGTTAGGTTTTCGACCCAAAACTTATAGAGGTACTTCTGGTTGACACAGAATTAACAATCTTAGTTAAAAGAAAGTTCTTACAGCACAGGTAAAGGGAAAATTCCGAAAATTTAAGTACTTACAAGTTTTCGTGAAAATCTAAATTTGCCTATATCTTTTTAACGTGTCGACTAAGGATCTTGATTTTTATACACCTAATAGAGACTATAGACCCCAGTATCTGGTATAAATTTCAACTTGCTAGGTCCACCCTGAGCAAATCAGTTGTGCCACTCGGACAGACAGGCGGACAAGAGACTGATCTTATAAGGGCTCTTATAATAACGCCGTCGGGACATGAAGACCTCATCGCCCGCTGTTGGGATAGTCTCTGTCACAGCAAAGATTATTCCACCAGTGCAAGCAGTCACACTGGTGGTAGGTCTTTTGTTGCTAGAGGCTGGCAAGGTAGGTACCACCGCAATTTCGAACATTCTACCGCCAAATATTAGTGCTGAGGCATTACCTTGTTCCGGCTTGAAGGGAACTGTAGGCTAGTGAAATTATCAGGCAAAGGAGATTCAAGAACCAATATCTCGAGGTTGACAACGCGTGAGTAGCATCTACTAATGGTGTTGCGCGCGCACATAGGGTACGGCAACCGCTTACCATCAGGTGGGTACGGCCCACCTGATGCTTGCTTGTCAACTTGTAAAAAATATTAACTTTTTACATTTTGAGGTATGGAACCCTAATAATAACGAACACACACTTAACCGGCTTAACAAAGCTTATCTGTATAAATATATACGTTCGTACAGATACTAATCGGTTATAACATTTAACAGTTTGCGGTGGAAGTAATACGTGGTCAAGTACAATTAGTTGAAAACTAGTTTGTCGAGCGGTTTTGAAGCTTAATGACATCACAAATTGTTACTAACGTTAAGTCCCATGCTGAAAATATCATAGAATTATATCTATGTTATACTTATTGTGTTTGGGAACGACCTTTGTTTTTTTTATGTTACTAAGTTGGCAAGCAAACATACGGTTCACTTGATGGTATGCGGATGCTGTAGCCTAACAAACGAAACACTGTAATGCCAAAGACACTACTGCACTGCACTACTTTGCGGTAGATTATTTAACACTGCTTTGGTACCTATTTAGCCTCTGGCGCCACTACAGGCACGTCACGTCTCGTCGCCTGTTGTGGCGTGGTGATAGAGAGGCTTTACGTTTATCTAGGTTTTTGGAAAATATTAAAACATTTGTTTCTCAAAATGAAAGTAAATTTCCATGCTTCTAGGATCAAAAGTGACGGCCATCCATTCAAAATTACACGGGACGCCATGGGCTCGCTTGCGCAATCCACCACAACGCAGAGAGGCGATTAGCAACTTAGGGAACCAATTTTTTTCTTCGCCTTCGATTGTGAGTGTCTTTTGAAACTTGCAGTTTTCAGACGTACCGGCATAATTTTGCCCGGCAAGCGGTCGTCGGGTGCGCGCCGGATTCACAACTGTGAGTCCGGTAACCGGCTACCCGGTAGTGGTGTGTGGAAAACTTAGCATGCTTTCATACGCGGCCAGTCGTCCAGGTACACTCACAGAGAGAGCACGAGTGTCGTTAGTTCCTTTTCACTCGTTCCGGTTGTCGGGTAGCCAGTGTTGGGTATCCGTTAGCGAAGTGTATGGGCATGTATGGCAGCTTTCACACGTACCGGCGTAATTTTGGCCGGCAAGCGGTCGTCGGGTTGCGCGCCGGTTTCACCACTGTACGAGCTAGTAGTTTCAAAATCGGGTCGGCAAGAGGCACGTGTGAAAAGGCACTGACAGTGAGTCACGGGCAAACCTAGTAACTTATAATTATAGTCGGGCGCTTAAAGCAAGTTTGTTATTTGCGTCAGCAACTTGTGACGTAATCTTTTATCAAGCAACTCGTCTGTCATACTGTCCCAGTTTGAAGGATGACTAAATGTGTGTTATTATAGGCATTAGGTGATTTCACTGCTGTAATTAGGAGTATATTCACAATGTACGTCATACTCACAGAAGGAAATTATTATAAGGAAAACTTCATGTCATAGAAGGAATTCTACCAAATGTATACATCTTTTTATTTCAAAATATGTAAGCTCTTGACTTCCATCGAGCGCCAAGGCATAGATGAGGTCTACGGTGTAGCGAGCTTACTCATAAGAAGCCTATGTACTCGCACCTTGAAGAGGTTCAGGTTGTATGCGTTCGCAAATACGGACACCGGAAGAACATTGCACTCCCTGGCCACCAATCTAAGTGATATTTTGCTGGTGGTAGGGCTTAAATGCCCGTCTGTATATCTACTACAGTACAATGGTGAAAAACTCTTAAAATGGCTGCTCGTCAACCGCGTTTCCAGATGCAACTTAAAGGAGTGTTCTGAGGAATTGTTTGGATTGATCCCGCCGGTAGAATTTCACCATCGGACATCGCGACAAAACTCTAAGTTCCATCCATACCACCTCGATGTCTGGAAATCCACAACAGCGCGATTTAGAAGACATTTTCTTCCTCGCACAACCACTCTGTGGAATCAACTTCCGCCGGCGGTCTTTCCGAACCGATACGACTTGGGAACCTTCAAGAGAAGAGCCTATTCTTTCCTTAAATGTCGGCAACGCGCCTGCATGCCTTCTGGTGTTGCAGATGTTCATGGGCGGCGGTGATCACTTAACATCAGGTGAGTCTCCTGCCCGTTTGCCCCCTCTTACATAAAAAAAAAGGTCGACAATGAACCTGCATGGCCTCTGCTGTTGCAGATATTCATGTGGCGATCATCGGTTAGCATCAGTCGAGCCACCTGCCCGTTTGTCACTAGCTAACTGACATAAAAAAGTTAATAATGAATAATTATGAAAAGTTGTGTCACAATACGATAATAGACTAACAGTTTTAATAAAAACTTGCCTTGCGGTTTTCAAGATGAATGGGCCGGTTTGACCGTGGAACAACTACTTAAATATAGAATATAAACGTCAGGTAATATTATCCATACGATACCACATTCCATGGTGGCATTACTCACGTAATGAAAGAAAGTAAGAACAAGTTCATTTAGAACACAGCAGAGTACAAAATATTTAAAAAATATGGAAATATTAATGCTACTGAGATTACAAGCATCTATGTATATATGGTGACCACATACCATAAGGAGGCTTATATATCTGTTTGCCACCTTCGAGGTATAAAAATCAGTGACAGATACGGTAGGAAAAAATATATATCTAACTGACAATTAATAGAACAATCACAATCAGATTTTCAATATAAAAGTGTTGTGCTTTTTACGTTGTATAAAAATACATCATTTTTCATTTTCATAAGCTTGTAATACTTGCAAATTAATTATTTAGTTTGGTCTGTTGACACAAAGTACACAGAATTATCCTTATAGTAATATAATTTATTAAATTATTGCCCATTTTTCCTCTTTTTAATAATAATTGAAACAGTTTTCCTTCCTACTCAAGTTAAGAACAAATAATCTCATAAAAATAGGCATAGGCAATACATATATACATCAAATTAAGGATGAATAAAATATAATATTTTCCCTGAATGAGACCTTGTATTTTACCGTTTTTAGAAATCCTCCAAAACTTTGAAAATCCTTATCCTTACTAATATTATAAATGCGAAAGTAACTCCGTCTGTGTCTGTTTGTCGTGCTTTCAGGCCAAAGCTACTGACCCAATTTAAATGAAATTTGGTACACGGATAGTCTAGAGGCTGAGAAATTACATATATTTTAACAGAAAATAGGCTTGTAAGGGGTTGAGAGAGGGGATGAAAACTTGTATGGAAGTATCGTCCTTTTTGAGCAAGAAGTTTAAAACTTATTTTTTTAATTTAAAATTTGATATAAATAAATATGTCATTAAAAGTTTGTAGAAGTCTTACTCTCAATAGTATATAACAATAGGGAATAGGGGATGAAAATTTGGATGGATATAATTAAGAAAGGTTTATGTGAATGCTTTACCGCGGGTTAAGCCGCTGGCAGAAGCTAGTATTATATAAAAATAGAATCAGCTAATGAATTGAGAATGCGAAAGTACACCCACAACCCAAGCATAAGGCGTAGTACACCGTGGGGTGTTAGTCGATCTTATATAGCTTTTGGTTCCCTGTAACCAGGCATCCGTAAGTTATCAAAAAAAAATGGATGTGAATTTAATTGTTTTCAATCCTTTTTTTTTAATGAGTCTCTACTCTCTCCTTCGATATGATGGCTGCCGACTTTGTTAGACCTATTACACAATGAATAACATTAATTATGTCCAATGTCTAACCAATTTCCTTGCAATGGTCTCCTATATACTATATATATAATTATATATATATATATATATATATATATATATATGTATATGTATGTGTATTTTATATATATCTAAATATATTGTATTTATGTTAATATACGTATATCATTTTATAATTATTTATTAGTAATCTATTTATTTATTTTATGATTTACTTATTACATAATTTATCTATGTATATACATATATTTATCTGTGTCTGTAAATGTTTATTTATGTCTTATCTATTGTACACCACCTACCTTCCTAAACTTAATTTATTAATATCTCTGTTCTCTCAGGTTGCCTGGCAGAGATTGCTCTTTAGCAATAAGGCCGCCTGATTGTGCATATTACTGTTTTAGTCGTATAAAACTTTTTGTTGTTGTTTTTTTTCCTGTGTGTGTATGTGTACAATAAAGAATATTATTATTATTACACAGTTATATTGATTTTTTTTTGCTATTTCTATGGCTTCTATTTATGGTCTTTAGCACCCAGTGAAGGACACTGGGCGAAAGATACTTTATGTTTCATCAACATCCTGCCCCTTCTGTTTTTCTTAAGTCTTGTTTTGTTCTATGACTATCTTCGCTATGTCTTTACTAAATGCAAAAATTTTTTGTCTTTTCTTTTCTTCTCGCATTACTTCTTGTATTTTATCTTTATTTATTTTCGTGTCAATCTCAATTTCTAGCTCGTATTTCTTTTTTCCAAATATCGAACATTCTGTAATTAAATGTATATCTTTCGATCCTTTCAATGCTTATACTTTTTAAGTAAAACGTAAAATTTAAAAACTTTTACTTATATTTATTACTAAGAAAACTACAAACTGTGCTTTTGTCGTTTCATTTCACAAAAGAGTTTATAAAATTCAACGAAACGCTAAAACAAATCCTTTATTCAAACTAAACAGTATGGCGGTGATATTTCAAAACGAAATAATATATTCCGGACCATGTATCCCGCTTAAATTCTGAAACAAAGAGAATTTCTTTAGAAAAACACAAATACGAAAGCGCGAAATGAAAATATTTAGTAAATTTATAAAATAAACTGAAGCCTCAATAGCTCAGCAGTAAGCCGATTGTTTTTTGACGACCTTGTGGCGCAGCGGTAGCGAACCTGTCTAACGAAACCTAAACGCCACATGTCTCGGGTTTCTTTCCCACTCGTAGCATAATATGTTTGTATTGACCATGCAAGCATATGTTCCTTTTGTCTGAGTATATTTGTCCTTTTCCTTGTATGTGTTTCTGGACCTCCGACACAGGATATCACTATCCTAATGGAGGCCATTGAGTGTGCAGCGTTTATTTATTTATTTTTTGTAGCAAAAGTAGCTACTTCATTCTGAATCCTTTGGAGTATTTTCGTACGCTTACTTCCATTATAAGTATTACTTAGTTGGAGGGTAAATAGTAGGGCTGTACAATTAAGCCGGCCAATCCGGCTAAAAAAGTTAGGTAAGCGTCTCTTAATTTAATCCAGATTAACAACTATTACAAAACGTATCATAGGATCAAAATTTATTCTAATTCTGTTACAAACTAACCAAAATACAAAAAGTAGGCGTTAACATATTAGCTAAGCTTATCTAGGTTAGCCGGCTAAGCCGGCTAAATAGCCGGCTAAGCCGGCTAAATAGCCGGCTACTTAGCTAAGCTAATAGAGCTAGCCGGCTAAATTAGCTAACCTGATCAGCTAGCTAGTTAGCTAATTTAGCTAACTTTTTAGCCGGCTTGGCCAGAGCTCCATATAGTTAGCGGACCATTTTCTGAAATTTGACCTCTAAAGCATATGGCCTAATTGGTCACTAATTGGTCATAATTGGTCAGTATATATGAATAATTGGTCAGCACTCTGACAAAAGTTACAAACATTTTAAAATTTTAAGTTCACAAAAAAATTTTGGCGGAGCATTTGAATCCTAGACACCAGATCTAAGGTGATTTAAATTGGTCACGTAATGGTCATAATTGGTCACTAGGTCACAATAATTGGTCAGCCTTGTAACGATCAATATATCACAAAATATCCTCAAATTGGGGTAAAAATACATTCAACACGATTATAGTGATACACATTTCGTACACAGTTCATACAAAGTCCATTCAAGGTTTTTTCATTTGCTAACACTCTGATCTTAATTGGTCACAATGTCACAGTAATTGGTCAGCCTTGGAACAAACTAATAAATCACAAGATATTCACACATTCGGTGTAAAAATAAACACCTTACACACGATTTTAGTGATACACGGCTTGTACACGGATCATACAAAGTCCGTTCACAGTTTTTTTAACTGTTCACACTCTGGTCATAATTGGTCACTAAGTCACAGTAATTGGTCAGCCTTGAGACGACCAATACATCACAAAGTATTGGCACACAGTGCATAAAAATATCTTTTATTGCATTATAGTCATACCTGGCTCGTAAACAGTTCATACAAACTTCATGCAAGGTTTTTTTATGTGGTAACACTCTGATCTTAATTGTCACATGTCACAATAATTGGTCAGGCTTGATAAATATTTATATCAGAGTTTATTCGCACATAGAGTAGAAAATACTCTCGCACAAGAATATAGTCATACACGGCCCGTACACGGTTAATACAAAGTCTTTTTCAAGGTTTTTTAACTGGCCACACTTGATCTTCAAATTGGTCACTAGGTCCAGTACTGGTCAGGCTTGGATAAATAATTGTATCAGAGTTTATTAGCATAAAGAGTATAAAATATTTCGTACGAATATAGTCATACACGGCTTGTACACGGTTCATACAAAGTCTATTCAAGGTTTTATTAACTAGTCACACTCTGATCTTAATTGGTCACTAGGTCCCAGTAATTGGTCAGCCTTGGATAAATAATTGTATCAGAGTTTATTCGCACAAAGAGATAAGATACCTCGCACACGAATAGTCATACACGGTTGTACACGGTTCATACAAAGTCTATTCAAGGTTTTACCTGGTCACACTCTGATCTTAATTGGTCACTAGGTCTCAGTAATTGGTCAGCCTTGGATAAATAATTGTATCAGAGTTTATTCGCATAAAGAGTATAAAAACACCTGCACACGAATATAGTCATACACGGTTGTACACGGTTCATACAAAGTCTATCAAGGTTTTTTTAACTGGCCACACTCTGATCTTAATTGGTCACTAGGTCCCAGTAATTGTCAGGCTTGATAAATAATTGTATCAGAGTTTATTCGCATAAAGAGTATAACATACCTCGTACACGAATATAGTCATACACGGCTTGTACACGGTTCATACAAAGTATATTCAAGGTTTTACCTGGTCACACCTCGATCTTAATTGGTCACTAGGTCCCAGTAATTGGTCAGTCTTGATAAATAATTGTATCAGAGTTTATTCGCATAAAGAGTATAAAAATACCTCGTACACGAATATAGTCATACACGGCTTATACACGGTTTATACAAAGTCTATTCAAGGTTTTTTTAACTGGTCACACTCTGATCTTAATTGGTCACTAGGTCCCAGTAATTGGTCAGCCTTGGATAAATAATTGTATCAGAGTTTATTCGCATAAAGAGTATAAAATACCTCGCACACGAATATAGTCATACACGGCTTGTACACGGTTCATACAAAGTCTGGTTCAAGGTTTTTTAACTGGCCACACTTCGATCTTAATTGGTCACTAGGTCCCAGTAATTGGTCAGCCTTGATAAATAATTATCAGAGCTTATTCGCATAAAGAGTATAAAATACCTCGCACATGAATATAGTCATACACGGCTTGTACACGGTTCATACAAAGTCTATTCAAAGTTTTAACCGCCACACTCGATCTTAATGGTCACTAGGTCCAGTAATTGGTCAGGCTTGGATAAATAATTGTATCAGAGTTTATTCGCATAAAGAGTATAAATACTCGCACACGAATATAGTCACACGGCTTGTACACGGTTCATACAAAGTTCGTTCAAAGTTTTAACTGGCCACACTCTGATCTTAATGGGTCACTAGGTCCCAGTAATTGGTCAGGTTTGGATAAATAATTGTATCAGAGTTTATTAGCATAAAGAGTATAAAAATAATTCGTACACGAATATCATCATTTACACGGCTTGTACACGGTTCATACAAAGTCTATTCAAGGTTTTTTTAACTAGTCACACTCTGATCTTAATTGGTCACTAGGTCCTAGTAATTGGTCAGCATTGATAAATAATTGCATCAGAGTTTATTCGCATAAGGAGTATAAAATACTTCGCACACGAATATAGTCATACACGGCTTGTACACGGTTCATACAAAGTTTAATCGAAGTTGTTTTGTTTGGTAGCACTCTGATCTTAACTGTTCACTACGTCACAGTAATTGGTCAGCCTTGTTCAAGGCGTGTATGACCATATTGGTGTGCAAGGTATGATTACGCCTAACGTGCCGATATCTTGTGATATATTGGTCGATTCAAAGCTGACCAGTTACTGTGCCCAAGTTACAATTCATGATGAACGTATTACTAAATAAAAACCTTTGAATGGACTTTTTGTAGGAACCGGGCACGAGCCGTATGACTGCAATTTTGTGCAAGCTACTTTACACCCAATGTGCGAGTATCTTGTGATGTATTGATCGTCTCAAGGCTGACCAATTATGTGACTTATTGAGCAATTATAAATAGAGGTGACCAGTTAAAAACCTTGAATAGACTTTGTATGAACTGTATAAGCCGTGTATGACTATATTCGTGTACGAGGTATTTTTATACTCTTTATGCGAATAAACTCTGATACAATTATTTATCCAAGACTGACCAATTACTGGGACCTAGTGACCAATTAAGATCAGAGTGTGACCAGGTAAAAAAACCTTGAATATACTTTGTATGAACCGTGTACAAGCCGTGTATGACTATATTCGTGTACGAGGTATTTTTATACTCTTTATGCGAATAAACTCTGATACAATTATTTATCCAAGCCTGACCAATTACTGGGACCTAGTGACCAATTAAGATTGAAGTGTGGCCAGTTAAAAAAACTTTGAATAGACTTTGTATGTACCGTGTACAAGCCGTGTATGACTATATTCGTGTGCGAGGTATTTTTATACTCTTTATGCGAATAAACTCTTATACAATTATTTATCCAAGGCTGACCAATTACTGGGACCTAGTGATCAATTAAGAACAAAGTGAGGCCAGTTAAAAAAATCTTGAATAGACTTTGTATGAACCGTGTACAAGCCGTGTATGACTATATTCTTGTACGAAGTATTTTTATACTCTATGTGCGAATAAACTCTGATATAATTATTTATCCAAGGCTGACCAATTACTGGGACCTAGTGACCCATTAAGATTAGAGTGTGGCCAGTTAAAAAACTTTGAATAGACTTTGTATGAACTGTACAAGCCTGTGTATGACTATATTCTGTGTAAGTGAGGTATTTTTATACTCTTTATGCGAATAAACTCTATACAATTATTTATCCAAGGCTGACCAATTACTGGGACCTAGTGATCAATTAAGAACAAAGTGAGGCCAGTTAAAAAAATCTTGAATAGACTTTGTATGAACCGTGTACAAGCCGTGTATGACTATATTCTTGTACGAAGTATTTTTATACTCTATGTGCGAATAAACTCTGATATAATTATTTATCCAAGGCTGACCAATTACTGGGACCTAGTGACCCATTAAGATTAGAGTGTGGCCAGTTAAAAAACTTTGAATAGACTTTGTATGAACCGTGTACAAGCCGTGTATGACTTTATTCGTGTGAGGTATTTTATACTTTATGCGAATAAACTCTGATACAATTATTTATCCAAGGCTGACCAATTACTGGGACCTAGTGACCAATTAAGATCAGAGTGTGATCAGTTAAAAACCTTTGAATAGACTTTGTATGAACCGTGTATAAGCGTGTATGACTATATTCGTGTACGAGGTATTTTTATACTTTATGCGAATAAACTCTGATACAATTATTTATCCAAGACTGACCAATTACTGGGACCTAGTGACCAATTAAGATCAGAGTGTGACCAGGTAAAAAAACCTTGAATATACTTTGTATGAACTGTGTACAAGCTGTATGACTATATCTGTGTGCGAGGTATTTTATACTTATGCGAATAAATCCTGATACAATTATTTATCCAAGGCTGACCAATTACTGGGAACTATTGACCAATTAAGATCAGAGGTGACCAGTTAAAAACCTTGAATAGACTTTGTATGAACCGTGTACAAGCCGTGTATGACTATATTCGTGTACGAGGTATTTTTATACTCTTTATGCTAATAAACTCTGATACAATTATTTATCCAAGCCTGACCAATTACTGGGACCTAGTGACCAATTAAGATCAGAGTGTGGCCAGTTAAAAATCTTGAATAGACTTTGTATGAACCGTGTACAAGCTGTGTATGACTATATTCGTGTACGAGGTATTTTTATACTCTTTATGCGAATAAACTCTGATACAATTATTTATCCAAGCCTGACCAATTACTGGGACCCTAGTGACCCATTAAGATCAGAGTGTGGCCAGTTAAAAAACTTTGAATAGACTTTGTATGAACCGTGTACAAGCTGTGTATGACTATATTCGTGTACGAGGTATTTTTATACTCTTTATGCGAATAAACTCTGATACAATTATTTATCCAAGGCTGACCAATTACTGGGACCTAGTGACCAATTAAGATCAGAGTGTGACCAGTTAAAAACCTTTGAATAGACTTTGTATGAACCGTGTATAAGCCGTGTATGACTATATTCGTGTACGAGGTATTTTTATACTCTTAATGCGAATAAACTCTGATACAATTATTTATCCAAGACTGACCAATTACTGGGACCTAGTGACCAATTAAGATCAGAGTGTGACCAGGTAAAAAAACCTTGAATATACTTTGTATGAACCGTGTACAAGCCGTGTATGACTATATTCGTGTACGAGGTATTTTTATACTCTTTATGCGAATAAACTCTGATACAATTATTTATCCAAGCCTGACCAATTACTGGGACCTAGTGACCAATTAAGATCAGAGTGTGGCCAGTTAAAAAACCTTGAATAGACTTTGTATGAACCGTGTACAAGCCGTGTATGACTATATTCGTGTACGAGGTATTTTTATACTCTTATGCGAATAAACTCTGATACAATTATTTATCCAAGGCTGACCAATTACTGAGACCTAGTGACCAATTAAGATCAGAGTGTGACCAGGTAAAAAACCTTGAATAGACTTTGTATGAACCGTGTACAAGCCGTGTATGACTATATTCGTGTACGAGGTATCTTATACTCTTTATGCGAATAAACTCTGATACAATTATTTATCCAAGGCTGACCAATTACTGGGACCTAGTGACCAATTAAGATCAGAGTGTGACTAGTTAAAAAAACCTTGAATAGACTTTTTATGAACCGTGTACAAGCCGTGTATGACTATATTCGTGTACGAGGTATTTTTATACTCTTTATGCTAATAAACTCTGATACAATTATTTATCCAAGCCTGACCAATTACTGGGACCTAGTGACCAATTAAGATCAGAGTGTGGCCAGTTAAAAAAACCTTGAAAAGACTTTGTATTAACCGTGTACAGGCCGTGTATGACTATATTCTTGTGCGAGGTATTTTTCTACTCTATGCAAAAGTGAATAAACTCTGATATAAATATTTATCCAAGCCTGACCAATTATTGTGACGTAGTGACCAATTAAGATCAGAGTGTTACCACATAAAAAACCTTGCATGAAGTTTGTATGAACTGTTTACGAGCCAGGTATGACTATAATGCAGTAAAGATATTTTTATGCACTGTGTGCTAATATTTTGTGATGTATTGGTCGTCCTGCTGACCAATTACTGTGACTTAGTGACCAATTATGACCAGAGTGTGAACAGTTAAAAACTGTGAACGGATCTTGTATGATCCGTGTACAAGCCGTGTATCACTAAAATCGTGTGTAAGGTGTTTATTTTTACACCGAATGTGTGAATATCTTGTGATTTATTGGTTGTTCCAAGGCTGACCAATTACTGTGACATTGTGACCAATTAAGATCAGAGTGTTAGCAAATGAAAAAACCTTGAATGGACTTTTTATGAACTGTGTACGAAATGTGTATCACTATAATCGTGTTGAAGGTATTTTTACCCCAATTTGAGGATATTTTGTGATATATTGATCGTTACAAGGCTGACCAATTATTGTGACCTAGTGACCAATTATGACCATTACGTGACCAATTTAAATCACCTTAGATCTGGTGTCTAGGATTCAAATGCTCAGCCAAAATTTTTTTTGTGAACTTAAAATTTTAAAATGTTTGTAACTTTTGTCAGAGTGCTGACCAATTATTCATATATACTGACCAATTATGACCAATTAGTGACCAATTAGGCCATATACTTTAGAGGTCAAATTTCAGAAAATGGTCCGCTAACTATATGGAGCTCTTGGCCAGCCTAATTGTACAGCACTAGTAAATAGGAATAAAATTAAAAGTTTGAAAAAGCATTTACTGTCCACAAGTGTCTGTCATAGTAAATGAATAACTTATTACTATAAAGAATTGTCATCTATAATTAGTGCTAAAAAAAGTGGTAGCTCTGTGAGCTGTAGACCTCGAGACACCCATATCTCCGCCATATTATCAAACCTAATCACGAAATATCAGAAAATCGGTGTAAAGTAACAGTATCAGTAGGTACAGTTGCGTTTCATGCTACTAGTGTCAGCGGCGGAGGCCCAATCTCTTAACTCCTACATGCTTATCCTTTTTCGTCTTTTCACTTCATCCCTCCTATCCTTTGGGTTAGCAACGAGAATTTGATCTTTCAAATATTGCGGGCATTTCGCTGACTGCTTATCATCAGATGGACTGTATACTTGTTTGCCAACCGTTGTGAAATAAAAAATAATTACCAGTCAAGTGCGTTGTGGAGCACGCACCGTTGAAACTAAAGGGTTCCGCAGCTTGGTTATGAAGAATCTTAAAAATAATAACGAATTAAAATCGACTGCAGAAATAAGTTGGTAATTTCATAGTAATTAATAAAAGTTATATGAAAAACAAAGTTATGGGAAGACTTATATATCTCTTAAATTTGTAGACCTATCTTCTTCAAACCAAATGTGGATGAAATTTTATTTGATGTCCAACAAGCTCAAATTTTTCCATATATTCTTTCGGAATGTGTATTGCTGTTGGCCCTACTGGCCTTGACAGCGTCACCGGGCGGGGGCCGAGTACTGAGACTCAGCCGTGATAAAGGGACAGCCCTCACGGGGCTCAACTTTGATTCCGTCCTTAAGGTGCCTCCTGCGAAGCCGAACCACGGCTAAGGACGTCATCGGAGATGGAGGCAGCGCTCCGAGCTCATTTTATACGATAGACTCACCCGACGGTGTGAGCGCGACGCGACGTGCGAAACAAAGGACCTCACCGGCGAGGACGGTGTTGTGTGCGTGTCTGTGCTGTGTAAGGGGCATTTTCTAAATTTTTCCAGAATTTTAAATCCCATAGTTCAAAAGTTAGAGGGGGACATTTTTGACTTAAGGAGCTAATATCTCAACAACTACTGACTTAATGAAAAAAGTTGAAATCAAACCTCCTTATCATTTTAAAAGACCTATCCAAAGATATCTCACACGTTGACATACGTTGAAATTTATTTTTTTAAACACTCATTTACATGTATGGACTGCTACCCTTAATTCTTATATATTTTAAAATTTCATTATAGAATCGTTGTGTGGTTTATAGAATACACCTATTTAGTAAATTTCGTATAGATAGAGCCAATGGTCTCCGAGTAAAATGACTGTGAAATACGGACCGACGGACGGACAGACGACAGCCGGACAGACGGACATGACGAAACTATAAGGGTTCCGTTTTTGCCATTTGGCTACGGAACCCTAAAAACATAAAACAGCAAATTGTAGGGTCGGTATTTTTAAATTAATAAATAAACTGAACAAGCAAAGTAGGAGGAGATAACTAGATTCGTTTAATTTATGTTATTTACTTCACGCTACATTGAAGAACTTTACTTCCCATAAAAAGTAACTTCGATATTGTTACGTGAGGCAATTAATAAACTTTTCCTTACTCTGTATGTGTAGTTCCCAAGTGTATATTACTGTTATGCGTTGTTATTAAATTTGTTATAATTGAAGCTGTTTATTATGTGGTGACGGCGTTAATTAATGAATTAATGAATTTAAAGTCTTAGTATCAAAAACAAAATATATTATATACTTTTTTATTTATTTTATTTACCTATTTTAATATATGCATATTATTTTGAGACACTCATAGCCGAGTGCACTCGCTGGTCGGTAAACGATCGGTAGGTTAAGCAACTTTAGGCGCGGTCAGTCACTATATGGGTGATCGCATAGTGGTATTCCAACCGAGCGTCTCCGTGCTGAGGAGGGCACGCAAAAAGTCGGTCCCGGCTGTTGACAATTAGACAACAGTCGATAAGTCAAGTCAGAGGCCTACGGGCGACCTGAACAACTCTGACACTAGGTTGACCACTAACCAATCGATAAGAAGACTTATTTATTTATTAAATAATTAATTATATTCTGTCCAACTGTATGCCACATACCTTTTTCACAAAATAATTCTTCTATACCCACAGGTTGTATGGCAGAGATATCTTTTTTCTTTTTTTATGTTAGAAGTTGGTAAACAAGCATACGGCTGTGGCTGCCGCAGCCTATGAGCGCTTGCAGCACCATTAGTAGGTGCCACTCCCACGTTGCCAACCTCGAGATATTAGTTCTTAAATCTCGTTCGCCCAGTAATTTCACTAGCGGACAATGCCCTTCAAACCGGAACACAGTAGTGCCTAAACACTACTATTTGGCGGCAGAATATTGGACACTGCGGTGGTACCTACCTAGCCGGCCTCTTGCAACAAAAGACCTACCACCAGTGTGACTGATTGCACTGGTGGAATAATCTCTGCTGTGACAGAGGTTATCCCAACAGCGGGCGATGGGGTCGTCACATCCCGACGCCTGATAATTCTTCTTTTTATTAATAAGACCTCGTGGTTGTATAAATGTTTTGATTCTCTAATATCTTTTTATCAGTTTTATGGATTATAATAATTTCGATGGTTCGAAGATTTGGATTAAAATACCAAATGGCTCCTGATTTTAAATCGCAAGCCAAATGTAGTCTATAATGAAAGATGAGAGAAAAGATCAACAAGAACCCGGAACCGATTAAGCTTAAGGCAGGCTCGCTACCAAAACGATGCAACTACCTTCTATAATAAGTATTTCTAAGTATTTAGCGTAAATGGTTCGTTTCAAAACGAAAAACGAAACCTCACAATAGTGTACGTGAGAGAGTTGATTAAAAACTCTAGAGACTCATTCCTAATAATTCCCTCGCTTCCTTCGTTTTCCTCCATTCTACCTGTAATGGTGGCAATGTATATATATGTGTACATAGGTGAAGTTTTTATTTACAAACTTTTTTGTAATACCATTTATTGTGTGAAAACTTCAGCAGATATTTTCGTTGGTATCGCATTTTAAAAAGTATTTTCGCTGAATTATAATAGTTTTTAGTGAATCGAAATGAAGAGTACATTTAAAAGCTTTAGGTTTTTTAGTTTAAACATTCTGGAAAGGTTAAGATACTGCACTTAAGGAGATTGTTTCAATCGAGAATGTTGAGTGTTTGTCATGCTTTTAAATAATAATAGTTAGTGAAATTACTGGGCGAACGAGATTTAAGTACTAATATCTCGAGGTTGGCAACGCGCGAGTGGCACCTACTAATGGTGCTGCAAGCGCTCATAGGCTGCGGCAGCCACTTATCATCAGGTGGGCCGTATGCTTGTTTGCCAACTTCTAACATAAAAAAAAAAAAACAAAACAAAAAAAGAAAAATAATAATAATAATAAATAAACGCGGCACACTCAACGGTCCCCATTATGATAGGGATATCCTGTGTCGGGGTCCGGAAACACATACAAATACACTCAGACCGGAATATATGCATGCATGGTCAATACAAACATATATGCTCCGAGCGGGAATCGAACCTGAGACCTGCGACTTGATTAAAAACCTTATCCTTTAAAGTTGCTTTTTTAAAGGCATTACTAACATTCCTATTGCCTTTCCAAATAAGCTTGCGCTAGGAGAGGGTACGACAGTAGCCTAAGGGTCGAACCCGCGACTCTCGCGTTAACAGAGCGAAGTCGGCCCTTCTACCGTTGAGCTATTGAGGCTTCAAATGTCGAAATAAGTTTAAAGTATTTGAGCAAATTTTTAGTGTTATTCTTCAATATTTTTTCAATAAAACTTTATTTTACTGTTTGCGAAACTAATGAACCGTATCCTCGAAAGAACTTTTTAAGAACAAAATTAATTTACAAAGTCTCCGGAAAACATTACTTTGACAATGGAAAGAGGGCAGAGTTTGTAAGACCACTCAGTGTTTAGGGGTACTTTTTAAATGATAGAATTAAAAATAAGTATTTCTTTTGTAGTTGTTACTATATAATGATTTAAAAGTAATTATGTCGACGACGTTGTGGCGCAGCGGTAGCGAACCTGTCTTAAACGCCACAGGTCGCGGGTTCGATTCCCGCTCGGAGCATAACATGTTTGTATTGATCATGCAAGCATATTTTCCGGTCTGGGTGTATTTGTCCTTGTCATTGTGAATGTTTCCGGACCCCCGACACAGGATATTACTATCCTAATGGGGGCCGTTGAGTGTGCAGCGTTTATTTATTTATTTATTTATTATTTTTCTTGTAATTATTGACTTTGTGAACATTAATTGGACTTAATAATAATAATAACAAAACTCAACTTCTTTGTGTCAACAACTCTTTTAAATTAATAAACTTTTGTGACAGATTCCTAGAAATTTATTACTTTCAATTATTTATGTAGATACAATATCACTACATAGTATAAAACAAAGTCGCTTTCTCGGTTTCTATATCCCTATGTATGCTTAAATCTTTAAAACTACGCAACGGATTTTGATGCGGTTTTTTAATAGATAGAGTGATTGAAGAGGAAGGTTTATATGTATAATAACATCCATTAAATAGTGGAGAAATATCTGATGTCGTAAATAATCGTGCGGGCCACGGGCCGTAATGAATAAATCAAAACTACTGGATCGATTTTAATCATTTTTTCAGTTAATGACATAGGCTATATATTTTATACCCGTGTGAAGCCGGAGCGGGCTGCTAGTTTATTATAATTTATTCTTAGTTCTTTTGCCGATTCCTAAAAATAGTTAAAAGGTTATATGTATTAATAATATTAAAATTTAATTTATTTTGTATTATTTTTACAAAAGCATTTTTAATAAAGAAACAATATTTTATAAATTGTATCTATTATTGGTGAACCAGGAGTAATCTGATTTAGAAAAACGTATTTACCACCGTTAATAGAATTTCTCTTGATAAAATCCGATAATAATCGAGACTCAAGTTCTCTTATTTTCACGGCTAAAGAAAATATCTATAGACAACTACACTACACTACACTTAAGTACGGCTAAGGATTTTTTATATCATGACAGTTGGCAAACAAGCATACGATCCGCCTGATGGTAAGTAGTCAGCAACCTATGTACGCTTGCGATACTTGAAGTTTCACATATGCGTTGCCAACCCAAGGCATAGGTGAGAAGAGTTGAGAAGGAGGGATGGGAGGAGGTTGGGTCCCCCTTCTCATTCTCACTCATCGCACGAAACGCAAAAGTACCTACTGATACTTTTGCTTTACACCGATTATCTGTGACAGGGTAGTACTTCCCCGGTCGATCCCCGCCATTTGGATTGGATTATATCTTATCTATTAACTATAAGGTTATATCCATATATTGTACTACATAAGTGGTACCCACAAGGAAAAGCGCCCAGACCGAAACTGATATTTGGACGCAAATAAGCAATACCATGTTAACCCACAAAATTGAAAAAACTAAGTTATATATGCAGAAGTGTTGGTAAATGGCTGAACAACATTTTTCTTTAATATTTTTAGGGTTTTAAGCTTTAAAACTTCTAAAAAAGCCTTTTTTCAATCATGCAATTTATGTATTTTTAAACGTTTTGGGTTATATTATATACGAAATATGCAGTTTGTATACTTATTTTTTGTGAAAATAAGTAAAATAACTTACATAAATCTGAAATTGCCAGAAACTTGACCAATAAATAAAAAAAAATCATATTAAGCAAGTTGTTAAAAATTTTCAAACGCGTTTTTCTCGAAATGACATTCGTGTGGGTTGACATGGTATTGCTTATTTGCGTCCATTTATGGCAAACATCTGCTCCAAGGGGAAATCGCCTCGCGAGCGTAGAGGCTTAAAGCTACTCACCATAACAGCTACCAGCTCACCATAACAGTCGTCATCAACAAAAAGAAACTAATTATTAATAATTTGTAAGACTCAGCAATGTTTCTCTTTGAAGTTCCATTAGCTGACAAGAATATGTAATGAAACTGACAAAGTTAATAAAACCTAACAAATTGAAAATAACCAATACAACACAATTGTAGCTAGCGGCCGCAGTCCCTTTGATGTAAAAAATAAAACCTAATTGCTTGAGTATTCTTTATTTATTTAATAAGAACATTTTACAAAACGTAAAATTTTTTCAACATAGAAATTCATATTATAGGCCGAGTTGTTTAAAATTTTGCTCCTTGGGAGTACTGGAATAGACTCTAAGCCCATTTTTTTTCGGAATGTGTATTGCTGTTGGCCCTACTGGCCTTGACAGCGTCACCGGGTGAGGGAGCCGAGTACAGAGACTCAGCCGTGATAAAGGGGCAGCCCTCATGGGGTCTCAAATTTTATTCCGTCCTTAGGGTGCCTCCTGCGAAGCCGAACCACGGCTAAGGACGTCATCGGAGATGGAGTCAGCGCTCCGAGCGCATTCTATACAATAGACTCACCCGACGGTGTGAGCGCGACGCGACGTGCGGAACAAAGGATCTCGTCCTCGCCGGCGAGGACAGTGTTGTGTGCGTGTCTGTGCTTTCTAAGCCCCTGACAAAATATGTATGTATTTTTAAACGTTTTGGGTTATATTATATACGAAATATGCAGTTTGTATACTTATTTTTGTGAAAATAAGTAAAATAACTTACATAAATCTGAAATTGCCAGAAACTTGACCAATAAATTAAAAAAAAAATGTATAAAGCAAGTTGTTAAAAATTTTCAAACGCCTTTTTCTCGAAATGACATTCGTGTGGGTTGACATGATATTGCTTATTTGCGTCCATCTATGGCAAACATATGCACCAAGGGGGAATCGCCAATATAATGATCAATCAGTTGACTCATATAAACTTTAAACGCGAATTTTCAAAAATTTTTTTTTTTTTAATTATTTTTATTCAAGTAGACTATTTTTAATAGTAGACTTGTTTTTTTAGTAGAATTGAATCAGATAAGTCCAAGCAGACTAGAAGTAGACTAGTATTCGAGTAGTAAATTTTTTTAGTAGTATTGAATCGTCAAAACTTCAGTCCTGAGTGAGATCTAGCAATTTAAAAGCCTCAAGCGTTAAAATATAAAATAAAAGGCTATCAGGCATTTATAAAAAAATTACATATTTGAAAACCAGAACACTGGTCAGCAATAAAAGAATTCTGAAAATAGTGCATTTATTCAAAGCCTAATAGGTCAATGGTAGAAGAGTAGACTTCGCTACGTTAACGCGAGAGTTGCGGGTTCGATCGTAACCCCATAGGCTATTGTCGTACCCACTCCTAGCGCAAGCTTCGAGCTTATTTGGAGGGGCAATAGGAATATTAGTAATGCCTTATAAATGAAATGCAAATATTCCTTAAAAGAGCTTTAAAGACTTTGCTGGGTCATTTTCTGTAGAAAATTAGCTTAGCTTAAAATTTCCTGATAAAAAGCCCGTTTTTTACTAATCATAAAGATTTTTTACTTATAGAACGATTTGTCGACGTTGTGGCGCATCGGTAGGGAACCTGCCTTAAGCACCACAGTTCGCGGGTTCGATTCCCGCTCGGAGCAGATGTTTGTATTGACCATACAGGCATGTTTTCCGGTGTGTAGTGTTTGTCCTTATCGTTGTGTATGTTTCCGGACCCCCGACACAGGATATAATTATCCTAATTGAGTGTTTTTTCTTTTAAATAAAATGGATCTTTGTGATATTAATAAAGAAATCGCAATTTAAATTTAAATGAGTATTTTCATTAAATACTTAAAACCGAGACAAAATGGATATAAATCTTTCCAAGTATATCCCCAAGCTCAAGACTCAGTCATCGTATATTAAATCCTACTTCTCAAGTTAAGCACGATCTACGGTCAAGGTTAGATTTAATTATTTTAATGAAATATTACTAAGGCTTTAAAATATTTGATACGGATTTAATTTATATCTCGTTTGTGATATCAAATAATTGATATTAGAGAAGATATTTGCATGTAAATTTAACTAAGGATGAATTTTGGAAAGGAGACCTGACTGACATAAGTATGTATCCTTGGATCAAGAAAGCTGATTTTTTCACAGATATTGTTTTTGAAAGGTAAACGAATAATAAGAAAGGATTTATCAATTTGCAACCCTAAAGGAGGTGAAAAAAGGGAGTTGAAAATTTGTATGAGATATAATAATAATAATAATAATATCTGTCATTTTTGAAATTAGAATCATGAAACCTTTTTGGCTAAAAATCACCAAGACCCTGCAGGCGTGAAATGGGGGTTCAAATTTTTTATTAAAATCGTTATTCACGTGAAACTGTTAACAGAAACTAATAAGGAATATAACTCAAAAGTGAACAATTTAATTTTTAGAGTCAAATCTATGATGAAACCACAATCATTAACATAATCAAAGATTTATTTACGTATTTTAAACTATAAGTTTTGTGGAATTTAATTTAACATTTCTGCTCCAGTTTTATAATAGTCAATCGTCTTCCTAGCACTATCCCGGTATTTTGCCCAGGATCTGCTTATTACTCGTATCCAAATTTGAAGGGTACTAGTTTATACACAGATCAATTGCCATTGACCTTCACATCCCCAAAGGCGAACCAGTAACTCATTAGATAAAAGCAAATTCCCTATCAAGAGGTAACGATCATTATTATAAAATGTCATGATAAAAAACGGGACCAACAGCTTAGCGTGCTCTCCGAGGCACGGTGGAAAGACCCACAAAGATAAATGCCCAGACCGAAACAGATATTTGAACCCAAATAAGCAACACCATGTCAACCCACAAAATTGAAAAAAACTGAGTTATATATGGACAACAACAACGACATGGTATTGCTTATTTGCGTCCATTTATAACAAACATTGGTTTCAAACCTGCGAATATTGAGGCTCAAAGCAGGCTCTCTAAACGCCACAACGATCGTTGATAATACAGACGGATGAACGGTTTTGTAATAGTAAATACAGGTCTCATATCAGGTTTATGATTGAGATGACTGATTTCTGACTTTGCATTGGCATGATTGCCAAT
Organism: Hestina assimilis; assembly: GCA_023373885.1. Classification (NCBI taxonomy): domain Eukaryota; kingdom Metazoa; phylum Arthropoda; class Insecta; order Lepidoptera; family Nymphalidae; genus Hestina; species Hestina assimilis. The sequence goes on along the minus strand of CM041761.1, from coordinate 9,815,336 downwards.
CAACATTATTCAACGTCAACAGATTATTTGGTATCACTTTAGACAGATTATTTTAAATTTGAAGAAGATTAATGGAATATAATATTGAAGTGCTTGTCACAGTGTTCAAATACCTTTTCGCCAACCAATAATTTATTAACGAAAGAGTCAATGAAATGTGATCTTATAATTTATATCTCTACATTATTACATGTTAGTTCTTCTTCTTATCCAGTGGTTAGTGTCCAACCTAGTGTCAGAGTTGTTCAGGGTCATATAGACCCTTGACTTGACTCAACTATTGTCAAATTGATGATAGTCGGGACTTTTTACGTGCCCACCGAAGCAATAAGACGCTTAGCTGAAATACCAATATGCGATCACCTATCTAGTGTCTGACCGCACCTTAGACCTTTGAGACGCTCATAGCCGAGTGCACCCACCGATAGGTAAACGATCGGTAGGTTAACCAACTTTAGGTGCGGTCAGTCACTAGATGGGTGATCGCATAGTGGTATTTCAACCGAGCGTCTCCGTGCTTCGGAGGGCACGTAGAAAGTCGGTCCCGGTTGTTGACAATCTGACAACAGTCGATAAGTCAAGTCAGTATAGGTTAGTGAAGCATTGTTTTGTTATATGAGACCAAAGTATTTCATGGTTGCGGTAATAGTGTTTAAGGCTTCGCTTATATAACGGAACTTGTCTTGAGTTATAATGGTAGTCAGTCAGGCACTGCTACGTATGCGACCCAGGAAAGGAAGTACAAGGGTGATAATATCATACCACCTGATCTCAAGTTCCATCAGTCAGATGCACTACAATTTTATCGGAATTACTGTATGAGAAAAAATGTGCGCGTGATTTGATTTGACCAATCAGCGCGCTCGGAACAACACGCTACTATCAAGTAATATATAACTACTGAAAGGCTGTAAAGTATTTGTATGATTGTATTTTCAATGTTCTATATTATTCTTATTATTGAGACTCAACTATGGAATAGGGCAGCCTCTCCTGAGACTCGAGGATGATATCCGATTGTCTATTCCGGGAAGTAAATTACCTGTGAGAAAATTCCTTTCCCGTCAACTGTTATAGGGATACTAATGTTACTGAATAGAGAAAAGGAGATTTTTTCATACTAGAGGGTCCAAGCAGGAAGGAGGCTCATGTTATGTTACTGCAACACCAGAGGGTATGCACGTGTGGTGCCGAACTGCATTAAACTGCCTAAACACTGAACATTTGAGGTCAGCCGACTGGCGAGCAGTCACTTCACGAGTTTTTTCACCATCACATGGTGGTAGTATTTTATTGTATTGTGTATTGCAATATGCCATTTCTAGGTGTCACTCACGCGTTGCCAACCTCGAGATATTGGTTCTTAAATCTCTTTTTCTCAGTAATTTCACTAGCCTACAGTGCCCTTCAAACCGGATCACAGTAATGCCTAAGCACTACTGTTTGGCGGTAGAATGTTTGACAATACGGTGGTACCTACCCAGCCAGCCTCTTGCAATAAGAGACCTACCACCAGTGTGACTGATTGCACTGGTGGAATAATCTGCTGTGACAAAGATTATCCCAACAGCGGGCGATGGGGTCGTCACGTCTCAACGGTAAAACAAATTGTGCAACAAATATCAAAATAATCTTGCAATTGCGAAACAATCTTGAAATATGTTTCAGAATTTAAGTCGGCTAACGGTAAGTGTATTTGCTCACAAGTGGCATCTATCATACGAATTTAAAGCTTATACGGCAAAATAACGAGCGTGTTTCGATTTTGAACGTTGCTCCAATTTAGTATCAAGACTGGAGATTTATAGCTTCGGGTATCTTGCGATTTTTGAGATTATGTAGCCTTTTGAGTTGTGAACTTTTGCCATAAATATCCCTAGAGGTATTTTATAAATTCTCTAAATGCTTTTTTTCTTTTCTGCTCTTTTGTTACTCTATAACTTCAGCGTCTATTACTCGTAATAGAATGTTATAAATAAATAAACGCTACTCACTTAATGGCTCCCATTAGGATAGGTATATCCTGTGTCAGGGGTTCAAACATGCACACAATGATAAGAACAAGCAGACCCAGAATGGACGACACGCCAGTATGGTCAATATAAACTTTTGCTCGGGGCGAATTTATTTCTGTAAGCTGATAACGCGTCAATGAATGGTGTTACAAGCGCTTATAGGCTAAGACAACTGGTCGACCTACCATCAGGTAGACTGCAATTTAGTGAGAAATCCTCACGTAACGAAATACCAAATGCTGGGTGTGTGTTTCTTTTTAAAATATAACCTATTGAAATATACAGATTTCATTTGGAATTACATTTGGAGTTGAAGAAAAAACGTAAAGAACTTCGTTCTTGACGGATTTCCTCTGACCGCACATTTTTCTTTTAATAGAACATAATTCTCTCTTACAATACTGTAACTTCATAGTAAAATATTATCAGAGGTCCTTTAATCCATGAATATGAAACGAATATACAGAAATGGAAAGACAAAATTACATTTTCATTTATACTAACTGTATACAAATTAGTTTCAATGTATTATTTAGCGTCAAAGGGAATTCTAGTCACAGCAAATATTTTTGCTAAAATTTGGAGTACATTTTTTTTTACTTGGTATAATCGCAGTTTCTTATCTTTTAATTATTTTATTCATGTACATTTTTAATCTAACAAGACAAACAAAAAAATGTAAGTGTCTGTTTGTAATATATACGGTACTTACATAAAGAAATCAATTTCTAAAATGTTTGTCTCTGTGTGTCTATTTGTTTCGGCTAATAACTGAAACAGCTGGACTAATTTTAATGGGGTTTTCACTGGCAGTTAACTGATGTTATGCAAAGTAACTAAGGCTACTTTTATTTAAAAAAAAGAATTAGGGTTCCATGTAAATAGAATTTTTCACCGGCGTCGGGAAGTGACGACGCCATCGCCCGTTGTTGGGATAACCTCTGTCACAGCAGAGATTATTCCACCCGTGCAATCAGTTACACTGGTAGGTATTTTGTTCTAAGAGGCCGGCTAGGTAGGTGCCACGCAATGTCAGTATCCTATTGCCAAATTGTAGTGCTTAGGTATTACTGTGTTCCGGTTTGAAGGGCACTGTACACTAGTGAAATTACTGGGTAAAGGAGATTCAAGAACCAATATCTCGAGGTTTGCAACGCGTGAGTGGCACCTACTAATGGTGTTGCGCGCACTCATAGGCTATGGCAACCGCTTACCATCAGGTGAGCCGTATGCTTGCTTGCCGACTTGTAACATTAAAAAAAAAAACAGCCACACGAGCGTAGCCGCGGGCACAAACAATATAATATACTGTATTGTAACGCTGAATTTATGCGTGCCGGCTCGGTATGTGTGGCGGCGGCGACGGCCACAGCTGTTGGTCGAACCGCGCGCGCGCACCGGCCTGTTGCGCGACGCGCCCTGGACGCGGGCACTGCGCACGCTTAACATGGTTTCCGCTCAAATCGATATATTCCATTGTTCTGAGCGTGAATTCACGAAATTAACTTAATTTTTTCTGTGCGATTGTATAAATTAGTTTTGAAATTGCTACACTATCGCATTGGATATATTCTGTAAAGATAGATGTAATATGTGTTCATAAATAAATAAATAAATAAATAAATAAATAAATTTCTTAAATTCAAAACACTTGATTACGTCAATTAAAGGAAATGATCGTTTCATATCGTCTTCATTACACTTGGATTCAGACTCACGCCTTAAAATTGGGAGTCTTAATTGCTTAAACATAGAAGGAAATAATTACATATTATAATACTAGCGGCCCGCTTCGGCTTCGCACGGGTCTAAAAGCGTATGTCATTCACTGAAAAAATGATTAAAATCGATCCAGTATTTTTGATTTATTCATTACTGCTCGTGGCCCGCACGCGTTAAATGTAATTATTTACGAGATTAGAAACCTCAGAAATTAATTTTTTTTTGCTTGTTATTATGCATATAAACTCCAATCCTTCCTCTTCAATCACTCTATCTATTAAAAAAACCGCATCAAAATCCGTTGCGTAGTTTTGCAGATTTAAGCGTACATAGGGACAGAGATATCTACTTTGTTTTATACTATGTAGTGTTATGTAATTGTGTGTACAAATGCTCTATATACTGTTAAATGATTTATATATTATTTTGACACTGTTGTGGCGTTATGGGTAGCCAGCCTGCTTCTACCTTCGATGATTGCGGGTTCGATTGCCGCTTAGACAGTTGTTTGCATTGATCTTACGAATATCTGTTTCGGTCTGGGCGTTTGTCCTTGTGGGTCCACAGTGCTCTCTGAGGCATGATGGGGAGATTCAGATAATTTATTGCAAAGCAGTAGTGTTTTCCATTACTGTGTTTCGGTTTCAAGGACGGTGTGGTTAATGAAATCATTGGTTAAAATTTAAGAACCAATATTTCTCGAGAGCTTGGCAATGCCTCACTTAATGGAGTTGCAAGCCCTTTTGTGGTTCAAACGTTCTCTCCGAGGAATGGTGGGGACACTAGGACAAACATCTAGACCGAAAAAGATATTTGTAAGGTCAGTATTGATATAGCTCCGAGCGGGAATCGAACCCGCGACTGTCGAGGCTAAAGACAGGTTCGTTACCAACACACTACAACGTTCGTCAATATTAAGAACAACTAATACCGCAATAAGATCCTCATCAATTATTTGCTTGTGTGCTATGGTTTTGAGCACGCAAATCAGAAATGGCGTGACCAATTGGAGATACAATTTGGCACACAGGTAACATTAACATAAATTTGAATTAAATTCGAAAAAATTGTACCAGGTTCCAGTGCGATTACTATCTATGCTATTTTAACGCGAGCAGAGTCGGATGCACAGCTAGTATACATTATTATAAAACATCAATGAATATTTCTTATACAAATTTCTTGAAAAAAAGTTATATTTATCCGGTCTTCAAAAGATTAATTTTGTAATTGAGAATTCTAAATGAAGTTTGGATGAGTTAATTAGGTAGGGCAAACAAACTTTCTTTGGAATTATTTTATGATTTATATACGTATCAATTTTGTGTAAATTTTACCTTGAGATTCCATATAAAGCCTAGTTTTTTTTTTTTTTTTTTTTTTTATGTCATGCACATGCACGTTGCCAAGGGAGGGAAAGAATGAGAAGGGAAAAAGGGAAGGGAGCATAGGGGGTGGGAGATTGGACCAATACTCTGTTACTTTACGCCGACTTTTTTACAACTTTAAAATAACTGTTTTTTTTTTCATTTGTTAATTGAAATTATTAACACAAGTAATATCCATAAATTCCTATATACACGTTCAGTCTGACTTAACAAGTCAAATAAAACACGTCAGTGACTCGAATCCATATGTTTATCTCCTATCAAAACTCGCTCAAAGCGGCTAAAGAAGTCTTTACTTCAAAAATTGTAATTTGCAGACATTGAAGATAAATGAATTCATAAAATTAATTTTAATTTCAAATAAGATTTATTTAAAACAGGCTTTCCATAAAATACCTTTTAAAAAGTATCACTCTCGTGAGTCACTTTAAAAAAGCAGAACTCTTCGCATCACATTTCTACATGTAATGGGGCAACTCGAAGTAAGGGTATTCGAACACCGAATGAAACGCAATGCTAAAAAATATATTAAATATTTTGTTCGTAAAATAAAAATACCAATAGAAGAAACATCTTCCATCGACAATCAATCACTTTTAGGGCTCTTTACCTCAGAAGGTAAAAAAGAAACCTTTATAAAATCACTTCGTTTTCGTCTGTCAATCTGTGTGTCACCACTGATTTCCTCAAGAACAAGTGGACCTAGCAAGTTGAAATTTATACCAAATACTGAAGAATATAGTCCCTATTAGATATAAAAAAATAAAGGTTCTGAGTCAATACGACAAAAAATATGGGCGAAGATTTTAGCGCAAAAATTATATTGTAGTTCCAGTTGACCTAGAATCACGAAATTTGGCTAAAAGCAAGGCTTATAGCAAAAATAAAGGATAGATTTGAAAAAATAAAATACGTTGTAAATTTAAGGGGGGACCACCCTTAGAGACATAGTTGACGCTAATTAAGATAGGCCTCTTTAGATAGATAGGAGTTGTATGGGCGTTTTTTAAATAGTACTGTTGGGAAAAAACCTTGGATGGTTGCCCTACCACCTTACGGCTTCTACTGTGGACTTTTATATTAGAAAAATACGTTCTGCTGGTATCATATAGCAGTCACCGTCCCCTATATTGGCCAGCAATACCATAACTATGTGACCTAATTGATATGAAGACTAGGATGATAAGAAGCTTATCAAAGACTGTTCGATTTATTAATTTTTGAAACAATCTGTTAATTTTTTTACGCTGGTGAAATTACTGGTCATCCATGGCTTTTCGAACTCAGCCAGCATATAATCATGCATTGTATCTTCTGCAACGGTTTTAGCTTAAGCTAATAGAGTCTAAACTACTTAAACTTTTTTACCGGTGTCGGGACGTGACGACCCCATCGCCCGCTGTTGGGATAATCTCTGTCACAGCAGAGATTATTCTTCCAGTGCAATAAGTCACACTGGTGGTAGGTCTTTTGTTGCAAGAGACCGTCTAGGTAGGTACCACCACAGTGTCAAATATTCTGCCACCAAATAGTAGTGCTTAGACATTACTGTGTTCTGGTTTGAAGAATACTGTAGGCCAGTGAAATTACTGGGCAGAAGAGATTTAAGAACTAATTTCTCGAGGTTGGCAACACGTGAGTGGTACATACTAATGTTGCTGCAAGCGCTCACAGACTACGGCAACCACTTACCATCAGGTGGGCCGTATGCTTGTTTGCCAACTTATAACATGAAAAAAATATATAATCAAGAGACTCTACTACATCTGCATAGCCCCCGGGCTAGATAAATAAAAATATATTAAAGTAGACACTATAAAGCGCTGTATAGTTTTTGAGTATCACTGGACGATGATAGTAATGAGCGCTTAAGCTACACTTCACGCCGTGCTCGTTAATTAGGTCATACAGTATCTCATTCTATCACGTGGATTTCCTGAAAATCGTCTGTTTAAACAAGAATTTCTGAACGTTTTATTTCATGCGACTTTCTTAATTGCCATGACTTTTAACGCTGGATTTTGGATTTTACTCGTAATATAAGTATGATGTATTGGATTCTACCATTTTTTTTTTTTTTTTTTTATGTTAGAAGTTGGCAAACAAGCATACGGCCCACCTGATGGTAAGTGGTTGCCGTAGCCTATGAGCGCTTGCAGCACCATTAGTAGGTGCCACTCACGCGTTGCCAACCTCGAGATATTAGTTCTTAAATCTCGTTCGCCCAGTAATTTCACTCAGCGTACAGTGCCCTTCAAACCGGAACACAATAGTGCCTAAGCACTACTATTTGGCGGCAGAATATTGGACACTGCGGTGGTACCAACCTAGCCGGCCTCTTGCAACAAAAGACCTACCACCAGTGTGACTGATTGCACTGGTGGAATAATCTCTGTTGTGACAGAGGTTATCCCAACAGCGGGCGATGGGGTCGTCACATCCCGACGCCTTTACGACCATAGACTTTTAGTAACAATTCTTTTGTGAATAACAATAAAATAGTCCAAATGTATCAAGTTTCCACTAATAAACAGCACAACTAAGAAGCAAATCTAAAATCGAAAATATAACAAAAAGATACAGAAATTTTAAATAGTAATAATATTTATAAATCTATTCCAAAAATATTTAAAAAATAAAAAATGTACAGAAAAAAGAATGAGTGAATGAATTTATAATTTTAGAAGACATTTTCTTCCTCGCACAACCAACCTGTGGAATCAACTTCCGCCGGCGGTCTTTTCGAACTGATACGACTTGGGAACCTTCAAGAGGAGAGCGTATTCTTTCCTTAAATGTCGGCAACGCACGTGCATGCCTTCTGGTGTTGCAGATGTTCATGGGCGGCGGCGATCGCTTAACATCAGGTGAGCCTCCTGCCCGTTTGCCCCCTTTCTATATCTTATCCTTTCTTTATTTTAAATTTGTTGTTGAAAGTAAAATATATAAATTTTATTCGGAAAGTGGAAGTTGTTTTCCGGATGGGCACCCAAAAATAAAAAGGTTCCAATCATTTTGTGCTCCCCCAAGATCGTTACTGGAGTAATCTGATATCGTGAAAACTTCGAAAATGTGCTAATAAATTCAAAACTTCGATTTCCTTCGATCTTTTGTGAGAGCTTTTTTACCGTCATCGAGAGAACCTGATTGTAATTATAACGGACGAAAATAAAAATTCTTTTATTGGTGACAATAAACTTGATTTATTTTGTTTGATATAAAAAAACATTCTGAGTTATGAATGATAATTTCACGTGAAACTTATCAAATGTATTGCATTCCGCACAATCGGAACCTTAATAATTTAATTTTTCATTATGATAAGGTAATATTTTCAATCTATCTGTTCTTAAAAAGATATATATTTTAATAAAGAAAAATTTAAACTGATACGACTTGGGAACCTTCAAGATAGGCTCTTCTTTTTCCTTTTCAAAAGAAAAGAAAAGCCTATCTTTTATCTTCTCAAAGGAAAAGAAGAAGAGCCTATCTTGGCAACGCACCTGCATGCCCTCCGGTGTTGCTGATGTTCATGGGCGGAAGGGAGCTCTTATCATCAGGTGGGGCTCCTGCCCGTTTACAAAACTGATAAAAGTATTTCAATTTAAAATTCAGGCATCTGAACAAAATTATGATCTTCAAAAGTTTTTTCTATTTTTAAAAACTACATCTTAATATAAATAAAGTCCGAAATCTAACGCCAATAAATGAAAATTAATTACAAATATAATACAGTAAGGGTTCGTTATAAGATATTATCACCTTTCAGACCCTAGAGGCTAATAGGACTCTTACACTAGCCATAAGTTGTGATACTTTTGGGACATTTCATTACGACTAATAAAAAGTTTTCGGACGTGCGTGCTTAGTCGGAAATTATATTTTTGTTTTTTCCTAACTTTGAAAAACTCATTTGATTTTTGAAGTGGAAATTTCTTCATCGTTTTTCTTTGTGGATTCGCGTCACCGACATGCTTCATGTGACGTTTTACGTCAGACTGGCGAAGCGCGTGCGTGGACTCTTTGGATGCTACCGCATTAATGGTAATTCATATTCATTCATAATTTTAAATAAAAATTATAAAGGTTTTCTCGAGTATAAAGTTTTCATTTCTATCGGCAGCCTCCATGACATGGTCATATCTTCGCTGTCGGGACTTATATATGCAAGATAACTGGCGTTAAAAGGAGTAACTTAGGCTATTTTTATTTTTACGAAAAAAATAAGGCTCTACCCTATTTAATAATTGGTAGACCATGAAAGTGAACTCAGGGCTCATCTAGTTATATTAAATTTAAAACATATGCCATACGCATACCACACACACCAGGGCTTTTATTGCAAGAGTTTTTTTTTTTTTATGATAGAAGTTGGCAAACAAGCATACGGCCCACCTGATGGTAAGTGGCTGCCGCAGCCTATGAGCACTTGCAGCACCATTAGTAGGTGCCACTCACGCGTTGCCAACCTCGCGATATTAGTTCTTAAATCTCGTTCGCCCAGTAATTTCACTAGCGTACAATGCCCTTCAAACCGGAACACAGTAGTGCCTAAACACTACTATTTGGCGGAAGAATATTGGACACTGCGGTGGTACCTACCTAGCCGGCCTCTTGCAACAAAGACCTACCACCAGTGTGACTGATTGCACTGGTGGAATAATCTCTGTTGTGACAGAGGTTATCCCAACAGCGGGCGATGGGGTCGTCACATCCCGACGCCTTTCAAAACCTTTCGTTTGGTTTTGCATTACTGTGTGTTCAGTATAAATGGCGTTATAGCTTGTGAAATTATTGAGCAAACGATATTTAAGTACCAATATAATATTGAGGTTGGAAACAGGTGAATGGTATTGCAAGCGCTCATAGGCTACGACAATTTTTGACCATCAGGTAGGCCATATAGTAACTTAATTTAAAGTCCAATTATCTGAACAGTAGAAGGGCTGACTAACTAAGTAACGCGTGGGTCGCGATCCTAACCCCCTTGAGCTATATTCGTACCCATTCCTAGCGCCAGTTTCGAGCTTTATCAGTAATGCCTTGAAAAAGTATTGGTAATATAAAAATACTTGCATAAAAACATACACGTATCATAAGCCATGGATACCATATTTGAATGGATTCATTAGCTACAAAATAGCCTACGGCAATCGTATTAGGTTACACGTTAGAGCATTAAGACTTTAATGTTAGATATATTACGTTGTGTATGTGTGCATATCCAATTTCACGGAAAATTGAGGATGGCCAGGAATTTGACGGTGTAGCAGCCAAGATAATTAGATATCATGTATAACATGTCATTATGTGTGTATGATATTTATAAATGTGTATTTTGTACTGTTCGATGTTTTAAGTGGAAGTTCGAGTAAGAATCGTTTGTCACCGTCCCAAAGCCATAGATACTGACATAGACACTGAAGCCTCTCTCTTACAATGAGAGGTTACCTAGGAGGTTTTAGTAGATTGCCATGGCCCGAACCTCTATCATGGGACATGGTTCTGGCTAGATATTCTTTTTATGTCACATAACTTGCAACCAAGTATACATCCTATGTGATGGTTAGTCATTATAATAAACACGCGTTGGCGACCTCGAGATATCGGTTCTTAAGTCTCTTTTGACTAGTAATTTCACTAGCTAAGAAGCTAGTGTGTTTCAAATCAAAACACACAACTGCTTTGCGGTAGAATAACAGACACTGCGTTGGTACCTAGTCAGCCTCTTTCAATAAAAGGTCAGCCATTAGCTTAAACGAATTCTGCTTAGTAATTGTTACTTAAATCGAGAAAGTAATATATGTTTAAGATATTATTTTGTGGAACAGTTATTGATATTCTTACTAAGAGTTCTTTTCTTCAAATCTTTTATTGTAAGAAAATGTACTCTATTTTTATTAATATTTGACATCGGAAATTTTCGTTTGCAATAAAATAATACAAAACCCTGCTACCCTATGTTACCTCATTGAGAGGTTTCACGAAATCTACGAAATTCAGAATTTATTGAAGCTAAACATGATTACTAGACCTTTATTTATTAAAACATAAACGAATTTATACTTATTTGTTCATCGAGTTGTTTGAACCACTAGATAATATTTACAACACAGTGTCTTGCTTCATAGTTCAACTTATAATGGCCTTGAAGCATTGGAATCAAAATGTCTTCATCATATTTTTGTATGTCATACAAACTATTGGGTGCTTTGCTGCTGTGTCATTTACATTATTAGTAGGAATAACATGCAAATATTCGCAAATAATCAGTAACGGAATTGATTAATCTGTACAGCTATGATTTATAGATAAGCCGATGTGTTGATTGTTCATAAATGGGAGATACAAGGATTGTCACCTACCAGTTGTATTCCGAATTAATCTCGTGTTTAACGGTGAAGGAAAACATCGATAGGACAGGCCAATTCTAGTGGTGGTCTTTTGCTAGTCGTAAGTCTAAAATGTCCACTACCGTGATCTACTATCGTGTGTTAGTGAATAGCTCATGAAGTGATTGCTCGTCAGTCGCGTTTTACTAGCCTATAACCAGTTGCATCTTGCGAGTAGGCAGGGCAAGGGTTGTGAAAAACTCGTGGAGTGACTGCTCGTCAATCGCGTTTTACTAGCCTATAACCAGTTGCATCTTGCGAGTAGGCAGGGCAAGGGTTGTGAAAAACTCGTGAAGTGACTGCTCGTCAATCGCGTTTTGAGGTCAGTGCTTCAAAGGGTACGTAAAAAGTCGGTACCGGCTTTTATCAATTTGATAATAGTCGAAAAGTCAGAGGCCTATACGGGCGACCTGAACAACTCTGACACCAGGTTGGCTACTAAACACTCGATAAGAAGAAGAACGATAGTTATAATTTTCAGTTATTATAGTTTAATTTTTTAAGAATATTACTCGTATACATTTTATTTCCTCCCTTATCAACAAGTCCAAACATCAGAATGGGTTCTAAAAATGATAACTGAAAACAGAATGCATTTAAAATAGATTTCAACTCACTCGCTATAAAGACAATTTTACGTTAGCATTTTAGTATCTACGAACTTTAGTTAACGGTTGAAAGTCAACTCTATAAGTAAAAAGAACTACCGCTAGTTCTTGTTTGATTACTACGTTCTATAGTTTGTCGTCGTTTTCATTGGTCTTAACTTTATGACCCAGTTAGTTAAATATGCAATGGTTTAATGTTTAGAAGTCTCATATATAAATCACGGGTTAACACAGTATGATTTTTTTTATTTTACAAGATGGCAAGCAAACATACGGCCCACCTGATGGTAAGTGGTTGCCGTAGCCTATGAGCGCTTACAGCACCATTAGTAAGTGCCACTCACGCGTTACCAACCTCGAGATATTGGTTCTTAAATCTCCTCTGCCCAGTAATTTCACTAGCCTACAGTGCCCTTCAAACCGGAACACAGTAATGCCTAAGCACTACTATTTGACGGCAGAATATTTGACACTGCGGTGGTACCTACCTAGCCGGCCTCTTGCAACAAAATACCTACCACCAGTGTGACAGTGTGAAAATATGAGTATTGGCATTTTAGTAGTAGCAGAGCCATGTTTCATGCAGCACAAATGGGCCGGCTCGACTGGGCAAGTACTACCCTCTCATAGAAAATCGGCGAAAAGAAACATTATCAGTAGTGTTACGTTTCGTTCAACTTAGAACGCTTGAGGTTTCTGAAATTCTACCTCTAAGGGGGTGAAAAAGGGGGCAAAGTTTGTATGGGAAAACGTGATTCATTGGTCCAATCTACTTCAAATTTTGCATAAACCTATTTTAACAGAATTGATGGCAGACGTGTTTCTTATTTTATTGAAATTAGTTTCATAGTGGGGTTAAAATGGGGCAGAAAGTTATTTTGTTTCGAAGTTTATATCAATACTCCTTAGTAATTTTGATTTAAATTACATTTTATTTTGACACATGTTTGAACCCAATCCGATACATGGTATATCAACGTCTAGCCTAAACTTGAAATAACTATTTTCTGTTTTTTTTTCACATAGGTAAACAAATTCAGTGAAAAGGATTTTGTAGAAGCATGAAGGTCTGTTTTTTGGCGAACGATTAAAACGTGTTTTAACATTTTCTGAAATTCCTCAACTGAAGAGGTGAAGTGAAGGTTCATAGTTTGTATTAAAATCGTTATTCACCCGGGCGAAGCCGCTGGCAGAAGCTCGTATGATATAAATCACAAGCTTAGTATCAAATTATAGAACTAATACCTATGATCATGTGACAAAGCTAGACTCCGGCGAGTGTGTAAATATTTGATATATTTGAAGTAATCTAATCCAAGAATTTCAATGTAGGTGACGGTTAGCAATTATAGGCACAATAATTTGATGTTACTCAGCCAGGTTGTAGTAGTAGAGCCCTCTCCCAGCACAAATGGGCAGGCTCGACCGGGAAAGTACTAGCCTCTCACAGAAAATCGGCGTAAAGTAATAGTATCAGTAGGTACTGTTGTGGTGCGTGCGATAAGTGAGAGCGCCGGAAGCCGAATCTCCCATCCTCTATCCCTTCCTTCCCACCCCTTGGGTTGGCAACACGCATGTGGATACTTCATAGTCGCTCGTATTCATAGGTTGCGGTGACTGCTTACCATCAGATGGACCGAATCCTTGTTTGATAACCGTCATGACATAAAGAAAAGGTTTATTCACAAGTCAGTAAGAGGTCAAAGGGTTAAACTTCACGAGGCTGCGTGTGATCTATGGTACCGCAGTGAATTTTACTTATTTTACATAAACTGTAAACAATAGAATATCCCCCACCGGTGACGGTGTCAAGGCCACTAGGGCCAAAAGTAATAGACGTTATCATTGATAAACTCTGTATTGATATAAGATGCATTTATGCTTAAAGTTACTCAAAACAAGCTACAGTTAAAAAGTACTTCCTAAGTAATGAATTATTAATAATCTTCGCCATCTTTATATTGTCAACATAATGTTTGCTAAAGACTTGCAAAATTCATTTTGTTCACAAAAACTTCTTTATGAGGGTACGCTTCATCAAAAGTGCAAACGTAAAAGTTTTATTGGAATAATATTTAAACAAGAAAATTTTATTATTACAAAAATTTTAGACATTTGACGACGTTGTGGTGCAGCGGTAGCGAACCTGCCTTTAGCCCCACAGGTCGCGGCTTCGATTCCCCGTCGGAGCCTATGTTTGTATTGACCATTCGGGCGTGATTTCCGGTCAGGGTGTTTGTTATTGTCATTGTATATGTTTCCGGACCCCCGAAACAGGATATAACTATCCTAATGGGGGCCGTTGAGTGTGTCGCGTTTATTTAGTTATAAAATACATAAAAGTAAGTAGACTAAGGAACGACCTTAACTTTACTTTCAAGGGCTAATGAGTATGTAGAAGTAGTAGAAACATGCTTTTCCCAGCACAAATGAGCCATCTAGACCTGGTAAGTACTATCCTCTTTAGAAAATCAGCTTAAAGTAACAGAGTACTGTTGCGTTTCGTGCGATAAGTAAGAGCGCTAGAGGTCCAATCTCCCACCTTCTCTGTACCCTTTCTATTTTCCCTTGTCATGACTCATGTCAGCCTGTTTCCGTACACGTTGACATTCAAGCATGTTGAAAATTCATTAATTTTTATTTAAATTTCAAGGATACGTTTCAATATATCCTATCCGTAAAAAAATCAGTAGCAAACTGAAAAACTCTGCCACTGATTTGGCCACTCGCTACACGACCCGAAGAAAAAGGACAAAAATGATAAATTATTTTAAAACTATAAAAATATTATATATGTCGGCGCGAATACGTATTATTTGATCATGTCACTGGCAGCCTTTAATTGTATTTTCTAAAAAATTATTAAAAATCGAAGCAATTTTGAAATATTGTTTTTTGTAATGAGATTATTCAAAAACGAATGTAAGAAATAGTTTATCTTTTTAAAATATGTTGTAACATCAACTTCCGTTGAACGCTTTATAAAGCAAATGATTTGTGTTGTGAAATCACTTTTGCTCCTGCCTCTTCGGCCAAAAAGTCTGTAAGTAGTCTGTATGGCACTTTTAATAAAAATTGTAATATTATTTTACATGCTTTTATTCCTAAAATTTTGTTGTTTAAATATGTGTGAATTTAGTATCAAATTACCTTACTTAATCTCATAATAATTAAAATCAAAATGTGATGTGCAGCGTATTGCTATTATTGTGTTTAAAAGCATAGCAGAGCCGATGACTTACATAGGTTCAGCGGTTATGCATATTTTTTTTAAATAACCTCACTTCTTGTATGCGACATATATAAATCTTAAAATTAAGTAACCGGAAAATTAGCTTTAGTGCAGTTAACCGGCGGTAGCTTATCAGATAGTGGAGAGCAGCACACTCATAAATTATAAAACTATTTTTGCAAAATTAATCTTAATAACCTATTAAATTTCTCTATATAATTATATCTCTTATGACTGGTATTCTCTAACCAGTTGCCAGACGCTCATAGCTGGTCGCGCTCACTGATCGGTAAACGATCTGTGGGTTAAGCATCTTTAGGCGTGGTCAGTCTTAAGATGGGTGACCGCATAATGGTATTTCAACTGTCTCCGTGCTTCGGCAGGCACGTAAAAAGTCTGTTCCAGCTGTAATCAATTTGACAATAGTCGATAAGTCACGCCAGAGGCCTCAAACATATAAGAAGAAGAACCAATTTTTTTATTTCGTTGCTTAAAAATTTTGTTTAGTTTTAAATCATACTTTTATATCTAAGCTTATTCTATTTTAAGCACTTAACACCATTGTGTGAGACACATGATGCAGGTCAAAGAACGCAGACCCCGCTAGAGGTCAAGAATATTCCCATCATATTTTTACCCTTACTTTTATATGTTAGAGGCAGCACCATGCGAGGAGGATGTTATGAGACTCGTGGGGCAGTAAAATTATAAAATAAAGAAAAATTAAGAAATTTGATTTAAAATCAAGAGAAAACAAATCTAAATCAAAAGAACATTAAAGATAGTTTGAGGAGAAATACAAACCAGATAGATGTCATTTTCATGATATCGAGTCCTTGAACCTGGAAATCTTACGTCCCCTAATGTAAATATTATGAGGCAGTTAATATGAAACATATAAAATACATGGACAGTATTTATTGTTTATTTTTCTCATACAAATGTTTACGGAATCCGAGAAATTGGGAAGAAATATCGAGTGACAGATAAAAGTAATTAGGATTGAAATTGGATATGTCTGGACGAATATTTCGATATATTTGTTTCTTTGTTACGAATTTGATTAAACATAGAATGTACATATTCATTCGTCACCGGTGATGGTGCTGAAATGGTCGCCTAGTTAGCTAACAGCCTATCATCAAATGTTGGTGAAAAATTCGTAACGTGACTGCTCAGTCTCGTTTCGAGGTCAGCCAGCGTGTAACCTTTCGTTCACCTTCTGCGGTGATATTAGCTGTCTACGGGCTTAGACTCTACTTTCACTCACCCTCAGGTGGAGTAAAGTGATCTGCCTTTTGACTAAATAAAAAAGAACTAACAGATGATAAAGTACGTTCTAACATCAAGGAAGCAAAACTAAACTTACATGTTCAATGCTGGACATAAGCCTCTCCAGCTGTGCCACTGAGCATTGCTTAAAGGCGTCGGGATGTGACGACCCCATCGCCCGCTGTTGGGATAACCTCTGTCACAACAGAGATTATTCCACTAGTGCAATCAGTCACACTGGTGGTAGGTCTATTGTTCCAAGAGGCCGGCTACGTAGGTACCACCGCAGTGTCCAATATTCTGCTGCCAAATAGTAGTGCTTAGGCACCACTGTGTTCCGGTTTGAAGGGCATTGTACGCTAGTGACATTACTGGGCGAACGTGATTTAAGAACTAATATCTCGAGGTTGGCAACGCGTGAGTGGCACCTACTAATGGTGCTGCAAGCGCTCATAGGCTACGGCATCCACTTACCATCAGGTGGGCCGTATGCTTGTTTGCCAACTTCTAACATAAAAAAAAAAAAAAAAATGGCTCTCGGCCATTCTCATTGAGAAGATCATCGATCCATCGGTTGTCCGTTCTTCAGCTAATATGGCGACCCACAGCCACTTTATTTCTCTAATCCGGTGGGCTATGTCGACTTTGGTCCAATGCCGAATCAATTTCCATATCTAGCGACTTTAAACTTATGAAACAGCCACACCATGAGTGTCAATATCTTAGCAGGACTTGACACATTGATCATTACACGAGAAAACAATAATTACACATTAGTCTGTCACATGAATGGTTTCTCGATCAAAATACGTTTTTCCAACACCGTGTTTCCTATTGTGACTAAGAGAAATAGCGAACGTTGAACTTAATTTTAGGGGTCCATGCCCGAAGAGGTCACATACATCTTGATCGTTTTTTCACGAATTTGATTGATAATTTATATTTTTATATCTTATTTTGCTTATCCATATCCTCCCAGCACTACCGGATGCTTCGACCGGGAAAGTACAACTCTCAAAAACAAAATCGGCGTAAAGTAAAAGTATCAGTAGGTGTGTAGTACTGTTGCGTTTTGTGAGATGAGAGTAAAGACCAAAGGCCTGTCTCATCCCCTGTGTTCCTTTCCTTTTTGAAGTATAGCAAGCGTTCAATGGTTGCGGTGTCTGCTCAGGCGGACCGTATGTATATACAAAAATCGATAATAACGCGAATGAAGCGGATTAATTATTAATAAGTTAATTATTTTAGAAAAATTAAAAATAACTGTGGATAGTGAGCTACGGATACGGATGCTAAGGGCGTTAAGCAGAAAGCTTAATGGTATAAAAATAAGTACACGAAAAATGAGTGCTAAAAGGAAAGATGATGAAGTGATGTACTTTTTATTGTTAAACAATAAGATCCACACAGTTTTGGTGTATAATTCGTAGCGAGTCTGCCTGTAGCCTCGACGGTTAGGGGTTTGTATCTTGTATCAATCATACAAAATATATCTGTTTCAGTCTGGGAGCTGTTATCACATAATATCTGATAATAGTCGCCGGTAGTGGACTGATAATAATCATATCCAATAAGTTATTGGTTCGCCTTTAGGGCTGCGAAGGTCAGATGGCAATTGCTCTGTGTAAAAAGTAGCAACCGATCAAATCCGGATAAGAGTAATAAGCAGACCCTGGGTAGATAAAATAACGGGAATTTTGCTAGGACGAAGAAACAATAATATAGATTACTTTATTCGGAAACACGAAATATCTCCTTGGTACGGAAAAGTAATTTCGAGAACGGGAACCTGTTAAAACAATTCTTTCTCAGAACGTGAAGCTTGTCAATATTATAATGGGATGATAATATGTTATTTTCTTAAGAAAACTTCTTAGAAATAATTATTTTATAGAAAACAAAATTATTTTTAAAGGCGTCGGGATGTGACGACCCCATCGCCCGCTGTTGAGATAACCTCTGTCACAACAGAGATTATTCCACCAGTGCAATCAGTCACACTGGTGGTAGGTCTTTTGTTGCAAGAGGCCGGCTAGGTAGGTACCACCGTAGTGTCCTATATTCTGCCGCCAAATAGTAGTGTTTAGGCACTACTGTGTTCCGGTTTGAAGGGCATTGTACGCTAGTGAAATTACTGGGCGAACGAGATTTAAGAACTAATATCTCGAGGTGGCAACGCGTGAGTAGCACCTACTAATGGTGCTACAAGCGCTCATAGGCTGCGGCAGCCACTTACCATCAGGTGGGCCGTATGCTTGTTTGCCAACTTCTAACATAAATAAAAAATAAAAAAAAACTTACTTACTCCGCTGTCTCAGCTATCCCAAGTGTGTCATGGCCTCCGAGATTTCCAGCTTTTTCTGTCCTGCGCTACTTCTTGCCAATCATGGACTTGAAGGTTAACATGGGTAGGCATCGGAACGTGACGACCCCATCGCCCGCTGTTGGGATAATCTCTCACAGCAGAGATTAGAACCACTTACCATCAGGTGGGCCGTATGCCGGTTTTTCAATTTACATATCCGGTTACGCGCGTTTTAAATAAATATTCATAAATGCATACTCAATAATACCAGTCAAGTGTACTGTGGACCACGTACAGTTGAAACTAAGGGGTTCCGTAGCTTGATTATAAAGAATCTTAAGGACTGATGATATCCTATCCTTATGTCGGATGAATATAATTAAAAAGCGGACTGTATTTAAAATGACTGGTTTATTGATCGTCACACGAATACGGTAATTGCGATAAGTATAAAAAAATTAAGCGCGCCGTCGTCCCCGGCTCCCGTCCCGCTCGCCGCGTCCGTGCTCGCCGACCGCGCCGCCCCCTTCCGCCGCAACCGGTTTAGGGATCCGTTGTGGCTTGACCAAGGACTTTAAAAATAATAATGAATTAAATGCGACCGCAATAATAAATTGGTAATTTCATAGTAATTATTAAAAGTAATATGAAAAACGAAGTAATGGGAACATGTTATATATCTCGAAAATTTGTACACTTATTTTCTTCAAAACAACTGTGGTTGGAAGTTCATTTGATGTTCTACAACCTCGAATTATTTCGATTTTTTATTTTTTTAACCCTCAGTTACATGTTTGGACTGCTACCCTTAATATTCACATATTTTAGAATTTCATTACAAAATCGTGTAGCGGTACATAGAATACACCTATTTACTAAATTTCGTATACATAGAGCCGATTATCTTCGTGTAAAATGGCTGTGACATACACCGACAAACAGAAAGACATAACGAAATTAGAAGGGTTTTTGACATTTGGCTACAGAACCCTAAAAACCCTACCCCTTCTTAGGAAGCGTTTCGGGTTTCGGGTTTCTAAAATCAACCCACATCACAATGATCAATGATCTGTTAACGGGTTAAAAGATTTCAGAGTTCTTTCAAAACATGTATGTCGGAAGCTTCACATAATTTTTCTCTACAAGCTATGATATGTAACTACTATAAGAATAATATGGAAACCGTCTGCTAGTACGACAAGTTTAAGTGCTTTTAACTAACTGTGACATCAGAAAGGTTATGTTTTTCGCTTACATGTAGCAAGCCCGTCTTGAACGCCACAGGCCCCGTATCCGATTCCCACTTGGAGCAGATGTTTTTATTGACGATACAGGCATGTGTGTGGTGTGTTTGTACTTGTCTTTGTAAATGTTTCCGGACCCCCGACAAAAGATTATTTTTTATTGCATAATGATTGGCAGACATGCATACGGTTCAAGGGATGGAAGGGAAAAAGGAAGGAGTTGGTGGGAGATTGGGCCTTTGGCGCTCTCAATCATCGCATGAAATGTAACAGCACTGTGTTGCTTTACGCCGAAATTCTGTGAGAGGCTAGTACTTCCCCGGTCGAGCTGGCCCATTAATTGTGCTAGGAGGAGCATGGCTCTACTAGATGTAAGGAGTCGAGCTGTCCGATGTCCATACTGATCGAATGAAACTCAACAATTATAGATATTTCTTCTTCTTAGTCGAATTCTCAAGACTGACGGTCGTGTCTGCCTGGAGTAAGCGTACATTTTGACAGGTGTTGATCATATTTCTCGATTTTGTTGGAGCTTGACTTAATTGTAATGTTAAATGACACCCCGGATAGTTCCTGAATTTGGTCAGACCACCATGCTGGAGAGCGGCCTTGCGATCTTTTGCCTTGTACTTGGCCAGCTATTACGAACATCTAGAAGCAGTCTCCCTCTCTCCTGGCTATGTGGCCAAAGTACGCGAGTATTCGTTGAAGGCAAGTGACGGATAAACGGGTATCGATCTTCAACTCCTTCAGGATGGACAAGTTCGTTCTCATTGCCGTCCATGAAATACGACGATAGATATTTCTTTCTTAATATACTGTCTACCTCACTCAATATTTTGTGAGGCAGTACAGTAAACGCTTTAACCAAACCAACATCACAAACCGAGCCTAGAACTCGTGTGCAATTTTAAATTCGAAATAAAAAACTTGGGATTTGGAATTGCGAAAATGATTTCTGTTTTAATTTACCGAAAGACCATTGCGCATAATGTCTCCTGTACTTAGCGAAATTGCGAAATTTACATATGAATGGCAGTAAAACCTTTATAAGGGACGATGCTGATACAAAACAAAATCGTAATTTTTCACATTCTTATCTTGAACGGTTTCCTCTTTATTAGAATTCCTCTGAACAGATATTTTTTTATAGTGATAAATGGATCTTGTATAAAATATAAAAACTTTAAGTAAACAACTTTGCTTGAGAAAATTCGAGAATTACTAAGACTGAGTGAAAATATTGTTATCTTCTTCTTCCTAGCATTATTCTCGGTGTTTGACCCAGGGTCTGCTAATACACTTATCAAGATTTGACCAGCTACTAGTTTTTACAAAAAGCGATTGCCACCTAACCTCCGCAACCTTAAGGGCGAACCAGGGCTCATTGGACAAGAGCAAATTACGTAATCTCTGAGACCAAATTGAGCAAGAGCAATTAACGTAGTCTCTGAGACCAAAACAGGAACGGGAATGAAACCGGCTACCGTCGAGGCTAAAAGCAGGGTCTACCAGCCCGCCACAGTCGTTGGTAGTGAAACTCTCACTCATCGTACAAAACACAACAGTACCTACTGATACTGTTACTTTACGCTTATTTACATTTATTTTATTTATTTACTACGTCTCCCGTCTGTTTGTGCTAAGAGGAACATGGCTCTACTAATATTAAAACTATTTGTTGCAGCATTGATATTCTACTGTAATAAAATGTTTTGCAGATAATATAACTTTTTTTTTTATGTTAGATGCTGGCAAACAAGTATACGGACCACCTGATGGTAAGTGGTTGCCGTAGCCTATGAGCGCTTGCAGCACCATTAGTAGGTAACACTCACGCGTTGCCAACCTTGAGATATTAGTTCTTAAATCTCGTCCGCCCAGTAATTTCACTAGCGTACAGTGCCCTTCAAACCGGAGCACGGTAATGCCTAAGCACTACTATTTGGCGGCAGAATATTTGACACTGCGGTGGTACCTACCTAGCCGGCCTCTTGCAACAAAAGACCTATCACCAGTGTGACTGATTGCACTGGTGGACTAATCTCTGCTGTGACAGAGGTTATCCCAACAGCGGGCGATGGGGTCGTCACATCCCGACGCCGGTAAAAACTAGTTACACTATCTCCAAAACTTTTGATCAGATCATTATAAAATTTATGTGTGTTGAGTGTGCAGCGTTTATTATTATTATTAAAAATATCTCAATAGGTTTATATCTATAATTCTTCTTCTTAACGAGTGGTTACTGGCCAACCTAGTGTCAGAGTTGTTCTGGTCCCCCGTATAGGTCTTTGAATTGACTTTTGCCGACTGACTTTGACCGACTTTTTACGTACCCTCCGAAGCACAGAGACGCTCAGTTGAAATACCATCATGCGATCACCCATCCAATGGCTGACCGCACCTAAAGTTGCGTAACCTACCGATCGTTTACTGATCAGTGAGCACACCTGACGTCGATATATTTTGAAGCTATTTGTCTTCTTCGTCCTAGCATTATTCCCGGTATTTTTTTTTTATTTTACCCAGAGTCTGCTTATTACTCTTATCCGGATTTGACGGGTTACTAGTTTTTACACAGAGCGATTGCCATCTGACCTTCGCAACCCTAAGGGCGAACCAGTAACTCATTGGATAAGAGCAATTTACTTATCAAGAGTTAACGATTATTATCAGATGTTATGTGATAACAACCGGGACCGACAGCTTAACGTGCTCTCCGAGGCACGGTGGGAAGAGCCACAGACTAACGCCCAGACCGAGACAGAAATTTTAACAAACATCTGCCCGAGCGGGAATCGAACCCGCAACCGTCGAGAGTTAAGGCAGACACACTAACCACAACGCCACAACGGTGTCGCTATTTGAAGCTATTTGTATATCTGCAATATGTATGGTTAAATATAACTATTAAAAATGTAACTTAATCTTCTGATTTGTTTTCAAATTCTTATAAAAAATCCAATACTTCATTAGCATATTTGACCTTAACTTTTAAAAGTATTCGTCTTTATTACGATATCGCAAATAAGGATTGATTGATCACGATGATTGATTATCAAGGGTCAGATTTATTAGCTCCATTTTACTTTTTTTGTTGACTTTCTTATAAAATTGAAATGGACTAGTCACAATTTCGTATCAAACTTAAAAGGTTATAAAGGATGATTCGTCAAAAGCCTCAACAGCTGAACGGTAGAAAGGCCGACTTCGCTCCGTTAACGCGAGAGTCGAGGGTTCGATCCAGATCCCCTTAGGCTATTGTCGTACCCATTCCTAGCACAAGCTTCGAGCTTATTTGGAGGAGAGGGGATAGGAATTATTATTTTTTTTCAAAGAACATTAGCAGTACTTTTCAAGGCATTACTAATATTCCTTGAAAAAAAAAAATTAAAATGGTAGGAAACTTCTCTCTCTTTTTTATGTTACTAAGTTGGCAAGCAGCAGCAAGCAGTTTTTCCGGCGTCGGGATGTGACGACCCCATCGCCCACTGTTGGGATAACCTCTGTCACAGCAAAGATTATCCCAACAGTGCAATCAGTCACACTGGTGGTAGGTCTTTTGTTGCAAGAGGCCGGCTAGGTAGGTACCACCTCAGTGTCAAATATTTTGCCGCCAAATAGTAGTGCTTAGGCACTACTGTGTTCCGGTTTGAAGGGCACTGTACGCTAGTGAAATTACTGGGTGGACGAGATTTAAGAACTAATATCTCAAGGTTGGCAAGGCGTGAGTGGCACCTACTAATGGTGCTACAAGCGCTCATAGGCTACGGCAACCACTTACCATCAGGTGGGCCGTATGCTTGTTTGCCAACTTCTAACATAAAAAAAGCAAGCATACGGCCCACCTGATGGTAAGCGATTGCCGTATCCTATGAGCGCGTGCAACACAATTAGTATGTGCCACTCCCGCATTGCCAAACTCGCGATATTGGCTCTTAAAATTTCACTAGCCTACAGTGCGCTTCAAACTGGAACACAATAATTCCAAAGACACGACTGCTTTGCGGTAGAATATTTGACACTACTGTGGTACCTACCTAGCTGGACTCTTGTAAAAAAGACCTACCTAAGTTAATTCAATGCTTTAACATTAAGATGTTTAAGACAATTGCATGGTCGAAAAATATATACGAAAAAAAATATTTTGTAGTGTCAAAGACAATCGTACTGAGCAATGAGTTAAGTTAATGAAGGGGTACATAACAGAAAAAAAAAGCTTAGATAATCCAAAGGAACATTGACATGAATCGGAATCCCACAAATTCTGAATTTACGGACGTTATCCAACGCGCATGCGCTGGGCTGACTAGTCACTTGGTGGGGCTACAGTAGTAAACGCAGCGAGTGTGGGAAGACGTTTATGACCCAAAGTGTTCCGGTAACTCGCGAGTGCGAAAATGAAGTGAAGTGAAATATTATGAAGTGATTTTTTCGAAAAGTGAAGTGCAACTTTTTCGTACTGTGCTGTGATGGTTAATATTTGGAAGTAATTTCGGTGAGTATTTTTTTCTGTATAAAACGGTAGAGGATTTATTAAGTTTTATGAAGTTTTGATAAGACTTTTCGCGTGAAATAATTTATTTATAGCGTTTTGGAAATTTTAAACTTTTTATGAAACTTGAGATTTGGTGATTTTAAATATATATATTATGATAAGATAAGACTTGACGGATAAGGAATCTAGATTAATATTTTAATATCGGCTACGAATTTTATTAATTAAAAAAATATAAATAATACTTTCAGAATATTATTATGATACGATTACGTGCTTATATTACTTGAATCAAAAGAACCATTTATAGTATATTTTTCTTTTCTAACAAGTAATTATTGAAATTATTTTACAATCGAAAACATCTATACAATTGTTTAAAAAATATTTTGAATTCTTGATCAACATAAACGCATTTCATAATATCTCGGTTTTCAAACTTAAATTTTTAAATCTGAAATTCAAAAATACATGAAAAACTGTAGCGATTCAGAGTTTGCGGAATTATTAAATTGCACCAATTTTACATTGCACCAATATCATCATTAGTCAGTCAATTTTTTAATTAACATGGAAGTATTATGCTTATTGTATGCATAAAAGTATGTTAGTTTAAAAACAATAAAATGAATAATATATAGCGCTATAGCGTTTAGGTATACGGTATTTATTACAGCTACAATGGACTTGCGTTTCTTTGACTTAGAACCGAGCAAAACAATTATATTTTCGTATTTCAGTGTGTGATTAATTAAAGACATATGACTTAATAATTATGATTATTTTAGGTTGAGAACATTGGGAATGTCAAGCCCTTTTTATTTTTTCACTAGTGGGCCAGTGGCTTCGTTCGTATTTATTTTTTTAATTTAGACAGTATAAGAGAGCTATTTATGGATTACCAATTTATGTATGTGGATACGTCCTTTGGTTCGTTTTTGATAACCATGGGAAACCTTTTTTTGGAACCAAACGTATCATTTTTATTAATCCAGATAATAAGCTATCAGCGCCGCAAATTTCATCCAAACATACAAATTGTCACGTATTTTTTTGTATTAATGGGTTACTACCATATTATGTCAGACG
Source organism: Hestina assimilis (assembly GCA_023373885.1). NCBI lineage: Eukaryota > Metazoa > Arthropoda > Insecta > Lepidoptera > Nymphalidae > Hestina > Hestina assimilis. The sequence continues at coordinate 9,789,568 of CM041761.1, read as the reverse complement.
GGCACGCATCCTGCCTAGTGACATCATCTTAACATAGAGTATATTTACAGCAATTTCAAAGGCATCAAGAGACGTTGCTTGAGATAAGAGATAGTTATAAGGGACATATCCGCAATATGGAAAAAGAAGCTGACATAGAAGATAGGGCTTGGACATAGGAGTCAGTAGACAGTAGATGCGAATGGTCTGTGTGGGTAGACCTTATCATTCGAACCAGCTCCTTTATAACCGATACTAGTTTCTGCCAGCGGCTTCGCTCGCGTGAATAACGATTTTAATACCAACTTTGACCCATCCCCCCCCCTTCCTGCTTTTACAAACTTTGAATGTCATATTTATTTATCAGTCACACTAGGTGGTAATCTTTTGTTGCAAGAGGCCAGCTAGGTAGGTACCGCCGCAGTGTCAAATATTCAGCTGCCAAATAGTAGTGCTCTATTATGTTCCGGTTTGAAGGGCACTGTACGCTAGTGAAATTACTGGGCAAAAGAGATTTAGATTTTAGATGAACTAATATCTCGAGGTTGGCAACGCGTGAGCGGCACATACTAATGGTGCTGCAAGCGCACGGCAACCACTTACCATCGGATGGGCCGTGCTTGTTTGCCAACTTGTAACATATGAAAAAAAATTAATTAACAGCTTAAAAAGTAAGGCTCTATACTATCTGTGTACTAAATTTCATTTAAATCGGTTCATTAGTTTTGGCGTGAAGGTGTGACACAGAGACAGAGTTATTTTCGCATTTTTTATATTAGTTGGGATTAATACCAAGCGTACGGCTCGCTTGATAGTGAACGGAAACACAGTTGTACCAATTTTGCGTATTGCGGACACACAGGAAGATGATAAGATAATTATGTTTGCGTATGAGTGAGTGTTTTATATTAACAATAACAGTACTACTTCTTTGCCCTAGCATTATTCCCGGTCTTTTATTTACCCAGGATCTGCTTATTACTCTTATCCGGATTTGACAGGTTACTATTTTCTTACGAGCGATTGCCATCTGACCTCCGCAGCTCTAAAGGCGAACCACTAACTCTTTTGATAAGAGCAAATTACCTATCAACAGTAAACGATTATTACCAGATGTTATGTGATAACAACTGGGACCGACAGCTTAACGTGCTCTCTGAGGCACGGTGGGAGACCCATAAGGTTAAACGCTCAGACCGAAATAGACATTTTTAAGATAAATACAAATATCTGCCCGAGCGGGAATCAACCCCGCACCCGTCTTGGCTAAAGGCTGCCCACAACGTCACACTCCTCTAGCAAAGTTGTAGTATTTTTCCTTAGAAGGAACATCGATTATAATTTAGTATTAAAATATTCATGAAGGAATACTTTAGTGATGCGTATTGGATTGTTCTTCGATGAATATAAGATAAAATAGATATAAAATCCCGTTTCCTATCTTTACCTAGAATTAAAGAAGATTTTAACGCTAAGACTTAGTAATGCTATTAAATGCTTGCCGTAGAACACAAAAAAAAAAAATTGCGTTCTTATTTATTTCTAAAGCTTTTTAGGGTTCCGTAGCCAAATGGCAAAAACAGAACCCTTATAGTTTCGTCATGTCCGTCTGTCCGTCCATCCGTATGTCACAGTCATTTTACTCGGAGACTGTTGGCGCTATCTATACGAAATTTAGTAAATAGGTGTATTCTATGAACGGCACCACGATTTTGTAATGAAATCCTAAAATATATAAAAAAAGGGTAGCAGTCCATACTTGTAACTGAGAGTTAAAAAAAATCTTCAACGTAGGGTGACGTGTGAGATATCATTGGATATGTCTTTCAAAATAATACGGAGGTTTGATTTTGCCTTTTTTTCATTAAGTCAGTATTTGTTACGATATAAGCCCTTAAAGTCATAAAAAGAGGGGGGCCTCTCTAAGTTTTGAACTATGATATTAAAATTCTAGAAAAAATTGCGGTTGTAGAACATCAGATGAGCTTTCAACCACATCTTATTTGAAGAAAATAGGTCTACAAATGTAAGAGATATATAAGTTTTTCCCTTAACGTTGTTTTTCATGTTACTTTTAATAATTACTATGAAATTACCAACTCAATTTTGCGCTTGATTTTAGTTCGTTATTATTTTTAAGTCCTTAATATTATTCATCGTCAAGCTGCGGAAACCTTTAGTTTCGACTGTGCGTGGTCCACAATGCACTTGTCTGATGATTTATTGATGACGGCCAATGAGTATAGGGTCTGCCTGATAAGCAGTAACCACAACCAATGAACGCGTGCAATGCTTTTAGTATCATATATGCGTGACCAACAAATGGATAGGAAGGAAGGAATGACAGGGGAAAAGGGAAGGAGTTGAGGGGGTGGGAGATTGGGTCTCCAGCGCTCTCACTCATCGCATGAGACGCTCATAGCCGAGTGCGTTCACTGAACACTAAACGATCGGTGGGCTAAGCTACTTTAGGCGTCAGACACTAGATGAATGATCGCATAATGGTATTTCAACTGTTGGGATAGCCTCTGTCACGTCAGAGATTATTCTACCAGTGCAATTAGTCACACTGGTGGTAGGTCTTTTGGTACAAGAGGCCGGCTAGGTAGGTACCACCGCAGTGTCAAATATTCTGCCGTCAAATAGTAGTGCTTAGGCATTACTATGTTCCGGTTTGAAGGGCACTGTACGCTAGTGAAATTACAGAGCAGAGGAGATTTAAGAACTAATATCTCGAGGTTGGCAACGTGTTAGTGGCACCTATTAATGGTGCTGCAAGCGCTCATCGGCTACGCAAACACTTACCATCCGGTGTATGCTTGTTTGCCAACTTGTAACATAAAAAAACAGTCGAAAAGTGAACTCTGATACTAGGTTGAGCACTAATCACTCCTGAAGAAGAAGACTTATCGCACAAAACGCAACAGTACTCCACTTCTTTACGCTGATTTTCTGCGAGAGGGTAGTACTTCCTCGGTCGATCCGGCCCATTTGTGCTGGGAGAACCATGGCTTAAAGTTGTAAGAAATTAAATGAAACAAATATATAATCTACTAGTTTCAACCTATCCCAAGTTACGGGTATAAAATTAAATGCCCGTTAGATTTCCTCGTTACCATTCTGCGGTAGCTTTCATTTCGATATTAGACCACATATTGGTAGCATTTGTTCGTTATTTCTACACATAGACTTAAAAAGACAATGTATTTTGGAATTTTATTTTAAAATATACTTTTAATTTTGGCTTTAAATATAATTTAATTAATAAATGTTATTGTTAATCTTCTTTTAAAAAAACGTATTTTCATATCAATTTTCAATTATTATAAACATTAAGCTGAATTTCGGTGGTTTTTAAAGTATAATTATAAACAATTTAATTAGTTAATTAAATTACTTTTAATATTTTATTTTTTTTTTTTAAAGGCGTCGGGATGTGACGACCCCATCGCCCGCTGTTGGGATAACCTCTGTCACAACAGAGATTATTCCACCAGTGCAATCAGTCACACTGGTGGTAGGTCTTTTGTTGCAAGAGGCCGGCTAGGTAGGTACCACCGCGTGCTTAACCGGGGCCTTCAGCCTCGGTCAGGCGGTAGAGGAAGAAAACCTCTTTAAAAATAACGGCGGTCGGTCGTAGAGGGAAAAAACCTCATTAAAAAGTTAGTCTCGGCGGAGGGAGCCCTAGGACCCAGGGCTCCCTTGGTTGGATTTGCCAGGGCCTTCCGGTCCCGGTCGGAGGGGCGCGAAAGCGCCGTGGTGTATTGTATTTATGTATTATATATCTTCTTCTTCATCCTAGCATTATTCCCGGTATTTTTATGCACCCAGGGTCTGCTTATTACTCTTATCCGGATTTGAGAGGTTACTTTTACACGGAGCGATTGCCATCTGACCTCCGCAACCCTAAGGGCGAACCAGTAACTCATTGGATAAGAGCAATTATAATACTTATCAAGAGTTAACGATTATTATTATCAGATGTTATTGATAATAACCGGGACCGACAGCTTAACGTGCTCTCCGAGGCACGATGGGGAGACCCACACGGACAAACGCCCAGACCGAGACAGAAATTTTAACAAACATCTGCCCGAGCGGGAATCGAACCCGCAACCGTCGAGACTAAAGGCAGACTCGCTACCCGTTATGTATTATATGTATTAGTATGTATTTATGGTGGCAGTAGGTTGCCGCCCCAGACGGAGGCTGACGGCCTGGGTGCGTTCGCGCACCAAGGTGTATATATATATTGTATTTATGTATAGTACGTATTATTATGTATGTATGGCGGCAGTAGGTTGCCGCCACCGGTGGGCCCCTCGGGGCAAGCGCCGGGGCGTCGCGGTTGTATGCTTCGGCGACCCCGCGACGTGCCACTATGGCGCTAGATGGGACCTTGGAGTTTTAGTGGGTAGGGAGCTCGGCTCCGAGTCCACACACCTCCTGCGCCATTGCATTGCACCCGTCCCGGCGCTCGAGTGCGTAACTGCATTTCTCCAAGTAAAAAAAAAAAAATAAAAATAAAAAAAAAAAAAAAGGTAGGTACCACCGCAGTGTCCAATATTCTGCCGACAAATAGTAGTGCTTAGGCACTACTGTGTTCCGGTTTGAAGGGCATTGTACGCTAGTGAAATTACTGGGCGAACGAGATTTAAGAACTAATATCTCGAGGTTGGCAACGCGTGAGTGGCACCTACTAATGGTGCTACAAGCGCTCATAGGCTACGGCAACCACTTACCATCAGGTGGGCCGTATGCTTGTTTGCCAACTTCTAACATAAAAAAAAAAAAATTTAGATAACAAAATTATGTTCTTCTGCTTTATAGCGTAATTCCCAGTAGTATATATATCCAGACTATTACTCTTATCCGGATTTGACAGGTTACTAGTTTTTACACAGAGCGATTGCCATCCAACCTCCGCAACTCTAAAAGCGAACCCGTAACTCCTTGGAAAATAGCAAATTACCTACCAAGAGTTAAGGACTATTATCCGGTACCAACAGCTTAACGTGCTCTCCGATGCACAGTGGGGAGACCCACAAGGACAAACGCCCAGACAAATGTTTATAATAAACATTTGCTCTAAGCGGGAAGCCGCAGTCGTCGTGGCTAAAGGCAGTCTTCCTAAAAAGTCTTATGTAAAATATCACTACATGATATCCATTAAAAACGATTTCCACTCAACCTGATTTACACCTGGACACTGATACAAAAACCGAGTCGATTGATTTCAGTTATCAAACGCGCGAAATAAACGCTTTCATTCAATTTATTTCAGAATTACCAATCGTTTTTTCGATTTGATTTCAATGAAACAGTATCGAACTTTCAATCATTTTAACGATAACTTATATTTAAAAACAATTTCCTGTAATAAGTAAATTAAAAAAAACGGCTAAGCGTGAGTCGGACTTGCACGCGAAGCCTTCGGTATCGTTTTCTATAAAATGGAAAAAAAATCACGTTTGTAGTATGGGAGCCCCTCTTAAATATTTTAGCCCCCTTTAAATACGGGAGGAAAGGATGAGAAGGAAAAAAAGGTTTTTGTTTCAGACCATGATAACCCCGGTTCGAGTCCAAATGTCTCTAGTCCAATTTTTGTTTCACTTTTTTCTTTGAGAATAGTAAAAATATTGTTCATATTTCATCATTATGTAATTCGTATCTAAACATAATTTCCAAAAAAAAACGCAATTTAGTCATTCAGGTGCTTATTTCTAAGACAAGGTACGTCAAAAAATGGTATTGCGAAACGGTTTAGTTTGTGATCAAAACTGTGCATAGGCTTGTGTGTTTGTCCATGTTTCAGTTATGTATATGTGAATATAAAACCTGTTATCTGTCCAGCAGCTTAATTGAAACTCGTTTGGCTTTGCCTCTACCACGTTAAAAGGAAAAATTTAATAAAGCGTTAAAGTTCGCTATAATTTATGAAACGGGTAGGCGGTATCAAAAATTGTTAAACCTCAAGTGACGAAAAAATTTTACAATATAATATAATACCCAAAAGTTAATTTCTGCTTTATTAGGGTTCTGTAGCGAAATAGTTAAAACGGAACGCTTATAATTTCGCCATGTCTGTCTGTACGTTTGGCCGTTCGTATGTCACAGTCATTTTACTCGAGAACTATTGGCTCTATCTATACGAAATAGTAAATAGGTGTATTCTTTTAAAGTCTACACAATTTTGTAGTATTATTAATAGAAATAATATTAGCACATTTAACTTTTACTTGTGTTAATAAATATTTTGTTGTATGTTGTTTTAAATTTTGAAGCCTCAATACCTCAACGGTAGGAGGGCCGACTTTGCTCCTGTAACGCGAGAGTCGAGGGTTCGATCCTAACCCACTAGGACTATTGTCGTACCCACTCCTTGCGCAAGCTTCGATCTTATTTGGACGCAAATAAGCAATACCATGTCAACCCACAAAATTGAAAAAACTGAGTTATATATGCATAAGTGATGGTAAATGGCTGAAGAATATTTTCTTTAATATTTGTAGGGTTTTAAGCTTTAAAACTTCTAAAAAGCCATTTTTTAATCATGCAATTTATGTACTATTTTAAACGTTTTGGGTTATACTATATACGAAATATGCAGTTTGTATACTTATTTTTTGTGAAAATACGTATAAATAACCTACATAAATCTGAAATTGCCAAAAACTTGACCAATACATTAAAAAAATTCATATAAAGCAAGTTGTTCAAAATCTTCAAACGCGTTTTTCTCGATATGACATTCGTGTGGGTTGACATGGTATTGCTTATTTGCGTCCATTTGGAGAGGCAATAGGAATATTAGTAATACCAAAAAAAAACATTGCGAACATTCTTTAAAACAAAACATGAATTTTAATTTTTTGAATAAGAAATTTACATAAAGTATAAAGAGTTATCTTATTTCACTTGAATTTAAGATTAATTTTCCACGATCGTGTTTTATTTTATATCAATAATGATTTTATTATTGATATAAAAAAAAATACGAATTTCTTTTGACGTGATCTGACACCTGTTTAGTTTTTTTTAATGAAATTTCTTAGGCGTTGAATTGTTTATTGGATATGCTTACAATTCATAATATTAAATTGTTTAAAAGCGTTTTTTTTTATTTTACCATCAACTTTTTTTTTTTTTTAAAGAATATTAGCGATGCTTTATCAAGACATTACTAATAGTCCTATTGCCCCTCTAAATAAGCTCGAAGCTTGCGCTAGGAGTGGGTACGACAATAGCCCAAGGGGTCAGGATCGAACCCTCGACTCTCGCGTTAACGGAGTGAAGTCGGCCCTTCTACCGTTGAGCTATTGACACGTTATGCTTATGTGTGTTTCGATTATGTGTGAAAATAATAAATTAACTTAGAGAGAATAAGAAAGAGATATATCTTTGTGTAAGTAAAGTTGGATTTTATTAAATACTAGCTTCTGCGAGCGGCTTCGGCCTCGTGAATAACTTATTTTAATACAAACTCTGAACCCTCCAATTTACAAACTTTGAATAACATATTTATTTATATCTAATCAAAAGCCTAAAAAAAGCAAGCATCTTGCTCTAGAAATGACAATACTTCCAGCCTAGCCTATGTGCGTTCTCAGGTTTTAGACTATCTGTGTTCCAAATTTCTTTAAAATCCGTCCAGTAGTTTGGCGTGAAAGCGCGTCAGACAGGCAGACAGAAAGACTGATAGAGAAACAGAGTTATTTTCGCATTTATAATAAATAAATAAATAAATAAACGCTACACACTCAACGGCCCCCATTAGGATAGTGATATCCTGTGTCGGGGGTCCGGAAACATTCACAATGACAAGGACAAATACACCCAGACCGGAAAATATGCTTGCGTGGACAATACAAACATATTATGCTCCGAGCGGGAATCGAACCCGCGACCTGTGGCGTTTAAGGCAGGTTCGCTACCGCTGCGCCACAACGTCGTCAATAGTAAGGATTGTTTTTTAGAGCACCTAACTTGGTGCTCTAAACTTCAATATTTATGCTTGCGACTTCGAAAATCGTAAAAATATCGAACAAATAGGAAAGTATTTTTATAACTACAGTTCAAAACGACCCGATAAATTATGCAGTTGTTCGATAGTCGCTCGTCTGCGAAAACTATTTGCGTTCAACTTTAACTTTTCATGAGTTGATTGCGATACTGAAAGTTAGTGAGTGACTAAATATTTGATATTCCAAAAAATGGGTGCGTGTATTTATGTACGCGCGTCAGAAGTTATACTTCTTTGGCATAATTAAAAACAATTTTTAATTGTATGCAAATAATTAATTACAATAAAATAATAAAATGACTGGATAAGGATAGTCAATATAGTCAATAAAGCTCAGTTTAAATTTGAAAAATTAAATAAATACATATATAATTCGCACTTTCATGAAACTAAAACACGTGTTGTGAATGTAGACACAAGAAACATGTGGATTAATATTAAAAATTTGAACACAGTGATCGGAGGCGACGAGCGCGCCAATATGCGCGACTAATAAATAAATAAATAAATAAACGCTACACACTCAACGGCCCCCATTAGGATAATTATATCCTGTGTCGGGTGTCCGGAAACATTCACAATGACAAGGACAAACACAACCAGACCGGAAAACATGCATGTATGATTAATACAAACATCTGCTCCGAGCGGGAATCGAACCCGCAACCGTCGAGGCTTAAGGCAGACTCGCTACTCACAACGCCACAACGGTGTCAACTAATACTAATAGAGGTTCTATTTATATTTTGTGGGTAGCTTTTCTTCGAGACTTAATAAGCGGTTTTGCGGACAGCTTCGACCTGTAAATTCTACGTGACGCTCATGCGCGCGCTTCCTAAAATTTCACTCTCATCATTTTTCCATAACACAGCTAAAGAAGTATAACTTCAAAAATTATGTGACTCCATTGAAACTGAGGAAAATAAATAAACGCTACACACTCAAAGCTCCAAATTAGAACATACACAATGACAAGAACAAATACATCCAGACCGGAAAATATGCCTGTATGGTCAATACAAACATATCCTCCGAGCGGAAATCGAATCTGCGACCTGTGGTGCTTCCGTTGCAGGTTCGCTACCGTTGCCACAAATTTGTCATATCACAACTACTCTTTTCTGATTTGATTGGCCACATTCGATCAGTGAGAACGCATGAAGGCAAAACTGCAAAAATGATCACTTTCTTTTTCTAGTCCTTTGTCCTTTTCACCCACATTGGGAATACCAATTTTATAACTATTCAATCAGAGTATTGAGCATATCCTGAGAAAGTATTGGATATAATGCTTAATAAGATAGCTATGTACCGGCGTCGGGACGTGAAGACCCCATCGCCCGCTGTTAGGATAGTCTCTGTCACAGCAGAGATTATACCACCAGTGCAATCAGTCACACTGGTAGGTCTTTTGTTACAAGAGGCCGGCTAGGTAGGTACCACCGCAGTGTCGAATATTCTAGCACCAAATAGTAGTGCTTAAGGATTACTGTGTTCTCGTGTGAAGGGCACTGTAGGCTTGTGAAATTACTGGGCAAAGGAGATTTAAGAACCAATATCTCGAGGTTGGCAACGCGTAAGTGGTACCTACTAATAGTGTTGCGCGCTCATAGGCGGCAACCGCTTACCATCGGGGCGTATGCTTGCTTACCAACTTGTAACATAAAAAAAAACTAATATCAAGCGGAATTAAAAAACATATAGTATACTTACTTAATACTAAGCCATATTACAACCTCACAATAGACACCATAAGAAGAGAATTAGCTTTGAGATCTGTGAGGTCGGACCCTTTATAGGATTCCGTACCTCAAAAGGTAAAAAAGGAACTCAACTCAAAAAACTCAAACTCAAAATATTCTTTATTCAAATAGGCTTTTAAGCGCTTTTGAATCGTCAAATATACAGTCTGTTATGTCCGCCTAAGTGAAGCTACCGCCGATTCGGAAGGTAGATTCTGCAGAGAAGAAACGGCAAGAAACTCTACAGTTACTCTTTTCAAAAATAATCACATTACATTTGTCAAATTAACGGAATAATAAGCTTTATTATTTTGATTATGAAATTTCATAAGTGGTAGATTCAAAATTGTCTGCGGAATTTTATTATAGAAGCGAACACCTTGCCCCAAAAAGGACATACTCACTTTGTGAAGCCGAAAACTTGGTGTAACAAGTTTATCTTTTCTTCTTGTATTAAAGCAGTGTCTGTCACTGTTTGTGTCAAACAAATCAACATTTTTATGAATATAAAGGATATTGCTAAGGATATACTGCGAAGCAACCGTCAGTATGCCTGCCTTAGTAAACACATCCCGAAGAGAGTCTCTAGCTTGAAGATTATAAATCGCCCGAACAGCTCTTTTTTGAAGAATAAATACAGTCTCAATGTCTGTAGCATTACCCCAAAGTAATAGGCCATAAGACATAATACTGTGAAAATAACTGAAGTAAACTAATCGAGCAGCATCGATATCACTTAATTGACTAACTTTCCTAACCGCGTAAGCAGCAGAGCTGAGTCTTCACCCCTCATAAGATCAGTCTCTTGTTCGTTTGTCAACTTGTCTGTCCATGTATCACCCTTTTCTCAGGAACGGTTGGACCTCAAGTTAAAATTTTTACCAGAAACTAAGGTCTATAGTCCCTGTTTGATGTAAAATCAAGGTCCTGAGTCAACACGACAAAAAGATCTGGGCAAATTTACTTGGCTCGTACTTGGCCAGTTTTGTTTTTATACGGTCACAACTCAGTCCTCGGCCTCTTTACCTTCTAGGCCAGTAGGCCTAAAAGCAATACACATAAAAACGTATGTAATACAATACCATATTTCCTTTAATATTCATAAAGAAAAGGTCATTTACAAATTAAATGGTTCATTTGATCTTTTGAAAAAATCCAAATACCGCTTGAGGTATAAAATACTTTATAAATTTTCAAGAGTCACGGGTCTTTTTAGCAAAGCCTTTTAATGTTTGTGGGTGAAAATCGAGATTCCTGGAAGAATATAATGGGTCATAAAATGCCATTTATTTTTATTAAATAATATATTTTTTAAGGGAAACGATAAAGATAATGTTATATTTTTTATGTATATTGTAATATTATTACAATCAAGCTTACGTATGAACTATTTGTGTCAAAGTTTTTTACGGTTGTCAAACAAGCATACATTCCGCCTGATAGTAAGAAGTCGCAGTCTATGAACACTTGCGATACTTGAAGTATCACATATGCGTTGTATACTTAAGGCATAAGAAGGAAGAGGTAGGGAAAGAAGGAAGGGAGCAGAGGGGGCGGGAGATTGGCCGATTTTCTTGGAGAGGGTACTTCCCAGCCGGCCCATTTAATAAATAATAAATAAATAAACGCTACACACTCAACGGCCCCCATTACGATAGTGATATCCTGTGTCGGGGGTCCGGAAACATTCACAATGACAAGGACAAATACACCCAGACCGGAAAATATGCTTGCATGGTCAATGCAAACATATGATGCTCCGAGCGGGAATCGAACCCGCGACCTGTGGCGTTTAAGGCAGGTTCGCTACCGTTGCGCCACAACGTCGTCAAATTTGTGTTGGTATAAGCATAGCTCTACTACCAACTTACCTATAACTAGTAACAACCAATAATCAACTGAAGGGGAAGGCTTAGGGAGGATGATAGGAGTGGGATTATTATTAATAGTACAAATTATGTTGTGTTTTGATTAATTTTCATTTTTCACGATATCATTTTATTTAGTAAATAAAATTTAACTTATTTTTTTTATGGAGACGTTTCTTGATTGATATTTTGTGAACTATTATTTTTTTGTAAATGCTGAAATATTTTCTGAAAGAAGAAAAGCATATATGAAGCTTATCTTAATATAAGTTAATAATTTTTTTTATGTTACTATTGGGAAAGCAAGCTTACGGCCCATCTGATGGTAAGCGGTTGCCGTAGACTATGAGCGCTTGCAGCACAATTAGTAGGTACCACTGACGGGTTGCCAACCTCGAGATATTGGTTCTTACATCTCTTTTGCCCAAAATTTCTTTAATCTCGCTTTCAATCTGTCCAATATCACGTTATATTCCCAATATGCCACTGACTTTTTTAAATGTCCATATATACATTAATTCTAAACTAAAAATCAATTGATTTAAATTTTTAATTATTTAAAAGAGATGGACAAATTACATTTATTAAAATTTACATCATAATACACGAAGTCGTTTCGAAAACACGTAAATTAATCCAAGCCGCTTCCATCCGTCAGTATAAAATGGAGTCATTATATTGTTTACGACCTTTATACAGAGAAAACAAACCTTTTCAGCTCCGAAGGGATTAGTTGGACCGACGAGAGGAATCTTTGTCATGTTATTGTCAACAATTATATATCGTTTTACGAGGTCGTTATGTATTTGTTTTTGAGTTCAGTGTTTTATAATTGGGATGGTATAATTACTTAACCCTTCTGATGGTAAACTTCAACAATTGTTCAGGCTAATGTGTATTTATCGATGTTTACTTATAAACGTGATAAGGTTTTTAGGGTTCTTTTTAATTTCGTTATGTCCGTCCGTATATCACAGTCATTTTACTCGATTCGGCTTTATCTATACGAAATTTAGTAAATAGGTGTATTCTATGAACTGCTACACGATTTTGTAATATACAAAAATTAAAGGTAGCAGTCCATACTTGTAACTGAGAGTAAAAATTCAACGTATGGCAAACTGTGAGATATTTTTTTATGGGTCCTCCATAGTTGCATAGGTTATAGAACATGAAAATAAAATTCAACGACATTTATTTTGAATAAATAAATAAATAAATAAACGCTACACACTCAACGGCCCCCATTAGGATAGTGATATCCTGTGTCGGGGTCCGGAAACATTCACAATGACAAGGACAAACACAACCAGACCGGAAAACATGCCTGTACGATTAATACAAACATCTGCTCCGAGCGGAATCGAACCCGCAACCGTCGAGGCTTAAGGCAGACTCGCTACCCACAACGCCACAACGGTGTCCAAAAAGCTTAGGTCTACAAATTTTAGAGATATATAATTTTTTTATAACTTTATTTTTCATATTATTTTTATTAATAACTATGAAATTACCAACTTATTTCTGCGGACGATTTTAATTCGTTAATATTTTTAAAGTCATTAAGATTCTTCATCATCAATCTACGGAACCCTTCAGTGCACTGTGCGTGGTCCACATCGCACATGACGCACTAACTGTATATTTTTAAATTTTTCATTGATATTTTTTATTACTGGTGGTAGGTCTTTCGTTGCAAGAGCCCGGCTAGGTAGGTACCATCGCAGTGACAAATATTCCAACGCAAAGCAGTATAAACTAATACCTCGTGCGCAACGTGTGAGTAGCACCTACTAATGGTGCTGCAAGCGCTCATAGGCTACGGCAACCGCTTACCATGGTGGGCCGTATGCTTGCTTGCCAATTTAGTAACGTATAAAAAATATATTAAAATCAATATAAATCGATAGACAGTTAGTTAGTTAGTTAGTTAGTAGTAGGGCTCCCTTTTCCACAATTAGACTCGTAATTTGGTCCTTTTTGTGTGTGGGATTGGCCAGTCTATTCCAACCAGCCCAGCTCCTTCCAGAAGTTCAGAACTTTCCTGGGACGTTCACAGACTTCTTGGAGCGACCTCATATCCTTGACGATTTTTGCCCGTTGATCAGCCACCCCTGCACAGTCCAGGATTACATGGGTGACCGTCTCTTCCTCGTTCAGACAGCCCCTGCACAGGGGCTGTCCGTTACGCCGATTGTAAATAGGTGTTTATTTAGTGATATGTGCCCTGTAAGGGTGCTCACTAAAATTCGGAGGTCATGCTTGCTGAAGCCGAGGAGTCGTCTGGTCAGTCTTGGCGACGGTGCAGGCATCGCTTCTTTCGACTGTCGGCAGCTCGTGAGGTTTGCCCATCGGGCATTATGTTCGGTTTTGGTAAAGGCGCGTAGCCATGTGCGTATTTGGCTGTAGGGTATTGGCAGTAGGGGCATGGGGCCAGCCACCTGAGCCAATGATCCCCTTCTTGCCAGCTCATCGGCTGCGTCGTTACCTAGCGATCCACTATGTCCTTTAATCCATTGCAGGATTACCCTGTTGGCGGAGGCTATCCGCTCTAGGGACTTGTGACATTCGTAGATTAGCCCTGAGGTAATAGTATTACTCTGCAGTGCCATTAGTACGGCCATACTGTCGGAGATGATCCTGATATTATGATCGTTCATCTTCCGTCTTAGTACAGCGGTGGCTGCCTCCTTGATGGCTACACATTCGCATTGGAAAATGGAGCTGTGTTTGCCTAAGGGTATTGATATTTGTATGTTTAGTTCCTGTGAGAAGACACCAGCACCGGTTCCTGGCCCCATCTTTGAACCGTCTGTGTAGATTCTTACTTCACTTGTGTCTGATTGATCTTTCTCTTCTTCGGATAGTTGTATTAGGTAGTGCTTACGGAAAATGTTCACTTTTGGTATCCTGTCGCAGGGGGCCTCGCAAATGGGATGCTGCTGTTTTGCTCTGTCCCACAACGCTGCGACGGGGCCTTCTTCACCATTCCACTCACCTAGCAGTTTTAGGCGCAGGGCTGACATTGTCGCCTCATGTTGGATGTGAAGGTCCAGCGGTGTTAGGCCCAGGATGGTTTCCAGGGCCATTGTCGGAGTGGTACGCATGCAGCCCGTCATGGCTGTGCAAGCCAGTCTTTGGAATCGCTGCAGCTTGGTTTGAACAGTGGTAAGCTGTGTCCTGGGCCACCAAGCTATCGCACCGTAGGTGATAATCGGTCTTATGACTGCTGTATAGAGCCATCTGCAAATCTTTGGGGCAAGACCCCAGGATTTGCCCATGAGTCTTCTGCACTGCCAGAAGACTATGCTGGCTTTCTCTACTTTGTAGTCAATGTGTTTGTTCCAGAGCAACTTATTGTCAAGAGTGATACCCAGGTATTTGACTTCATTAGTAAGGCTCAGCTCGACATTGAACATCTTAGGTAGTGTTAACTGACCTATGCTGCGTTTGTTGGTGAAGAGAATAAGCTCCGTCTTTGACGGATTCACCGTTAAGTTGTGCTTTGTGCACCACTGTTCTACGATCTTAAAGGCGCGCCTCATGAGGTCGCATAGCACATTCTCAAAGGGACCCCCTATGAGAATGGTAAGATCGTCCGCATAGCCTACCGTGTACAGTCCCCGTTCATTCAGGTCTACGATGAGTTCGTCCACCACAACGTTCCACAGAAGCGGCGAGAGTACTCCCCCTTGCGGGCAGCCCCTCGCCACCACTGCTCGGGTGCTGGCGTTCACGGTAAATTGTATCGCTCTATACCTTAACATGTTGTCTATCCACCCGGCAATTGTTGTGTTGACTTCATGTTTGGTTAGCGCTTGGCTAATGCTGGTCGATAGACAGACAAAGAAATATCTCTTAAAAGTGGTTATGTCACAATAATGCGAACTCACGTCAGCTGTCGATCGCGTAAAATATTATTCAGTTATGATAATTTTCGTTCGTTCACCCCCGTATAATTTTGTTAGATGTGTGAATTTGCTTACGTGTAGAAAAATAGGGCGGCTTTGCGATATTGATATATAGATTTTAGATGTATTTTCATACATTTAGAAATATATAAAATATGTATAAATATTATAAATGTTAGTTTTGTGAGGATGGATGGATGTTTGTTACTCTTTCACGCAAAAACAACTGAATGAATGTGGATGAAATTTTCACATAGAATTTTATCCCGGAAAATGTTTGAATCCCGTGGCATTATAAACTCAAACTCAAAATATTCTTTATTCAAATAGGCTTTTTAGCGCTTTTGAATCGTCAAATATACAGTCTGTTATGTCCGCCTAAGTGAAGCTACCGCCGATTCGGAAGGTAGATTCTGCAGAGAAGAAACGGCAAGAAACTCTACAGTTACTCTTTTCAAAAATAATCACATTACATTTGTCAAATGTACAATTAAGATATATATCCCGCATGAAACTCAAGGTATATTAATTCCATGCCACATTATCTGCCTCATATATGTGATAAAAATAAACACATTTTAAAGCGAGTGGAGTCGCGGGAAATTACCATTGAACAAGATGAAGAGATCTCCATAGTTTACAAGCTTTAACTATAAGTGTAATAAAAAATAAGCCGAGATGAGAATCCAACGTAGACTTTAACCGAAGGTCGCAGGTTCAAATCCGCAAATTGTTTTTCAAATTTATCTCGTGCTTAACGGTGAAGAAAAACATCGTGATGATATCTACATGTCGTGGAAGAAATCCTAAGACATGTATATGCTGGTGGTAGGCCTTAAAAAAGGTGCGTCTGATAGATACCACCGTACATTGGTGGATAACTCGTGAAGTCAGCCGCATTTCGAAGTCAGCCAGCGTTCATCCAGTTTTATCAAAAAAAGGTCGGCAACGCATCTGATTGCACCCTGATGGTGCAGATGTTCATGGGCGGCGGTAATCGTTTAACATCAGGTGAGCCTCTAGCCCGTTTGTTCCCTCTGACATAAAAAAAAGTTTTCATCAATACGGTCTAAAATTACGAAAACATACATAATTATTAAGAACTTTTTTTGGAACGAAATTAGAAAGAAACGAAAAAAGTTTGTATTGACCTTACAAGCATGTTTTTGGTCTGGATATGTTTGGCCTTGTCCACGTGTATGTTTCCGGACCCCCGACACAGGATATGAGTATCCTAATGGGGGCCGTTGAGTGTGTTGCGTCTGTTGCGTTTATGTATTTTGTTACTACCCAGTTCAAGTTGACGTCTAGTAGAAAGACTGTACTTACGGGAATTATATCATGTCTGTTTTTTTTTCCTTACAGTTTTTTTAAATAATGAATATCAATTACTAATATTTGATAGATATCGAAAAAAACTTCGTTCGATATTGCTGGATCTCATTCAAGAACCAAATTTTATATTGAAGAATACAATTATAAAAAATATATATTTGAAAAGAGTAACTGTCGAGTTTTTTTTCGGTTCTTCTCGATAGAATCAACCTTCCGAACCGTCGGTGGCGTTTGACTATTCAAAAGTACTTTTTAAAAGTCTACTGGAATAAAAGTAATTTCGATGAATTCGACACGTTTCTTTTTAACTTATACTAGTTTCTGTCAGCGGCTTCGGCCGCTTGAACAACGATTTTAATACAATACAAAGAGTTATATCGAATCAACAGCGCAAAAAATAAGTTTCAAACTTCTAACTCTTAAAATGATACTTCCATACATCATTGTATCCCCCCCTTTACAACCCTTTTTTCGCATTAAGAAGTTCTATGTCTTTTCTCAGGATCAGATAATATTTCATGCAGATACAATATTTCTGTGCATTTTTCAATTTCACGCGAAACGAAACGTCCGCTATACATCATCAAAACTGAAACTTGCTTTCGGAAATTTCTTTGAAACGAAACGCTTATTCGCAATAACAGCTATGAATATCAAAGATGAAACTTCATACACTTCTATTTTATATTTTTCATGTAAAAATTTCATATTTTATATTTTTTGAAATGTCTAGAATCCGAAATTTTTATTTATATTTGAAAAATCTGCTACTTGTAATAATTTCAATGCGAATTAAATCATGGTTCAACAAAAGACCTACCACCAATGTGACTGATTGCACTGCCACCAGTGTCCCAGCTGTGACAGAGGTTATCCCAACAGCGGGCGATGGGGTCGTCACATCCCGACGCCGGGAAAACACTTCTAAGTCTTCAAAAGTAACAAAGCTACTTCAATTACTCCTAAATAAGCTAGAACTGATTAAGAGCGTGAATTTTTTTTTTTTTTTTTTTTTATGTTAGAAGTTGGCAAACAAGCATACGGCCCACCTGATGGTAAGTGGCTGCCGCAGCCTATGAGCGCTTGCAGCACCATTAGTAGGTGCCACTCACGCGTTGCCAACCTCGAGATATTAGTTCTTAAATCTCATTCACCCAGTAATTTCACTAGCGTACAATGCCCTTCAAACCGGAACACAGTAGTGCCTAAGCACTACTATTTGGCGGCAGAATATTGGACACTGCGGTGGTACCTACCTAGCCGGCCTGTTGCGACAAAAGACCTACCAACAGTGTGACAGATTGCACTGGTGGAATAATCCCTGCTGTGACAGAGGTTATCCCAACAGCGGGCGATGGGGTCGTCACATCCCGACGCCGGGAAAATACTTCTAAGTCTTCAAAAGTAACAAAGCTACTTCAATTACTCCTAAATAAGCTAGAACTGATTAAGAGCGTGAATTTTTTTTTTTTTTTTTTAGAAGTTGGCAAACAAGCATACGGCCCACCTGATGGTAAGTGGCTGCCGCAGCCTATGAGCGCTTGCAGCACCATTAGTAGGTGCCACTCACGCGTTGCCAACCTCGAGATATTAGTTCTTAAATCTCATTCACCCAGTAATTTCACTAGCGTACAATGCCCTTCAAACTGGAACACAGTAGTGCCTAAGCACTACTATTTGGCGGCAGAATATTGGACACTGCGGTGGTACCTACCTAGCCGGCCTCTTGTAACAAAAGACCTACCACCAGTGTGAATACACAAGCACGGCTGCTTTGTGTAATTTTAAAGGAAAACTATGCAAACTGTGTTTCTTATATTTAATTTAAATTTCCAGACGTTTAATTTCTTTCATTTATATTAAAAATCTTACTTCATTATACAATTCTTATATTTAATGGAAGCTAATTTAATTTAAACTGTTCTTTATTCAATTAGACATTTACAAGTCCATTTGCATTATTATTGTTCAAGAAATACTTTATATTTCTTTTTACGACATTTTAACCTGAAAATTTACTATACAGAGACTTATATTTTAATATTTAGTCTATGCTGATATAAGATATGTTATATATAAGATATGTGTTTTTTATGTTATGTCGGTTGGCAAACAAGCATTCCGTCCTCCTGATGGTAAACAGTCAATGTAACCTATGAACGTATGCGATACTTGAAGTATCACCACATGTAATACGGTGGGAAAGGTGGCAAGCTTGCGTACGGCTAAATAGTCTAAATAGCCTCAACAGCGCAATGGTAGAGGGGCCGACTCCGTTAATGCGAGAGTTGTAGGTTAAATGCCGGTACCCTTGGCTCTTGTCGTACCCACTCTTAGCGCAAGCTACAAGTTTTTTGGACAAGCTTTTTTGAAGTAATATTGTTTTTAAAAAAAGCATCACAAGCGTGGTGAGACAAAATAAAAAAGAGAAATTAAAAATAAGAGAAGAAATGATTAATTCATGATTTAGAGAAGCAGAGAAAGGAAATGAAAGAAGACACATAGGATGGGATTTTGGGCCTCAAGCGCTCCCACTCATAAAACGAAATGCATCAGTACGGATACTACTGGTGGTTTTTTTGACAAGGCCTAACCGGCCGGTTAGGTAGTCAGCGCCACCAAGCAAGAGGCCGGCTAGGTAGGCACCACCGGATTTTCAGTTATTCTACCGCTAAACATTATACTGGGTTTCGGTTTTTAGGGCTCTGTTGCTAATTAAACTACTGGGCAAAGTAGATTTAAGAACCAATATTTCGAATATATGATGTTGCAAGCACTAATAGGCTACGACTACCGCTTACCATCAGGTAGGTCCTATGCTTGCTGGGTACAACTACCCTGTATCTTAAATTTTATTACTTTCTATAAAAGTTTGAAGTGCCATGATTGACTCCTACGTATCAATTTCACACCGTCAGGTGAGTCCATTGACTAGAACGCGCTCGGAGCATTTCCCGATAACGTACTTAACCGTGGTTCGGCCTCGCAGGAGACGCCGTAAGGACGAAATCAAATTTGAGCCCCGTGAGGGCGGTCTCTTATTCACGGCTAGGTCTCAGTACTCGACTCCCCCACCCGGTGACGCTGTCAAGGCCAGTAAAGCCAACAGCAATACATATAAAAAAGTGTCAATAATTTTATGTAGTTTATATTTTTATGTAGTTTGAATTTAAATCGTCTCCGCTTGTATAATATAAAACAAACTCTAACCACTTTATTATAATTGGGTATAAGCATTCGTTCGTGTAACTACTGCCCGGTTTCCTTAAGCAAACTAACTTTGTACGGAACTTTTCTTACCTTAAAATAATTATTGTAATTTGAACTAATTTCCTTACAGACTTGAAACGCTGTGTTGTTTTAAAATTTAAAACTCGTATCAGCAAGTTGGAGGTAATTTCGAACTGTTTCAATTCTTCTGTTTTCATTTGGAATTTTAAATTTAGTTTAACCTATTTGAAGTTAGTTAGTATAACGGTAATTATTACAGTCATTTTGGCGATTTTTCTGAATAAAGTTCCTAAACGCGGCTAATACGAAATGCCGTATGATGTCTGTGTGTGCGTATGTGTATAAAACGGATTACAATCAAATGAGCAAACGATCAAGGGAGTTTGCGGCCGGAGCGCAACTCTTCTCTCTCTCTCTCTTTCTCTCTCTCTGTGCCTGTCTCTTTTTATCATATAACCTATTGAAATATACAGATTTTATTTCGAATTATATCTTTCCTGACGGAGATCCCCCGACCGCATAGTTTTTTTTTTATGTATTCAAGCATCTACCGCAACCTATGAACGCTGTCGATACTTTAGGGTTCACGTGCGCATTGCCAACCCAATGTATAGGAAGGAAGGGATGAGAAGGGAAAAGGGAAGTAAATAGAGTGGGTGGGAGATTGGGCCTCCAGCGCATTCACTCATAGCACGCAGCGCAATAGTACCTACTGATACTGTTACTTAACGCCGATTTTCTGAGAGGGTAGTACTTCCCTGGTCAAGTCGGTCCATTGGTAAAATGCAGCCTATACCATTTGCATAAAAACGCCTTAGACAAAAATCCATTTGACCCTTTTATTTTTAACTAGCGGCCCGCCCCGGCTTCGCACGAGTATAAAATATATAGCCTATGTCATTCAGTGAAAAAATGATTAAAATCGATCCAGTAGTTTTGATTTATTCATTACTGCCCGTGGCCCGCACGCTTTAAATGTAATTATTTACGACATCACATTAGAAACCTCAAAAATATTTTTATTTTATTTTTTTATTTTTCTCCACTATTTTTATACATGTAAACCTTCCTCTTAAATCACTCTATTTATTAAAAAAACCGCATCAAAATCCGTTGCGTAGTTTTAAAGATTTAGGCATACATAGGGACAGAGAACGCGACTTTGTTTTATACTATGTAGTGATAATAATAATTATAATCATACCAAAAGAATAATTTGAATTAGTGACTTCTTTTCTGATAAATATTGTCTTCTTTCTAGCATTATTCCCGGTATATATCCAGGGTCTGCTTATAATCTCATTCTGATTTTGACGGGTTACTAGTTTTTACACAGAGCGATTGTCACCTAACCTCTGCAACTCAAAGAGCAAGCCAGTAACTCATTAGAAAAGATCAAATTATTGTTCAAGTGTTAGAAATTATTAATACATTATGATGATAACATTACAAAATTTTATAGCAAAATGTAATTTATACAATACTATACAAGTTATTGTCGACACCGTTGTGGCGTTGCGGGTAGCGTATCTGCCTTTAGTTTCGACGGTTGCGGGTTCGAAACCCACAGATGGGCAGATGTTTGTTAAATTTCTGTCTCGGTCTGGGCGTTTGTCTGTGGGTCTCCCCACCGTGCCTCGGAGAGCACGTTAAGCTGTCGGTCCCGGATACTATCACAAAAACATCTGATACTATCACAATAACTCTTGATAAGTAAATTGCTCTTATCCAATGAGCTACTGGTTCGCCCTTAGGGTTGCGGAGGTCAGATGGCAATCACTCTGTGAAAAACTAGTAACCCGTCAAATCCGCGTAAGAGTAATAAGCAGACCCTGGGTAAAAATAAAATACCGGGAATAATGCTAGGACGAAGAAAAGACAATACGAGTTATTGTTATAAACTGAAAGAAAAAAATAAAAGCTTTTAGAAAATCCATTAAATGCAATTGTGTGTTACACAAAATAGCAACAAAGACGGTCAAATGAAGCAAAAGATGTTAATCCATTACAAAATTAGAAAAAAAATCTAAATAAAACATCAAAGAAAAAAAATCTTTAGTAGCTAATCTCTTTCTTATTTTCAATCCGTGTATAACACGTTAATGAACTGAAAAGTCTTGACCTTAGACGTCCATTATTTAGATTAACAGAGTAACAAAAAAAGCTTCGATGTTATTTTTCCTTTGTGTTCTTTATAGAAGAAAAGATTAAAGATTACCGAACGAAATGGTTCAAATTTATATTCGATTCTCTTTATAAAATTTCACAAAACAATTGGGTCAAATAAAATAAATAAACGCTACACACTCAGTGACCCCCATTAGGATACTAATATCATATGTCGGGGGTTTGGAAACATGCACGAAGTAAAAGAGAAACACACCCAGACAAGAAAACATGCGTGTATGGTAAATACAAACCTGACCCGTGGCACCTAAAGCAGTTTCATTACCGTCTTCTATTAGGTAGTCATATCTTCCTCGATTTGCTTAAAGAATTGTTTTACAGTTTAGTAATAAAACTTAAAATACAATTGATTACAAAACCTTATCACGATCATGGAACGAAAAAATATGAGTGGGTTAAATAGAAGCTTATATATCTAAACAAATATGTAAAATTGGAATGTCTGTTTGTTATTCCAAATTAATAGCTTTTTACTAAATGCATATGAAGGCATTTACGACAATAACATATAATAATTACCAGTTAAGTGCGTTGTGGACCACGCACAGTTGAAACTGAAGGGTCCCGCAGCATGGTTATATAATAATATATATAATAATAACTTTATTTCGACCAACAATGGATCATATGTTCTTAGTAATACAAGTATCTTACGCCTATTTGTTAGTAATTTCTAAAACTTATACTGTGCAACAACGATGTGCACCGCTTTCGCATAATGGTATAAAACAGTCCACATACGCCTCGGCAAACATCCCCGATGCACTACAAAAACGAGGCATACCCATTATTATATTGTACATGCAGGCGTTGTACTGTTTCCGCGTATAGTCTGCCCACAGGCTGCTAGGGTAAAATTTGGTGCAGTAAGCTCTAAAAAGCTTATTTTGACTGGTATTGGAACCCAGTGTAACTTGATAGCAGGTACAATAGATGGAATCGATTTTCCCCTGGCCTGAATGACCATGCATTTGCTTTTCTTACAGTTATAGACTAAGCCATGACTAAGCCTAGTTTGGAATAGTTCTCACAAAGACTTAGCAGTTTTGATAACCCACAGACAGATGCACTCAGCAGAACCATGTCGTCTGCGTAACTAATGTTATTCACACAGACTCCGTCAATATGACATCCGACGCGAGTGCTACTGAGCGTCTGTATTAGGGCATTTACATACAGATTAAACAACTTGGATGAGGTTATGCCGCCCTGCCTAAGGTGGAGGCCGAAAGGCCTGGCGCGTTCGCGCGCGGCGGTATGTATTTGTATATAGCTTTTGCTAGATGGGACCTTAGAGTTATAGTGGGTATAGGGGAGCTCGGCTCCGAGTCCACACCTTGAGTAGCTCTCTGATTATCGCACAACATTAACCTGATTTTTATACCAAAACTTAAAAATCCTGTTGATCTCTTCAGGCGTTTTAATTTCTGCCATAAGATATCGTAATTAACCAGTTCAAATGCCTTGGATAAATCGAGAAAACAGGCGTAAATGGGTAGGGGTAAGGTTATGAAGAATATTAACAGTTTTAAAAATAATAACGAATTTAAAACCGACCGCAAAAATAAGTTGGTAATTTCATAGTCATTATTAAAAGTAATATGAAAAACAAAGTTATGGGAAAAACTTTTATATCTGTTAAATTTATAGACCTATCTTCTTTAAACTAAATGTGAATGAAAGTTCATGTGGTATTCTACAAGCTCAAATTTTTCCAGAATTTTAAATCCCGTAGTTCAAAAGTTAAAGGGGGGGGGACACGATTTTTACGACTTTAGGAGCTAATATCTCAACAACTACTGGCTTAATGAAAAAACTTAAAATCAAACCTCCTTATCATTTTAAAAGACCTATCCAAAGATATATCACACGTTGCCATATGTTGAAATTTATTTTTTCAATCGTCAGTTACATGTATGGACTGCTACCCTTAATTCTTATATATATTAAGATTTTATTACAAAATCCTTGTGCGGTTCATGGAATACACCTATTTAGTAAATTTCGTATAGATAGAGTCAATGGTCTCCGAGTAAAATGACTGTGACATACGGACGGACAGACGGACAGACGGACAAACGGACATGACGAAACGATAAGGGTTCCGTTTTTGCCATTTGGCTACGGAACCCTAAAAAACAATGTTTAAAATTTTTGTCTGTCTATCTTTGTTACGGCTAATCTCTGATATACTTTGCTATGATCCGATGAGTTACAGGTTCAAGTAAAGGTAGAGTTGCGGAAGTGAGATGGCAAACGCTCTGTGTAAAAACTAGTAACCTGTCAAATCCGGATAAGAGTAACAAGCAGACCCTGGGCAATATACTGCGATTAATGCTAGGAAGAAGAAACTTAAATAGAAAATTATAGAATTATAAATGGGTTAGATTTTTCAAAATGTACACATTTAAGCTCTCGAAGTTACACTTTCAAAGGTTTCGCGTAACTCAGTTTGTTTTAACTACTTTAGTCTCCAGAGCGACGCTTTATGATGAATTCTGATAAGAAACTCGGGTCGAGAAAGTTTTGATCCGTCTCTCAACGCCTTTTTCTTCTTTAGAACTATATTAGTACATTATAATATTATATAAGACAATATTTTCCTCTTTACTCCACCGGTGTAAATCTGTCTACTGGAGCTAAATGTAATAAGCAATAACAATAAAAAAAATAAGAAACCTACACAAGTGCAAGGACAATCACACCCAAAACATGCATGGATGGTTAATACAAACATCGGCCTCGAGCGGGAATCGAACCCTTGACCTGTAACCCTTAAAGCAGATCCGCTACTGCTACGCTATATTGAGGCTAGCAATTGTGCTGATAAAATAATGACATTTTCTGCATTTATCAGCGTTATTAAATACATGAAGTATATTATTTAGTCTCAATAGCTCATCGGTAGAAGGGCCGACTACACTCCGTTAACGCTCAGTCGCGGGTTCGACCCTGACCCTCGTGGGCTATTGTCGTACCCACTCCTAGCTCAAGCTTCGAGATTATTTGGAAGGGCAGTAGGAATATTATTAATGCCTTGAAAAAGCATTGATAATATTCTTTAAAAAAAAAATTGGGCCATTCGATTGTATTATATAGATATAGATTTTTAATTTAATTTTTATCTTCAATTTTAAAAGATTGTTTTTTGGACTTCTTCAACAATATTTTTATGGTGTTGCTTATAAACAACAATAAAGTAGTCAAATCCATTATAAAATCATTCTTTATTCTCTAAACGTTCATTTTTTTAAAATGTTGTATAAAGGCTTAACTAAAGCTACATTTAAATATATCTATCTCTTTTCGACCGGTTTCAATAAGCAATCTCAATCCTTCATTAACAGCTTGAGAATGCATTTGCGATTTAATAATGTCTACAAGTGTTTCAATATCATAATCATAGATTCTAATATCAATCCAAAAATCCGATCTACTGATCGATTGATACCGATATCGGTCCGAAGATTTCACATTGAAACCGGTCGTTAACCTACCTGTATCATGTGTATCTGTGTATTATTTCTATTTGACTATACATATATATGTGGACCTTTTTTTTGATGTTGAGAATATGTAGATTTTATTTTTTACATAGTTCTAGTAGACAGGTTATATTCTTTAGTTTGATTTTAATTGTAATTAATTTTTTTCTGCTTTAATTATTGCACCTTCTGCTTTGTTTTTATAATAATTGTTTGTATTTTTTTTAAATAAGAGTTAAATTATGTTGTCTTAATAGTTTTAATTAGTTTAACCTTATTTCATTACTTACAAAGAATGTTATGTTTTCCATTGTTATAAATTAAATACAAAAAATATATATGAAATGTATGTTAAGTTAGCCTATAATTGGGGTTTACAATTTTTGTCATAAAATAAAATTGTATACAACGTTGGCTTCCCATTAAATAAATAAAAATCTTTTTGGATACGTCAGTCTGGTTACTTGATGTATTTATATCTTATATAATAACTTCAAGTAAAAAAACAGCTGAGTTATTATGAAAAATGTATTTTGTGTGAGTATTTCATCTTAACTTTGGTTTAGAGCTATAATAAAATTTAAATTAATTATTTTGTAACCGCTTCATCCACAACACTATATATCCATGTCAAATATTTATAGACGTTCGTATGAACAGCCGGTACCCCTTCTGTCCCACATTGTATCCTTCCATAACTAACAATTCCGACTACGTAAAATAGCTGGTTCTTAATATACATCAAAGGCCCACCAGAATCGCCTTTGCAAGAATCTTTGTATTTCTCACCACCAGCACAAATTTGAGTATCTAATATATTTTCTTCTTGAGCTCTCCCGCATTCATCAGCTGGCATGTACGGCAGTATAACAGCAGACTTAACTTCGATTTGACGTGACTGATTATTAGTACCCCAACCGGCAAGCGTAAAATTAGTTCTCTTATCAAACTCTGGCAAGAAATTGACTTCAGGTAGACATATAATTTTGATGAAATCTAAAAAAGAAAATTTTCATTTGTAAATTTGACTTTAAATAATAATGTGGAAAGGATATATACTTTAATTGTGACCCACACTAGCTTCGCTCTGGTTGCTATTTCAACTGCATCATGGAGTCATTCGAAATATAGACAGATGCGGAAAGCGACTGTTTTTCATACCATATAGAGATAAGCGACCTTTCTAATGTTTTGAAGGCGAATCTACCAGTCAAACTCATATGTGGAAATTAAATTCTGAATCAAGGCTGATCTTTCTATACAGTAAATAGCATTTATTGCCTTTTTGAGTCTAACATTTGTGCCTTAGGAAGCATACTAAGCTATCAGTTGAGCAGATCTAGGTGAGTATGAGAAATATGCTAGATAAACAAAACTTCAATCAAGCTTTGCTTACACGTCAGTTTGCTAAATTGATTATTATATTTAATGGTTACTGTTCTTTTGCATAGTATTTTAGGATGACCTTACTTAACAAATATTGACCTAACAACTTCTTCAGTAGAATTAATGAAAAAATCTTTAAACGTAAATAAAACAAAAACTAAACTCTTTATAATAGTAGTGATAGTTTAAGGTCGCGTATTAAAATCCGGGCAAGCACCTCTGAATTTTCAAGTGCTTAATTTGTGTTTCAAATTTATCTCGTGCTTAGTTGTGAAGGAAAACATCGTGAGGATACCTTCTAAGACATGTATATGCTGGTCAAAAAATGATGTTGATGTTGGTGAAAAAGTCGTGAAGTGACTGCTCATCAGCCGCGTTTTGAGGTCAGCGTAGAACCATTTGTATCCTAAAAAGGGTCGTTAACGGATCTGCATGCCCTCTAGTGTTGTAGATGTTCATGTTAAAGTATATTTTAAACTCTTACCACTAAGAGGTGCATCTCGGGCCATTTTCACCAATCCAATATCATTAATTTGTTGGCTTCTGGTATAAAGTGGATGTCTGAATGTGGCAGCTACGTTAATTATTGTTACATTTAGTTCTTCGAAACCACCTCCATCCATTTCAACGTAATCAGTTGGATATGATGTTATATTATATTCCGCAAGACGAACCATTTTCCTAAAATTTAAAAGTTTGTAAAATTTACACTCTTTAATAAAATCTTTCTAATCGTTGTTATTTTTATTATACTCACGGCCTTCCATTTATACTTTCAACACAGTGCGCAGCGGTTAGTACGAATCTGGGACGTATGAGACTACCACCACATCCCAAATGATCATTCGTATACTGCAGGATGGCCAACCATGGATATTCATCTATACCTGTCTCAGTGCCACCTTAAAAGCCAATAAATGTTATTAATTTTAGCAAATAAGATTATTATTTAAAGTTTTTTTTGATTTTGGATGAAGCTTGCTTTTATTAACTTAAATAGCTCGAGTCCAGTAAGAATATTACTGTAAAATTTCAAATCATATACATTTTTTTTTCATTCAAGTACTTTTTAAAAAGTGCTTTTGAATCATCAAGCGCTACCATTGATTTGAAAAGCTGATTCTACCGAGAAGAGCCAGCTCGATCTCTCGATAGTTACTATTTTGAAATATACATCTTTTTTTATGTTACTAAGTCACCAGCCACGCATACGGCCCACCTGATGGTAAGCGGTTGCCGTAGCCTATGAGTGGTTGCAACACTCACGTGTTGCCAACCTCAAGATATTGGTTCTTAAATATCTTGTGACCAGTAATTTCACTATAATAAATAGATGGTTTACAATTATGTTATGGTTATTACAAAATTTAATTCCTGAGTGAGAAATAATAAAACCAAAAAATATGCACTTGTGTGACACAGTTAGGCATTTCCTTCCTTTTCCTTCCTTTTCCTTATTTTCCTTCTTACTCCACTTTAGTAGTACCAGTACAGTAATTCCACTGGTGTTAGTGCTTTGTGGTATTGTGTTTGAAAATATTAAGATATCATTTTGTCGCAGCGGTAGCGAACCTGGCTTAAACGCTCACAGGTCGCGAATTCGATTCCTTCTCGGAACAGATATATGTATTGACCACACAAGCAAGTATTCCGGTATGAGTATGTATGTGCTTATCATTGTGTATCTTTTCGGAACCTCAACACAGGATACTACTTTGGTAATGGGAGCCATTGAGTGCTTAACGTTTTTTTATTTATTTGTCTTACCATTTATTTTATTCGCACTTGACGAATCAACTCCGCAACTCAAATTAAATTTCTTCGTATAGCGTGGCTTAGAACCGAGTTCAGGCAATTGTCTAGTTCCCAGCTCTTCATCCTTATTCGAAACACCTACACTCAAGGGTAGTGGTTGCGGTGTCACTTCAGGTTTGCTCGTTGGTTTCGATTGTAATAGTGGAGCTGGTTTTGGTGTCGGTTTCCCTTTAAATAATAACGGTGAATCAGGGAATATAACTGGGTTCGGATCGAATCCCGAAAATTCTGATTGATGAGGACAGCACACCTGTAACATTTATAATTTTTAGGGAACAGTCTTTCACAATAATTTTTCGACACCATTGTGGCGTTGTGAGTAGCCAGTCTGCTTATTAGTCTCGACGGTTGGGGGTTCGATTCCCGCTCGGATGTTTGTTAAAATTTCTTTCTCGGTCTGGGCGTTTGTCCATGGGTCTTCCCACCGTGCCTCAGAGAGCACGTTAAGCTGTTGGTCCCGCTTGTTATGACACATAACATCTGATAATAATCGTTAACTCTTGATAAGTAAATTGCTCTTATCCTCATGGATATCCTCATAATGAGTTACTGGTTCACCCTCTGGGTTACGGAGGTCAGACGGCAATGGCTCCGTGTAAAAACTAGTAACCTGTCAAATCCGGATAAGAGTAATAAGCAGACCCTGGGTAAAATAAAATACCGGGAATAACGCTAGGACAAAGAAGTCTTTCACAATAATTTGTAACTTAGTTAATGTTGTGAAACATTAAATCATAATAACATAACATTATGAAATAATAATAATAATAATAAATAAATAATAATTAAACTAATTTTAATAATAATATCTTTAGTTTATAAAATATAACAAATGCAAGACCCAACTAGAGAGGATAATATAAGTAATAGATGAAGTTATTAGAATGATTGTAATTTGGATTAGAAAATTATATGCAGTCACTAATTTCATATCGCTACAATTATTACAATAAGTTATAATCATCTCACAATAATAATAATAAAGCCTCAATCGCTAAACGGTAGAAGGGCTCACTTCGATCATTTAACGCGAGAGTTACAATCACTCCTAGCGCAATCTACGAATTTATTTGGAAGGGCAATAGAAATATTAGTAAAACTTGGAAAAGCATTGCTAATATTCTATATTTAAAGTGCTAGTTACAAATGAAGGTAAAAAAATTGACGAAATATTGTGCAATGTTTATGAATCAATCTAATATCGTTAGCTCTTTTGTTTGGGTGATGTCATTTTAAGGCTAAATGTAGCACAATCCCTTGGTAATACCTAACTGTTAGGAAAAGCCGGGCTCGTATTTTCCTTTTAAACTACAAAATAATCCAAAAATAAATGTTTTCTTAACGATTAATAAATAATAATAAAACATTGTGTGGCATCCTAATAATTATTAGTATTATACAGTAGTATGATCCGGTGTGTGTGTGCGGTGTTTGACCTTGTCGTTCCGTATGCCCCAGACACAGGATCACTATCCTAATGGGGGCTGTTGAGTGTGAAGCGTTTATTTATATAATTTATTTATAAATATGAAATTTTGTATTTAATTCGTTATTACTTTTAAAGTCCTTTAGATTCTTCATCATCAAGCTGGGGACTGTGCGTGGTCAACAACGCACTTGACTGATAATTATTTTAAATTGGATCACTTGGCAGATATAAACGCTGCACGTTCAACGGCCCTCAATAGGATAGTAATATCCTGTGTTGGGGGTCCGGAAACATATAAAAGGAGAAGGACAAATATATCCAGACCCGAAAATATGTTTACATGGTCAATACAAATTATTAATGATTGAAATTTACTTACTTTAGTTTTTGGGTTATCAGAATGACTGCATAGTGCTTGCTGGAGGTATAAATGTTCAGAACTAGTTTTGGGCCTTTTCTTATAGAGGTCATTTAAGGGCTGGCATTTCGCTATATGAATGCACGTGCCCGCACCTCCATTAGGTACTTTACATGGTTTATCTGTGGAAAAATAACATTTTAATATTAATAAATTTGAATTAACGCCTGCAACAACCTATAAAAAGAGAAGCCTTACTGAATTATAATCGCCCAGCCTAAATAAGCCTTTGGACCTAGTAAGGCGATTTTTTTTCAAAGGTGTTGTTTTTAAAACGTAAACGCTCACTAAGAAAGGATTTTTCGAAATCAAGGGGGTGATAAAGGGGTTGAAAATTTGTATGGAAGTCGGTCGTTTTTTAAAGTACGAACATGAGAATTTTGTTTAAGTAACAAAATTAGAGATGAATAAATATTTATTTTACCGTTTTCTAAAGTTCCACTCTGAAGTGGTGAAAAAAAGGTTGACAGCTTCTATGGGAGGTCCGGAACTAGGACCATGAAACCCATGCCATCGTAAACAATTTAAAAAACGAAAAATGTTTTTTAATATTTTATAAAGTTCCACCCCAAAAGGGTTGAAATGAGTATTTAAAAAATTTTGTACTAAAATCGTTATTCACGCGGGCGCAGCCGCTGGCAGAATCTAGTCATGTATGAAATAACTTATCGTTAAAATTTCTTCTACAACATGAAGTTTTCCTCCCGATGTTTTCCTTCTTCTTCCTCTTACTTGATAACTCAGAGCTGCTTGCCCAGACTTGAACACGTGACCTTCGATTAAAGTCTACGTTTTCTATTATTATGGTCAATGTCCGACATTAAAAACTACGTTTCTATTTGAAAATCAAATCTATAAATATAAATTGTATGCTTCAACCAAAACAAGTCACTTCGTACACACTCGGCCACGTATCTAAAGTTCTCCCACCGGTGACGCCGTCAAGGACACTAGGACCAATAGTAATAGACACGTAAAAAATCTAAAGTTATAATAGCTATATATGGCCATGTATAATTTGAAGTGTGGGAATTACAACAACACAATTAAATTCTGTGTACTGGAAAACCCATACTAAGAACCACCAAAATAAAACGATACAAACGACTCACGATTAACAGTTTCAATAAGCAAACTCATTTTACCGTTCTGTGATTGACTTTGCGATGTAAAAATACCAATAACGGTTTCAATGTCCTATTTTTAGTTTTTAATATCAATCAAAATCTAAAATAAAAAATATTAAATTTATATCAAAATTATTTTTATTCAAGTAGACTTCTAAAATGTACTTTTGAATAGTCAAACGCTACCGACGGTTCGGAAGGTTGATTTTATCGAGAAGGACCGACAAGAAACTCGACAGTTACTCTTTTTAAATATATGTTGTTTACAATTGTATTCTTTATTATAAAATTTGGTTCTTGAATGACATCTAGTTATAAGCATTTTTATCGGAAAAATATTCCATTAACGAATAATATGTTTTATCGATCAGGTATGCTTTATTGAAAAAAAAAAAATACAAAAATATGATGTACTGATTTATTGACACCGAAACTGAAAACTGTTTGAACCTTGGAAAATATCACAACTCTATAGGAATATAAGTCGTAGTTTATGCGATTAAAGACACTAGGAGAATCTTCTTCTTACCATTATTCCCGGTATTATACTACTATTTTACCCAGGGTCTGCTTATTACTTTGGTTCGGATTTGACAGCTTTATTCAGAGCCATTGCCATCTGACCTCCGTAAACCTAAGGGCGAACCAGTAACTCATTGGATAAGAGTAAGTATAAGTAAATTTCTCATATCCAATGAGTTACTGGTTCGCCTTTAGGGTTGCGGACGTCTGATGGTAATCGCTCCGTGTAAAACTAGTCACCTGTCAAATCCGGATAAGAGTAATAAGCAAACCCGGGTTAAATAAAATACCGGATATAATGCTAGGGCGATGAAAGAAAGATTACTCTGAAAATATTATGCTAGTGATCAACTAAGCATAACCTAAGAAAACCGAATTAGTACTAAGACTTAACAAATTAAACTTTTTATGTATGGCTGCTGCATAGTACCCTATGCGACAAATAATAATAAATAACGCAGGGAACAATTTACAATTATTTAAATTTTAATCAAGAAATTATTATAACTGGAAGCCATGGCTTTACTATACACACACATACAAATGGGTCATGTGTGTTTTTATAACGGTACGCGTTTTTGTTACGATGCATGCTAAGGTAATAATAATTATTGACAACTTTGTGGCACAGCGGTAGCGAACCGGCCTTAAGCGCCTGAGGTTGGGGGTTCGATTTTCGCTCGGAGCAGATGTTTACATACAGGCATGTTTTCCGGTCTGGGTGAGTTTTTTCCCCCGCCATTGGATATATCTACCCTAATGCGGGCCGTTGAGTGTGTAGCGGTTATATTTATTTATAAACCAGACAGTCCCTCTCACAGAAAGTCAACATGCTAAGCTCTGGAATTACTGATCGATTTCGAAGAATTATTTCTGCATATGATAGCACATTCCTTGACGAAGGTTATAGGCGATATAACATCATGATACGATTCCTGGAAACCGGGCAATGAGAAAGAAAGTTCGGGCGAAGAAGGGCGGGCGATAAGATGCGATTAATTGACAGGGCAGTCTCACCCGAAGGAGCGAAGCCGCGGGCACAACTTTTGTTGTAAGAGGCCGTCTAGGTAGGTACCACCGCAGTGTGAAATATTCTACCGCAAAGCAGTAGTGTCTTTGGCATTACTGTGTTCCGGTTTTAAGGGCACTATAGGCTAGCTAGCTGGGCAAAGAAAATTTAAGATTCAACCTCTCGATGTTGGCCACGCGTGAGTGGCGCCTATTAATGGTGTTGCAAGCGTTCATAGGTTGCGGCAACCGCTTACCATCAGGTGAGACATATGCTTGTTTGCCAACTTAGTAAATGATTAATATCCATGGTTTCAATACAATGAATAATACAATTTGCGTAGTATATTTCTGTCTCAATAAATATTATTCGTATATTTTTTCTATAATATTACAAATAATGACGCGTGACTTTATATTTATTTTATTTATTTACTTTATACGCATTTTATTAATTTGTGGTTTTCCTTAGTTTTATGTTATATAATCCCTTTATGTTATTAAATTAATTTTAGATATCAATAATTAGCACATAATATTATTAATAAATGAAATATTTTATTATTAATTCGTGATATATACTTATGAATGACGTTTTGTTTTTCACAATGATGACTTGTAATAATTAAGTTTTGAATAATGTTGAATGGTTTGTAACAATGACTCAATATTTAAAAATGTTTACAAATAAATAAAATTTAAATGTCTGCTTGCAATTCAAAATTAAAAGCTTTTCACAAAATGTATATGCAGTGCTTATGAAAAGGACAACAATTTATTATTTTTTGTATATCCGATTTCAACAGGACTTTCACTGGCATATATCTAATGTAATAAAAATTACTTTTTATTTTATGTACCAAGGGTCCCCTTATTAATCTTATCCGGATTGGACCGGTTACTAGTTTTAACATAGAGCGATTGCTATCTGAACTCCGCAACCCTTTTTTTTTTTGTCGGGGAGGAAATCTACTGCCAGATACCCGGCGTCCTGGGGAGGAACAACCGGGTTATGTGGGGTTCCATGACAAGGTGGAAACGTCATGGAGACCCACTAAAACCTCCTCGGTGGCCGACCTCAGTGTTTTTGTCAGGTTACGGGAACTCTTGGAAAACAAACCAACGCGACCTGACAATCACATGGCTCCGGTTGGTAGCGGAGCTCAGTCCCGGGGGGGCGAGATGGTAAGCCCTCCAGCGCTTCCCATGCAAGCGCACACGGCAGTCGGGACCACACCGACTGCCGTCCTCCTAAGGGCCGCTCATCTCGGACGCACAGATATAACTCCGCAACCCTAAGGGCGAATCAGTAACTCATTGGATAAGAGCAATTTACTTATCAGAGTACTCACCGACGATTATTATCAGATGTTATGTGATAACAACCGGGACCGACAGCTTAGCTCTCCGATCGCATGGTGGTGAGACCCACAAGGACAAATGCCCAGACCGAAACAGATATAGACCAGGAATCAAAACCCGCAACCGTCGAGGCTAAAGGTGAAATCGCTACCGATACGCCACAACGTTGTCATATTGCCCAACCTTTTCTCAAAACTTTTATCAAAGCTTGCTTACAGGTTTAACTGGCTCAATATCCATGGCATCTGTATATAATTTTACATTTAAACGGAAAAGATCTGACTGACATACAAATACCCAGTCTAAACATTTAGACTTTAAAAGTTCATTTTTTCACAAGCGTTGTTTTTACGAGCACTAAGAAAGGCTTTTTCGAAATTTAACTCTTATGGGGTGAAAAAGGAGTTAGAACTTCCTTTTAGGGCGAACTATATAATATAAAGAAACGCTTCATTTAATATTTTTTAACATTCCTCTACTGAAGGGGTCAATGTTTGTATTAAAATCGATGTCACGCGGGCGAAGACACTGACAGAAGCTAGTATCGTCATAACAAGCCGACCATCGAAAAAGATAAATTACGCAAAAGTCCCAATCTACAGGAAGTAACTTTTTTACAAGTTTACTGGTTAGGTATTTTATTGCAAAAAGCCGGCAAGGTAGGTACCACCACCGTGTGAAACATACTACCGTAAAGCACTTAGTATATTTGCATGCTGTGTTCCGATTTGGAGGACACTGTAGTGAAATTACTGGACCAAAGATATTTAAGAACAATTATCTGGAGGTTGGCAATGGATGATATTTCATCATCCATTGCCAACCGCCGATGATAATGACTAGAATACCACTTAAAATAAAACACAATCACGAGTTGATAATTTAGCCACCATGAACTCAAAATTATCAAGTGGCATGTGAACAGCACGAATGAATAGATTTAGAGGTAGAGCGGGGAGTCCAAACATAGTATTTTATGTGTCCAATTAACATTCAAATATGAATGAATCATTTATTTGAATGAAATTTTGCATACAGTTTTAAATTTTTGTGTATTAAAAAACAACTAAAGTACGACTTGATATTCGATATAGTGGTAGTAGAGCATTCCTCCTACCACAAATGGGCCGGGTCAATCGAGGAATCTCTCACAGAAAATCGACGTAAAGTAACAATATCTGTAGGTACTGTTACGTTTGTTTTTTATGTTACAAGTTGGAAAACAAGCATACGGCCAACCTGATGGTAAGCGGTTGCCGTAGTCTATGAGCGTGCGCAACACCATCAGTAGGTGCCACTCACGCTTTGCCAACCTCGAGAACTTGGTTCTTGAAACTCCTTTGTCCAGTAATTTCACTAGCCTACAGTGGCCTTCAAATCGGAACCCAGTAATGCACTACTATTTGGCCATAGAATATTTATTTTTCGTGTGATGATTGTGAGCGCCGGAGGCCCAGTCTCCCAGCCCCTCTGTTACTTTCCTTTTTTCTCTTTCCCTCCTGTTCCTTGGGTTGGCAACGCGCATGTGATACTAAGGTATCGCAAGCGTTCATAGGTTGCGGTTACTGCTTACCATCAGGCAGACCGTTTGCTTGTTTGCCAACTGTCTTGATATAAAAAAATAGATGTATTTCATAAAGTAGAACAAGAACGTATTAAATTTATGTTATCCTAAAAAAACAATCACATAATCCAAGCAAAGCCACGGGTATTGCTAATGTTACAACATGTTTTAATAATTGTATACGTTTCTATGATAGAAAACATAATTCCTCAAATACGAATATTAAATAGTTTGAGTAGTTTGTTGTTTTGAAAAATTACAAAGATTCAAGCATAAATTACAAAATAAATAATTATAAAACCATTTTATTATTATACTCACATGCCTCGCAAAGAATTAACGTGAAAACAACAAATGATAAAACGCATATTATGTTTGCAGACGCCATTTGCACAAGGAAAATCAGAAACCAGTCCGACTCGTCTGAGAACTGACACACGACTGTTTTATACTTGAACTTTAAAATACCTCGGTATGTAGAATTAATTAGGGTTCATTTAAACGACGAATCAAACCGTGTTATGCTTGATTCATGATGCAGAGATTTAAATAGTACTGTCTGTAGATTTTTCCTGTTACAGCGACCATATTGTGTTTACGCGTTAAAGTTATCATTTTTCTTTTGTTTAAACATTAAAAACATGTTTTTATATATTTTTACACTACCGGTCTGCCCTGACTTTGTCGTGGTTCATAGTAAAGTTTTATTCTGGTTCCGTTGCATATAAACATCAGGTAGGTAATACTTTTTCTATACAAACTTGTCCCGTTCCCGTGTGAATTTTGATCGCGTTGATCGATAAGCGCTCACTGATCGACAAGCGATTGTGAGTTAAGTAACTTTTGTCGCGATCAGTCTCTAGATGGGTGATCGCATTGAATACCATTCCAACTGAGCGTCTCCGTGCTTCGGAGGTCACGTAAAAAGTCGGTCCCGGCTGTTATCAATTCGATAATAGTCGGTAAGTCTATACAGGTGAACTGAACAAATGTGACACTAAGTTAGCCACTAATCACTCGATAAGACAAAAATTAAAAAAAAACAAAATCATCCAATTTTTTGAAGTCCTTTTGTATAAATACGTAGCGTGGCAGTGTACAATGTCCGACGCGGTCTCGTCACGCCTTATCACCCGCCAGATCAGAGGATTTCGGAAAGAAATATGCATAAACTTAATACATACAGAACCTATTTGGATCGCAATGAATAATTCTTTATGACGTCAAGGATTTCCTAAGCTATGTAAATGATTAATGGCACAATTTGAAATTTTTGAGAACGTATTTATAAATGTGTAAATAAAAAACTGCGTTTTCTAATCTACAAATTATTATTTAGATTATTAAAATTAAGTATATTATATGAATTAATTATAAATATTTTTTCCTTTTAGTAACAAAAACTTGATATGACATTTAGAAGGGGAAAAACTAAAGACAACATAATAAAGATTATATAATTAGTTCGTAGTTCGTATTTTTGTTTTTCCCAAAGATATAACATTTAATAAACGCTCCACACTCAACGCCCCCCATTAGGATAGTTATATCCTGTATCCTAATCCTGTATGTTTAGCCGTCGGGATGCGACGACCCCATCGCCCGCTGTTGGGATAACCTCTGTCACAACAGAGATTATTCCACCAGTGCAATCAGTCACACTGGTGGTAGGTCTTTTGTTGCAAGAGGCCGGCTAGGTAGGTACCACCGCAGTGTCCAATATTCTGCCGCCAAATAGTAGTGCTTAAGCACTACTGTGTTTCGGTTTAAAGGGCATTGTACGCTAGTGAAATTACTGGGCGAACGAGATTTAAGAACTAATATCTCGAGGTTGGCAACGCGTGAGTGGCACCTACTAATGGTGCTGCAAGCGCTCATAGGCTACGGCATCCACTTACCATCAGGTGGGCCGTATGCTTGTTTGCCAACTTCTAACATAAAAAAATCGGGGGTGCGGAAACATACACAACGACAAGGACAGGCACATCCAGACCGGAAAACATACCTGTATGGTCAATACAAACGTCTCCTCTGAGCGGGAACCGGACCCGCGACTTGTGGCGCTTAAGGCAGGTTGGACACCGCTACGTCACAAAGTCATCATTATTCATATTGCCATTAATATTGTGAGGTATTTTAAAATATTTCAAAGACCAGCCAAACCCGTTTTTATGGTTTTTCGATTACGGGTCTTAAAGAAGAAGAAAGAAGCATACGGCTACATTAAAAGCTTTGCTATCAATAGTGTAAAACTGAAGGAATAGAAGCTGAACCGAAATTACGGTCGTCTACGCAGGACTTAATGAAAAAAGTCAAAATCAAACCCCTTATCATTTTAAAAGACCTATCCAAAGATATCTCACACGTTGACATACGTTGAAATTTTTTTGAACACTCGGTTACATGTATGGACTGCTACCCTTAATTCTTATATATTTTAAGATTTCATTACAAAATCGTTGTGCGGTTCATAGAATACACCTATTTAGTAAATTTCGTACAGATAGAGCCAATGGTCTCCGAGTAAAATGACTGTGACATACGGACGGACAGACTGACGGACATGACGAAACTATAAGGGTTCCGTTTTTGCCATTTGGCTACGGTAACCGTAAAACCCTTCATTTTAAATTTTATTTTAGCTAATAAATAATAATAATAAACGCTACACACTCAACGGCCCCCATTAGGATAGTAATATCCTGTGTCGGGGGTCCGGAAACATTCACAATGACAAGGACAAATACACCCAGACCGGAAAATATGCTTGCATGGACAATACAAACATATTATGCTCCGAGCGGGAATCGAACCCGCGACCTGTGGCGTTTAAGGCAGGTTCGCTACCGCTGCGCCACAACGTCGTCAATAAATTGTTATAGCGGTAGCAGAAATACACATTCTGTATAATTTCTACTCTATTACGTTGAGCCCGCTGGCAGGTGGCCGTACGGTCTGCGAAGGCTTGGTTTCCGTTGGCACGGAACCCTAATAAATAGATAGTTTACATCAATAGAAATTCGGAATTTTATAGTCGTATATTGTTAGCTTAATTCGCCTGGTTTTTTGGTAACGAAGATTATTTTTAAAAACGGTAAATCGTTCAAGGTAAACTTGTTTTAATAATTCTTAGTCAGACTTGATGCGTTACAATATTTATTAAAGTTGTTTTGACATAACAGTTATTATTTTCCATTGTTCAGTGGCGGATTTACCAGCAGGCTGAGTAGGCTTGAGCCTAGGGTGGCAAACTTTAGAGGCGACAAATTTTTTAAAAAGTTTAAAGGCTGTTGGGATAAGGTGGTAGGTCTTTTGTTGCATGAGGCCGGCTAGGTAGGTACCACCGCAGTGTCCAATATTCTGCCGCCAAATAGTAGTGTTTAGGCACTACTGTGTTCCGGTATGAAGGGCATTGTACGCTAGTGAAATTACTGGGCGAACGAGATTTAAGAACTAATATCTCGAGGTTGGCAACGCGTGAGTGGCACCTACTAATGGTGCTGCAAGCGCTCATAGGCTGCGGCAGCCACTTACCATCAGGTGGGCCGTATGCTTGTTTGCCAACTTCTAACATAAAAAAAAATATTTGCGAACCAATTTTTTTGGTACCTCATAAATGTCAAAAAGACTTCTTGATGGCGGTTTTCTGATGTTTTGCTTTTCATTGTACATTCTGAGTAGCAAACTTCCATATTATAGAGTAAAACAGGTATTTCGCCGCCCCTCAACCAGTAATCGGCCTTTTGTTGGAATGTAAAAATAATCTGGGACATGATAATTGTAAGTGTCGACACTATTGTGGCGTTGTGGGTAGCAAGTCTGCCTTTAGTCTCGACGGTTACCGTTTCGTTTTTTCTCGGGCAGATGTTTGTTAAAATTTCTATCTAGGTCTGGGCGTTTGTCCGTGTGTGTCTCCCCACCGTGCCTCGGAGAGCACGTTAAGCTGTCGGTCCCGGTTGTTATCACATAACATCTGATAACGGTCGTTAACTCTGGATAAGTAAATTGCTCTTATTCAATGAGTAACTGGTTCGCCCTTAGGGTTGCGGAGGTCGTATGGTAATCGCTCCGTGTAAAAACTAGTAACCTGTCAAATCCCGATAAGAGTAATAAGCAGACCCTGGCTTAAATAAAATACCGGGAGTAATGGTAGGACGAAGAAGATGACCATTTTAAGGGTGGTAAAAACCTTACAGCATATAACTTAAAAATTTGCAAATCCAGAACTGCCATTGTTGTATTTTGCCACCAATGCGCTTGATCGTTGAAGAAGCTCACAGAGTAATAAATAAATGTGACCCACTCAACAGCCTTTAATAGGATATTGATATCCTGTGGAAAGATGCCTATATGATCAATATAGGTCACGTGTTCGGTTCCCGCTCGGAGCATAATATGTTTGTATTGACCATGCAAGCCTATTTTCCGGTCTGGGTGTATTTGTCCTTGTCATTGTGAATGTTTCCGGACCCCCGACACAGTATATTGCTATCCTAATGGGGGCCGTTGAGTGTGCAGCGTTTATTTATATTATTCTGATTTATATTATTCTGATATAAACATCTGCCCCGAGCGGGGATCGAACTAGAGACCTTTGAGGCTAAAGGCAGGCTCGCTCCCAACACGCTACAAAGGTATTCGACTATAGTATATTATATACTACAATAAATAATATTTACGTATTGGGTGTATCGTATACATTTCAGGTTTTTTATAAACTGGGTTTTCTTATTACTGCAATTACTCATAAATTATAATAAATGAGTAATACCCATTAAATACGTGTTATGCGTTATTATCATAAATGTATTTTATTAGTCTTATTATTAAAGGGAATAGAGCCTTGCTGTCTTCAGAATTCGTGAATGGGGAAATTAAATGGGGGTAGTTCTACCCTTACGCAAAATATCAACAAGAATAAGTAGTCATCAATTTTTTTTACAAAAAATACCGGCTAAAAACTAAAATACAAAAATTCGGTGCCAACGTCTGAAGAAAACATTCTGTAAATAAAAATTCTCGGTACTTTTTTTATCAGCTTTTATACAATAGCCCAATGTATAGAAAACGAAGACTTTAATAGGAGGCGAAAGTTCAGGCATGTGGCTATCAGTTTTCAAGTCCCTAATTTGTTTTTCAAATTTATTTAACGATCAAGGGTGAAGGCAAATATCATAGAAGAAATTCTAAGACAAGTATATCATTATAAGACACCAATCTTAGTGGTAGTCTTTGATGGCGGCTAAGGCTTCAATTGTCGCCTGGTGATAGGTCTT
Source organism: Hestina assimilis (assembly GCA_023373885.1). Classification (NCBI taxonomy): domain Eukaryota; kingdom Metazoa; phylum Arthropoda; class Insecta; order Lepidoptera; family Nymphalidae; genus Hestina; species Hestina assimilis. The sequence continues at coordinate 9,747,900 of CM041761.1, read as the reverse complement.
TTGTTGCAAGAGACCGGCTAGGTAGGTACCGCCGCATAGTCAAATATTCTACCGCCAAACAGTAGTGCTTAGGCATTCCTGTGTTCCGGTTTGAAGGGTACTGTAGGCTAGTAAAGTTACTGGGCAAAGGAGATTCAAGAACCAATATCTCGAGGTGAACGCGTGAGTGGCACCTATAAATGGTGTTGCGCGCGCTCATAGGCTACGTCAACCACTTACCATCAGGTGGGCCGTATGCTTGCTTGCCAACATGTAACATAAAAAAAAAATTGAATGCTTGTCAGTCGCGTTTCGAGATCAGCCAGCGTATAACCAGTTAAATCTTATAGGTAGGCAGGAACAAGGCGTCTAGTACAGGTCACAATCTGCAACCGTCCATCAGGTGTAGTAGATACATCTGATCCTCAGGATAAAATAGAGCTACACTAATTTTTATTAAATTTTGACTCCAGTGGACGGTGCAGTAATTACTGCAGTTGTCGAAACTTGGCACTTAATTTAAATCCCAGATTCAACGTCACATTAAGCATAAAAGATCTTAATTATGCGGACAATTGCGCGGAACGGTCCGCTCTGAATCAATGCGGTTAGGCGAAATTCATCGCTTGTTGAGAGCCTTTAATCACGGAAATTCAAATAAAGCACTACACTATATAAGCAATGTATTTAATTTAATTTAAGTGATCCTAATTATGCATAGTATGTTTTAGTGATAAATAATTTTAGTAGAAGTATGGGCTGGCTCAACCGGGAAAGTACTACCCTCGGAAAGTAACAATACCACTTTTGCGTTATGCTACGAGTGAGATTGCCGAAGTATCAGACCCTCTCTGTACCCTACTTATACATTGGGTTGCCAAGGCGCATATGATACTTCTAGTATCCCGAGTGTTCATAGGTTGCGGTAACTGCTTACCATAAGGCGAACTATATACTTGTTTTACAACTGTCACGACATAAAAAATGTCTAATAAAATATTGAATTCAAGTACCAGTCGAGTCGAGTATGGCAGGGTAGAATCTTGCCATCATGTGGATCGTAAGTTTACAATCGTGACGCAAAAAAATAATTGAAATTCTCTTTTATTTTACACCATGACGATGGCAAACAAGGTACGGCCCCCCTGATAGTAAGCGGTCACGCAGCCTATGAACGCCTGCAACCCTATAGGTATCGCATGCTTGTTGCCAACCTATTGAAAAACTTTTCAACCTTCTTTTTTTCTCTTCTTTTTGTCATGACAGTTGGCAAAAAGTATACGGTCCGCCTGATGGTAAGCAGTCACCGCAACCTATGAACGCGCGCGACACTTGAAGTATCACAAGCGCATTGCCAACCCAAGGAACAGGAGAAACGGGAGGAGAAGGGAAAAAAAGGAAGAGAACAGACGGGGTGGGATATTGGGCCTCCGGCGCTCTCACTCATCGCACGAAAGGCCTGTACAGTACCTGATGATATTGTTACTTGACTCCGATTTTCTTTCTTTACGACTCGCGTTAATATAACTAAACACAACTTTAATTTTGTGTTGAGTTGTTTATTAACACAAAATAATGTAAGAAACTTAGCAACAAGAATGTAATAAAAATCTGTTGTAGCACTTAAAAGTATAACAGGAAACATGCAATGTTCAAAGCGCTGTTTAATAACTTTCGAAACAATTATTAACCTCCGACCTGAAGGAGAAAGTTCCTAACGCCTAAAAGGTAAGTTAAAACGAGTCTAAAATCGCTCGTAACTTACGCGAGTGGACTTTCGAACAAGAAATCACGCAAAAACGGCTTTTTATGTTAGTTAGAACGGGTTCACGGGAATAGGCTCACCTGATGAGCAAGTACCGCCATATAGAAACATCTACAACCCTCGAGGGCATGTAGGCGTTGCCAATACTATATGCTGGGTGACCTTGAAACGCGGCTGACTAGCAGTCACTTCACGAGTTTTCCACTAAGGTATGGTGGTACCCCCACAGTGTCAAATATTCTACCGCAAAATAGTACTGTCTTTGGCATTAATGTGTTTCGGTTTGAAAGGCACTGCAGGTTGGTGAAATGACTGGGCAAAAGAGTTTTAAGAACAAATATCTCGAGGTATGCAATGCGTGAGTGGCACCCACTAATGGTGTTGGAAGCGCTCCTAGGCTACGGCAACCGCATACCATCAGGTGGGCCGTATGCTTGCTTGCCAACTTAGTAACATAAAAAAACATATAAGCTTAGTTGTCGGATTAAATGCAAATCTTTTTTGCGGTGCAATTAAAATGTATGTCTATGTGGGTAGCCTCGCAACGAAGAACACGGTAAGCTGTCAGATTATAAATATTATATACTGGGTGATAATAATCGTTTGATTTATATGTAGAGATGTTTATAGGAAGAGGTCAGAGGGCAATCGTTATTCGAAAAAACTTACCTGTCAAATTTGGAGGACAAATAAGAAATAACTAAGATGTATAAGAAAATAATATAAAACTTTTTATGGAAGAGGAGGCAAACGGGCAGGAGGCTCACCTGATGTTAAGCGAAAATATTTCTTATATCATATTCCCTACTTATCTTTGTTTTATGTTACAAGTTGGTAAGCAAACATACAATCCACCTGATGGCAAGCGGTAGCCTATGAGCGCTTGCAACGCCACACGTTTGTAAGTGTCACTCACGCGTTGCCAACCTCGAGATATTGGTTCGTAAATCTCCTGTGTCCAGTACTTTCACTAGCAACAGTGTCCTTACAAACCGAAACACATAATACTGTTTTATGGTAGAATAACCTACACTGCGGTGGTACCTACCTAGCCGGCCTCTTGTTATAAAAGGTCTACCACCAATACTATTTTGGAAAGCAATTAGGATACTGAAGAAATTTTGAAGTATAAAGCGAGTATTATGTATTATGTATATTCTTGTTTTGTGAAGATATATTATAACTTGTTTAAGTGAAATCATTTTTCTAGCTCAGTGTAATATCTGCGAAAACTTTTCTGCACTCGACTTGATAATGCATGTGGCGTCAAGAGCGGTGCTTAAGTATAATACAACAAAATAGAATTTTACACGGATACAACCACATGCAAAAATATAATAAACGCTACACACTCAACGGAACCTATTAAGAAAGTAATATTCTATGTCAGGTTCTAGAAACGCACATATGTATAAGCACCGCCTAGATCAGACATAAACCTCTGCTTCAAGTGGAAATGGTGGTGGTGAATGCATCACGACCAAATCTAATGTGCGACAACGATCGTCTTGAATAATTGGAGTCTTCAGATAAAATAACCGGATTCGAATGCATAAAAAATCGTCGACACACAAAACACAAACAACAACACGGTTGCAATGATCACGGGTCATCAGGTCACCGGTCGACACAGGAAGAGAGATGGATGGGTTGAAAGTTTGGGCCTCCGACTCTCACTCATTCAACGAAACGCAACAATACCAATGCTCCCATTCGACGTCAGCATTTTGTGAGTGTGTATTGCCTTCCCGGTTATTAAAAACAAGATAAGTTTTAAGCTCAAAGAGAATAAGAAAACTTTGTCCATCCTTCAGGTCTATTAATATATTTCATTTTAAAATTATATTGAATATTTTTTGATAACATGGCTGTGCCTGCGGCTTCTCTCGCGTTGTGTATAATTTATTTAAAAAAAAAACAATTGGTACGAGTTTATTAAAACCTTTAAATAACAGTACAGCATATTATTACGGTGAACCTTATGGCCAGGGGCATGGGGGTGTTTTTACTATCTCCGTCTCTTTCCTAGAAAGTGTTCACGTTCAAGAAATTTGTATTCTCGAAAAATAGTGTATAGCATTCTGAGGATGGAACTTTCTCGAACCCGTGCTTCGCGCTATATAAGCGGGACGGCTAGTCGTCTGAATCATTCACTTCTGAGCGACGAGTGAAGAAACTACAATCGATACAAGTGATCATGTGTGAAACCTAGTGACTTCGCCTATCCTTCTGGACTACGCTTGACCTGTGATTAGGAAGTTCTGTAACCTTGAAAATCTTATTAAAGTTCTCACTTAGAGCCATCAGGTGTTTTAATCTAAATCCAGTTTAATTAATTTAAAATTAAATTGAAGTTAAAATTTAATGAACCAGTGTTATCAGAAGTAAAACCGTTGCCAAAAAAGGTTAAAATCTGAACAAAAAAATGCAAAACGAAATCATCCATTCCCATGCCAGATATGATTTATGTTTTGGACTTTAATATATGGGGTGTGATTTTTTTTGTATCAAACCAAAGGCAAATATTCGTTCAGAATCAAGGTTGGGTTGGCTCATCAATCAACGGCCTGCGTTCGGAAACAATTGCCGTGATATATAACTTCGAAAAAATTTGTCTATGATAAGTGTCGTTTTTATACCTTTGTGACAAGGGATCTTTTTCAGAACTCGTGAGTTTTTGTTACAATTTTTTAACAACAAAAAGGTTATCAATTTGATTGTCCTTATTTAGGCTTTTCGTAAGCAAATGGCAAAAACGGAACTTTTATAATTACGTCATGTCCGTCCGTATTTCAATAATTTTAATCGAAGTTTAATAAATAGGTGTATTCTATGAAACGCTACACAATTTTGGTGGTTTTATGTGTTGTCAGTAGTTGTTAAGATATGAGCTTCTAAATTCAATAAGTGTCTCCCCCTCTAACTTTTGATCTATGGAGTTGAAATTAAAAAAATCATCTTTCATATACAATAATTTGTAGTTTCTGATTTAATCAAGGACTTTGGATATATATAAATCTCAAAATATAAAATCACTTTATTTAGAATATTTTATATTTGTAAGGTGGATAAAGTCGGTTATGGTTTTTTTAATATAAGAGACCAATTATTTTGTGTATATGCTTTGTACCAAAATTGTTGCAGCTTTATGACCTACGAGGTCAAAGAGGTTTTTACGAGGGTAAATGGGATCATATTTTAATCGAGACCTTAAAAGTTATCTCAATGAAAGAACAATAGGGCAACGTTTTTATTTTTCATTATTAAAATACACTGAGGTATTTTAGTTTTTTATACTTTATTACAATTAATTAATATTATTGTAATATACACGCTTATAAACGCTACACACTCAACGGCGCCAACTAGGATAGTAATATCCTGTGTCGGGGGTCCGGAACCATACACAAGGACAAGGAAAAACACACCCAAACCGGGACACATGACTGCATGGTTGATACAAACATCTGCTCCGACTGGGAATTAAACCCGCGAGCTGTGGCGTCTATAACCGCTGCGCCACAACGTCGTCATTGTTTTGTTGTAATATATATTATATTGCAATTAATATTAATATTGATAATAGTTAATATTGTATAATATAATTAATCGTAGAAGCACTTGGACAATGGAACGTTTGCGCTGCAAAAATTTTAAAGGTCAACAATAACCTTTTCAAGCCACATCACCCCTTGTCATCATTTACCACCCCACCTTTGCCACCCCATGAGCAAAAAAACAACCAACGAGGTTACGCTTTTTGCCTGCTGGCTCCTACGCCAATCCATGATAAGGAACTTCGTTCCACAAAAATAATTTCTGATACCATCAAAATTTTCAACATAGAAGAGTTAACAACTTTCCTTGAAATAAGTGAAACCCAGTGATAAAAACAAATATGAAAGTTAATCTTCGGGTTATGTCAGGAATTACTTGCCTGGGACCTTTTTTACGACGTATTTTCTTCGTAACGCCATCGTAAAGTAGATATGCGTACCTAAAATATTACGAGATTGTAATATTTTGGGCTCTGGAGATAACCAACGAGTTTCAGACGCTGATGATTACGGATTTTAAGCCTGTCTGAGTTTTTCCGCATATTGTTATCATTGGACTTTTGCCTTGATGCAGATCATGTATCTTTTTTAGGGTTGTGATTTTTGTTTCTTTAGGTGCGGAATCCTAAAAAACAAGATCCATAATTTAAGCTTGAGCCGTTTCGTGTAAACATTTTTTTTCGTTGTTGGGGAGGAAACTGCCTCTAGAGGAGGGAAAACTGTATTATTTGGTATTCCATAACAGATGTTCGGTCATGGAGACACAGTAAAACCTTCCCGGTGGCCACATCGGAGTTCACAGATCATGTGTCTTTTTAGGGTTGTGAGTTGTGTCCCTATGACTACAGAGCCTTCAAAAACAACAACCATACTTAAAGCTTGGACCGTCTGGTGAAAAGGTTTTTTTGGTATCGAGCTATATTAGGTTTCACAACAGGTGTTCGGTTATGGGGACCCACTAAAGCCTCCTAGCCGACCTCAGTGATGGAAGTAGGCTCCGGGATCTCTTCGCGAACCTTATTAACGGGGCATCTCGAACACTATACGGACTGAGCTCAGTCCCTGGGGGCGAAAGATCACCCCGAAAGTAAGAACGGGTGGGTTGGTTTTTTAAAATCATCATCTAATCGAACCCATTGTGACTCAGTGTGAGACGATGAAGGAAGTTCCGAAACTACTCGGTACCTAAACCGATTGAACTTGAGTTTTAGCCGATACATTTTCATTACATTAAATAAAGCCTCACGATAGTTTTAATAACTTAAATAAATAATTATCAAAATCATAAAAGACAAAACCAACATGAAACGAAAAACGACACCTTTGTGGCGTTGTGGGTAGCGAGTCTGCCTTTAGTCTCGACGGTTGCGGGTTCGATTCCCGCTCGGGCAGATGTTTGTTAAAATTTCTGTCTCGGTCTGGGCGTTTGTCCGTGTGGGTCTCCCCACCGTGCCTCGGAGAGCACGTTAAGCTGTCGGTCCCGGTTATTATCAATAACATCTGATAATAATCGTTAACTCTTGATAAGTAAATTGCTCTTATCCAATGAGTTACTGGTTCGCCCTTAGGGTTGTGGAGGTCAGATGGCAATCGCTCTGTGTAAAAACTAGCAACCTGTCAAATCCGGGTAAGAGTAATAAGCAGACCCTGGGTACATAAAATGCCGGGAATAATGCTAGGATGAAGAAGTTAAAAGACAAAACCAAATCTTACTTAAATTAAACTAATGCTCTACTTTTAAATTATTTATTTGATCTTTTATTCATTATATTATAAGAAATAAGATAAGTTTTTAGCTCAAAGAGAATAAGAAAACTTTCTCTATCTAAAATTTTATTATTAGTCCGTGATTACAAACTTCAAGTTAGACTTCTAGCCTTCAGGTGTAGTTTTATATTTCATTTTTAATTAACGTTTTAAACGGTTTAAAAATTCTTTATTTAACATAAAATTATAAAATCACTTACTGTGAAACATAATTAATTCTTAGTCCTTCACAAGACACTCACAACGGTTTTAAATTACACTTTTAAAAATATCTAAGTTTACAATTTAAAACATAAAATAGGGATTCAACATAAACTTAAACGACTTTATACTATTTATTATATTTAAATTTAATTTAATTAAAATTTTGAGCAGTTTCACTTATAGCCAGTTTTAATATAAAATTATCAACTTAATATTATTTATTGACAAATGTTTTTTTTATAAATTCAATAAAAAGTTAATTAAGTGCTTGAATTTTAAATGAATCTTGTTTGTTGTAGAACATTATCGAAATATTATATATGTAGCTTATGAAATTACTCGGCAAGGGAGATTTAAGAACCAATATCGCGAGGGTGCCAAACGCGTGTGTGACAACTACATTTTTTTTTTTTGGTAACGGGGAGGAAATCTGCTACCAGATACCCGGCTTCCTGGGGAGGAGAACCGGGTTATGTGGGGTTCCATGACAAGATGGTAACGTCATGAGGACCCACTAAAACCACCTCGGTGACCGACCTCAGTGCGATTGTCAGGTTACGGGAACTCTCGAACTGAAGTCCCAACTGCGGTCAGAGGCGGAGCGCGACCGCAAGTTGTCCGAGACGGGCGTGGGCGCTTTACGCGTCGAACCACGCCCCGAACATTAGCGAAAGATGCAGGTGAGATAAGTGGGTCGGACGGTTCCGTCATGTCTATGGCGAGCTCCCGGCTCACAACGTCTAATGCCGACATTGATTCCGATGATGAGCTCTTTGAGGACGGAATGGCTCCAACAGCCACAAGGTCTAAGAAGAGTCTCCCTCAGTGGAGGCCTGGCAAAGAACTGCGAGACGCTTCCGACCAACGAGGTGGACGCGAGCATGAAAGCTACAGCAACAGGAGTGGAACTTATAGCGGACAAGTCGAAGAACCTTAAAGGTTCATTCGTCCGCAAGCTCCGACTGTATGCTCGACATGTAGAGGCCACTGCAATAGTATATTCGCAGCGCCTCAACACAGAAGAGAATGTGTCGAGGCTGGAGAAGGCTAACACTGAACTTACAGCGCGTGTCTCCAGCCTCGTCACAGAGTTGAACGCGGTGCGTGAAGAAATGGCAGCTCTTCGTACAGGGCACTCGTCGATAGCTTCAGCCACTGCAACCCATGCGCAACCTGTTGTGGCACCAATGCCCGCTGTGCCCCAACCAACCTTTACGCTGTCAGACGTGGCTGCCTTAATAGACGGAAGGCTTGCAGCCTTAAAGCGGGAACTCCTACCGACCAAGGTTTCCAGGCCACCACTGTCTGGAGATAAGCTGGTGTCTTCGTCACCAGCATCAACATTGGTAGCCAAGGCCAAGCCTGCCGAGACGTCAAAGCCGCAGGCCAAAAGGAAGAAATCTAAGAGTAAGCAGCCAACACATCCGCCAGTTGCTAATCTTCCGGCTGTTCCTGCGGCGGGTCCAGCAGAGGTCCCAGCAGCACCGATTAAGGAGACTTGGGCAACCGTATCGAAGAAGGTGGCATCCAGGACCAACAACAAGCCGAAAGTGGCTGTCTCCCCGCCCAAAACATCGGTCCGGCTTAAGATGGCTCAGCCAAAGTTGGCTCGGATTCCATCGACCGCGGCCATTACGGTCACGGCTGATTGCACCAGCTGGGAGGATTATGCCAAAGTTATGGCGGCGGCAAAGAGCCGGATCCACTTAGCAGACCTCGGTATCGAGACGGTTGGCATGAGGCGCGCTAACACGGGCGCCCTTCTGCTAACCGTTCCGGGCCAGGACTGCAACGTCAAGGCTGACCGGCTGGCGACGAAGATGCGCGAAGTCCTTGCTGACTTCCGGGTACGCATAGCTCGCCCCGTCAAACTGGGGCAGCTGCGGCTTCGCGGTCTGGACGACGCCGTCACTTGCCAGGAAGTGACGGCTGCGGTTGCAGAGGCGGGAGACTGCACGGCGGAGAGCATCAAAATTGGCGAAATACGTCGATCAATCTCTTCGCTGGGCACTGTCTGGGTCCAGTGCCCGCTAGCAAGCGTCAAAAAGTTAGCGATGGCAAAGCGCATCCGAATCGGCTGGGGCGACGCGAAGGTGGAGGTACTGGCGGATCGGCCGCTCCAGTGCTTCCGCTGCCTCGAGAGAGGTCATGTGGGCCAAAAGTGCCCCAATGGGGTCGACCGCAGTGGGCGGTGCTATGCCTGCGGTGAACCCGGCCACAGAGCGAGCCAGTGCACCGCACGAGCCCTGAAGTGTCCGCTCTGCACGGACCTCGGACTCAAAGCGGACCACCGCTTGGGGACTAAGGGTGTTGCCCCTAAAGGCAAAAGAAGCCGGAATCGCGCTGCTTCCTCTGCCCCAAGCCGATCAACTGCCGACATTCCTGCCCGTAGCCAGATGACTGCCGAGGCTCCTGCCCCGACACCGGGCCCTAGCCCGCCTGAGGCCATGGAGACGTCCTCTTCATGCCTGTGAGAACTCTCCAGACCAACTTAAACCACTGCCGCAGTGCTCAGCACCTATTGATGCAGACCATAGCGGAGTGGTCTGTTGGCCTTGCCGTGGTCGCGGAACCCTATGTCGTACCGGACCACCCCTGTTGGTTTGGAGACGATGGCGGCACGGTGGGCATATTTTGGGCGGTAAGAGAAGGAGTCCCCTGTTGTTCTCTGCTGGAGAGAGGGCAGGGATATGTTGCTGTGCAGTGGGGTCCCTTGGCCGTCGTGGGCTGCTACGTCTCTCCCAATAGGTCCCTCGCCGACTACGAGGAGTATCTGGACGGGCTGGCCAACTGCATTCGCAGATGCCTACCCCGTCCGCTGATCGTCCTGGGGGACTTCAATGCCCACTCTAGGGTGTGGGGTAACCCCAGAGATGATCCAAAGGGAGAGTCGCTACTCGAGTGGGCAGCTGTCTTGGACCTCCGACTTTTAAATCGAGGGTCGGAGAGCACGTGCGTGCGGTGGCAGGGTCAGTCCGTTGTCGACTTGACGTGGGCCACGCCTGCTGCCTTGCGCATGTTGTCGGGATGGAGGGTGGCAGAAGAGATGGTCACACTATCCGACCATCGTCACATCGTCTTCGATGTAGCCCTTCGCCGTCCCCCTAGCCGCTCCAGCCACCAGCGAGCGAACAGCCCGCCGCGTCGTTGGTCTCTCAAACGGCTAAACGAAGACTATCTTGAAGCCGCTGCCAACGTCGCGGCCTGGCCGGTAAACGCTAATGTGATCTCGTCCGATCCAGAGGAGGAAGCGGCGTGGTTTCGACGCACGATGACGTCGATTTGCGATGTTGCGATGCCCAGAGCCCGCCGCCCCGAGCGTCAGGTTGAGTACTGGTGGACGGAGGAGATCGCGCAGCTACGAATCTCTTGCCTACGCGCCCGTCGCAGATATACTCGCTCTCGCAGAAGAAGGCGAGCGACTCCTGAGGAGACAGCCGTAGCCTACAGGGAGTATCGAGTGGCCACGATGGCGCTCCAACACGCCATCAAGAACGCCAGGTCTCGGTCCTGGAACGAGCTACTGGAGGGACTCGATAGGGATCCGTGGGGGCGTCCATACCGCATGGTACTGGGCAAATTACGCCCGTGGATGCCTCCCCTAACGGAGACCTTAGATCCGGACCAACTGGTAAGAGTGATCAACACGCTCTTTCCCGTTGTTCGGTCAAGTCTCCCAGTCCCCTCGCCGCTTCCGGTCGTCTGGTCTGGAGAGTTGGGAGTAACCGTACAGGAGATGGACCGAGCTGTTAGCCGCTTGAGAGCACGGAACACTGCGCCCGGCCCGGATGGCATTCCTGGTCGTGCCTGGGTGTTGGCTATGGCTGCCCTGGGGGATAGGCTGAGGCAACTGTTTGACGGTTGCCTCCGTAATGCCATGTTCCCCACGGCCTGGAAGGAGTCGAGTCTTGTCCTCTTGAAGAAGGACGGCAGGACTACAGATTCCCCTTCTGCGTTCCGTCCCGTATGCCTGCTGAACGAAGTCGGCAAGCTCTTCGAGCGGATAATTGTCGACCGTCTCAGCGGACACCTGTCGCGCGTCGGGCCCGATCTAGCCGATAGCCAGTTTGGCTTCCGGCAGGGGCGATCGACAGTGGACGCGATTACGCGTGTCAGATCCCTGTCGGAGCAGGCCGTATCCCGGGGTGGAGTGGCGCTAGCGATAAGTCTAGATATCGTCAATGCCTTTAACTCCATCTCGTGGAATGCTATAATGGGGCACTTTACACCATCGCGTGCCCCCGTACCTGCAGGCGATCATCGGGTGCTACTTGCGCGACAGGTACATCACGTACGTAAACCGAGATGGTAACAAAATTCAGAGGGAGATCTACTGCGGGGTTCCACAAGGGTCCGTTTTGGGGCCGTTGCTGTGGAATCTCGCGTACGATGCGGTCCTTCGCGTCGATCTCCCCGATGGTATTAGTATCGTCTGTTACGCGGACGACACCCTAGTGCTGACCGTCGGGGACACCTTCGAGAGGACTCGGGAGCTCGCTCAGCTCGGGTTGGAAATCATCGTTGGAAAGATTTGCGAGCTGGGTCTGCAGATAGCGCCTCACAAGACCGAGGCGCTATGGTTCCATGGAATGCCGAGAAGCAGGGAACCACCCGTCTCGCACATCAGAATTGGGTGACTCCGAGGTCCAGGTGGGCCGGTACCTCAGTACCTTGGCCTCACCCTGGACGGTCGCTGGGGTTTCGAAGAACACTTTGAGCGCCTAGTCCCCCGGATTGAGAAGGTAGTGGGTGCAATGCACAGACTACTGCCTAATCTCGGAGGACCGAGGGAAGAAGTCCGCCGCCTCTAGCGGGGTCGTACGGTCCGTGGCCCTCTACGGGGCGCCCGTGTGGTCACACAGATTGGGCATCCGCCGCTGCAGAACTAAGCTCTTTAGTTTGCAGCGAAGAGTGGCCATCCGGATCGTACGGGGATATCGTACGATATCGTATGAGGCGGCGACCGTACTAGCGCGCTTTCCACCGCTGAACTTATTGGCGAAGATGGACGCGAAGGTATATGACCGGATCCGCGCCCTCCGCCAAAGCGGCGAAAGTGCACCCCCAAGTGCGCTCGAAGCAATAAAACGGCAGGAGAGGCTCTGCGTGCTCGAGACGTGGCGCGACCGCCTTCGCGAAGAGCGATATGCGCGCAAACGCATCATCGGTGCCATCCTGCCGGTATTCGGAGCGTGGATGGTAAGGCGGCGACAAGTCACCTACCGTCTTACACAGGTGCTCACTGGACATGGGTGCTTCGGTGAGTTTCTGTGTAGGATCGGACGGGAGTCGACGATGATGTGCCACCACTGTGGCGGGGACCGAGACTCCGCACAGCACACCTCGAGGTGTGCCCGCGTGGACGCGGAGCGTAGCGCCTTGGTCCAAGAGATCGGACGTGACCTCTCCCTGCCAACAGTCATACTGGCGATGCTAGGCAGGGAATCGGCGTGGGAGGCCGTTGTCTCCTTCTGTGAGACCGTCATGGTCCGGAAGGAGACGGCCGAGCGGGATCGGGAAAGGCCGATCCTGCTCGACGACGACGGCGGTGGCGTCGCCCACCTGATGCTGCTAGCCGTCCCGGCCCTCCAGCCCCTTTACCCGGGGCTATATAAATCGGGCGTGCCCTCGGGTCGTCGACGTACAGGGTGGGGAACCTGTGCGTCCGTATTGAGCGGCCTTGAGAAGGACTGCGGTCGATGGACCCGACTGCCGTACGCGCTTGCGCGGGAAGCGCTGGGGGCTTACCATCGCCCCCGGGACCGAGCTCCGCTAGGGCGAAGCACAGTGCTTGTCAGGTCGCGTTGGTTAGTTCTGCGAGAGTTCCGTAACCTGACAATCGCACAGAGGTCGGCCACCGAGGAGGTTTTAGTGGGTCCTCATGACGTTGCCATCTTGTCAGGGAACCCCACATAACCCGGTTCTCCTCCCAGGAAGCCGGGTATCTGGTAGCAGATTTCCTCCCCGTTACCAAAAAAAAAAAAAAAAAAAACTCTCGAACTGACCAACGCGACTTGATAAGCACTGTGCTTCGCCTAGCGGAGCTCGGTCCCGGGGGGCGAGATGGTAAGCCCCCAGCGCTTCCCACGCAAGCGCGTACGGCAGTCGGTTCCACACCGACTGCAGTCCTTCTCAGGGCCGCTCAACACGGACGCACAGGTTCCCCACCCTGCACGTCGACGACCCGAGGGCACACCCTATTTATATAGCCCCGGGTAAAGGGGCTGGAGGGCCGGGACGGCTAGCAGCATCAGGTGACAACTATAAATGTATGGTGTTTTAAGCGCTCATAGGCTACGACAACCGCTTATCTTAAGGTGGACTGTTAGCTGGTTGCCAACTTGGTTGCGTAAGTAAAACTTGTTGCCGTACTTATATGTTGCTCAGGTATGATAACAGATTAATAGCTAAGTCTAGTAGAGATAAAGCCCAAGGCTTGCTTATACTCTCATTTTTCTTTCATGGATTAGTAGTTTTTACACAGAGCATTTTAGCAAATTACCTATCGAGTGCTAACTATTATTATAAGATCTTATGAAAACAACCAGGACGTACAGCTTAACGTGCTCTCCGACGCACGGTGGGGAGACCCACAAGGACACCCAGACCGAAAAAGATATTTATAACAAAGCTGTTCAAAAAAATTAAACCATTAAAAGGTATAGCTGTGTACAATCGCCACTTGTTCCGGCATTTTGTTTAAGAATATTTCCTGTTGAATGTTTCAAAGATTAAAACTCATTTGTTCCAGGCAGATTAGCGGCTTTTCTTATTTAAGGAATCGGCTTAGAAGCTTAGGGTTTTATAATGCAATACAATAATAAATAAACGCTACACACTCAACGGCCCCCATTAGGATATTGATATCCTGTGTCTGGGGTCCGGAAACATACACAATGACATGGACAAACACACGCAGACCGGAAAATATGCTTGTATGGTCAATACAAACATATTATGCTCCAAGCGGGAATCGAACCCGCGACCTGTGGCGTTTAAGGCAGGTTCGCTACCGCTGCGCCACAACGTCGTCAACAATAAACAGACCTGTAGTAGGAGGACCATGGTCCAGGCGCTTTCCAGCTCAAATGGGCTGGCTCAACCGGGTTAGATCTAGTGCTCTCTCTGATAAAAACGGTATCAAACAACAATATAAGTAGAAAGACACAAAAAGATGAGACTTTCTCAGTATTTAATCTACCCAGGTTCTGCTTATTACTCTTATCCGGATTTGACCGGTTACTAGTTTTTACACAGAGCGATTGCCATGGTGGGAAGACCCACAGCGACGGACACCCAGACCGAAACAGATATTTGTGAGATCAATTAAAGCGACGAGCGGGAATCGAACCCGCAACCGTCGAGGATGAAGGCGGACTTGCAACCAATACGCCACAACAGTGTACTGAAGCTCTCACTAACAGAACGCAACACAACGCGACAATTTCAACATGATATCTTATAGCAGTAATATTAAATATTTCTGTTTTAAATTGATTTAAAAAGCTTATGAAAGTGTTAAATCCTGTTAGATAAGGCTTCATACTTTATTTTGAGAAAAGTTTAGGTGCTATATAAACGATGTGAGATTATACAAATTAAAATATCTAGTCTTTTTATTTCAAAATTGTGATAAAAAGCGTACGGTCTTCTTAATAGTAAACGGTCATAATGGCCTATTAACGCGCGTTACATACAACCGATATAATATCTCTCTTTCTCCCTAAGAAAAGTAATAAAATAGAAAAGGACAAAAGATATATGAGATTGAGCCTCCGTCACAGTCACGCACTAAACGAAACACAACATTGATTCTTTTAGTCAATATTTTGTTTTAGAGTAGTATTTCTGTGATCGAGTTGACTTATTAGAAAAAAAAAAACTCAGATATTATGCTCAGAATAATGTAAACGTCTCAAAAGTTGGAGGAATTTTAATATGTCCACTTCAAATCATTTCTTATCTACTAGCATCTGCCCACGACTTCGTCCGCGAACAACTTAATATTGGCTTGATAGAGAAATTAAATATTTTTAAGTTAATTATTTCATGTGATTATAATTTAATAATCCCACATGGATTTTCCGGGATCAAGATACTGTGTTGAGTCAGATCTATGTGCCAAATTTCATACAAACTCGTGCAGCTGTTTTTGCGGCATTGAGTTGGAAACATTCAAAACTAGTACTATTAGTAAGATCGCATTTGTCGACCATTGAAATGTCAATTGATTCCGTAATACAACATCTACATTGAACATGAGGAAAATATTAGTTGTATTATAATAAAATAATTTGCTTCAATCAAAAACATGAATCCATACTAATATTATAAATGCGAAAATAACTTTTTTTTTATGTAAGAGGGCAAACGGGCAGGAGGCTCACCTGATGTTAAGCGATCACCGCCGCCCATGAACATGTGCAACACCAGAAGGCATGCAGGTGCGTTGCCGACCTTTAAGGAAAGAATACGCTCTTCTCTTGAAGGTTCCCAAGTCGTATCGGTTCGGAAAGACCGCCGGCGGAAGCTGATTCCAAAGAGTGGTTGTGCGAGGAAGAAAATGTCTTCTAAATCGCGCTGTTGTGGAATTTAGAGTTTAGTCGCGATGTCCGACGGTAACTCTGTCTCTCGCGTTTTCACGCCAAAATTACTGAACCGATTTTTAAAAAAATTTGGTACACAGATAGTTTAGACCCTGAGAAAGGACATAGGCTACTTTTTAATCCGAAAAAAGAATTGAGTTGAAAGGGGGGATGAAAAGTTGTATGAAAGCATCGTCATTTTTATAAGGCTTCTTCTTCGTCCTAGCATTATTCCCGGTATTTTTATTTTTACCCAGGGTCTGCTTATTACTCTTATCCGGATTTGACGGGTTACTAGTTTTAACACAGAGCGATTGCCATCTGACCTCCGCAACCCTAAGGGCGAACCAGTAACTCAATGGATAAGAGCAATTTACTTATCAAGAGTTAACGGTTATTATCAGATGTTATGTGATAACAACCGGGACCGACAGCTTAACGTGCTCTCCGAGGCACAGTGGGGAGACCCACAGACAAACGCCCAGATTGAGACAGAAATTTAACAAACATCTGCTTGAGCGGGAATCGAACCCGCAACCGTCGAGACTAAAGGCAGACTCGCTACCCACAACGCCACAACGGTATCATTTTTATAAAGGATGAAACTTATTTTTTAGGCTGTTAATTCCATGTAAATAAATATGCCATTCAAAGTTTGTCAAAGGGCCACCCTTCAGGGTTCAGAGTTTGTATTAAAATCGTGATTCACGCAGGCGGAGCCGTTGACTGAAGCTGTACTAAATAATCATAAAACCTTTATTGCTGTTAACTTTTGTCAGGCATTCAAACTTTAATTATTTATGTAATCACTACATAGTATAAAACAAAGTCACTTTTTCCGTCCCTATGTATGCTTAAATCTTTAAAACTCCGCAACTGATTTTGATGCGGTGTTTTTAATAGATAGAGTGATTGAAGAGGAAGGTTTATATGTATAATAACATCCGTTAAATACTAGAGCAAAAAATACTAGAGCTAAAAATGTTAATTTTGAGGTTTCTAATGTGGTGCTGTAAATATTTACATTTAACGCGTGCGGGCAACGGGCAGTAATATAAGTCAAAACATAATGATTGATGTGACTGACATAGGCTATATATTTTATACCCGTGCGAAGCCGGAGCGGGCCGCTAGTACTTTAATCAAAGAGTTTTATATCCTTAGTTATCTTATTGTCTTAATAACATAATATATAAGTATTTTTATTTATATAAACAGAATTGTTAGAAGATATCTGTTATAATATCTGTTTCGGCGTTTGCCTTGGTAGAACTCCCCCCGTACCTCGGAGAGCACGTTAAGCTATCGGTCCCGGTTGTTATGATAACATCTGATAACAATCGTTAACTCTTTATAGATGATTTGTTTTCATCCTATGAGATACTGGCTCGCCTTTCGAGTTTACCATTTTACCGTCGCAACTTTAAGAGCGAACCAGTAACTCATTTGAGACGCTCATAGCCGAGTGCACCCGCTGATCGGTAAACGATCGGTAGGTTAAGCAACTTTAGGCGCGGTCAGTCACTAGATGGGTGATCGCATAGTGGTATTTCAACCGAGCGTCTCCGTGCTTCGGAGGGCACGTAAAAGTCGGTCCCGGCTGTTGACAATTGGACAACAGTCGATAAGTCAAGTTCTGACTTGACTTATCGACTGTTGTCTAATTGTCCAGAGGCCTACGGGCGACCTGAACAACTCTGACACTAGGTTGGCCACTAACCAATCGATAAGAAGAAGAAGTAACTCATTGGATAAGAGCAAATAACCTTTCAAAAGTTAACAATTATTATTGGATGCTGTGATAACTGGGAGTGACAACTTAAAGTGCTCTTTGAGACAGGGTGTGGAAATCTATAAGATGTTCTCCATCGCACGGTGCGAAAGACATCCAGACCGAGATAGATATTATCACATCTAATTCGAGCGGGAATTAAACCCGCGACCGTCGAGGCTCAAAACTTGCTACCAGCACACCAAAAGGCCAGAATTTTCCAACGAATACAGCACCCTTATTTTAGAAGAAAAACTTTTCCCATTAAGGTTTTATATGAGGGTGTATTCTTTAATGGGGATTTTCTGGTGATTATACTGAAGGTCAGGGGCGATCAAGTTGTAAACGATCCACTCAATCGTAAGGTTGTGGGTTTAGGGCTTGCGAAATTATGTTTGCCTGTCCCTATACGTCACTGAAAGGGCTTAAATGGGTATCCCTATAATTAAGTTCTTAGTATGGGTGACAGAATTCATTAGTAATTTTTACTACGACACTTTTATTTCATGATTCTATTTTTTCAAGTAATAATATAAGGTATATTTAGTATATAATTTATTGTTTCATTTTCGTTTGTTTAGTTTTCATTAGTTCATGTGTAAACGACCTTTTTCAGGGAATACAAAATTTCATTTAAAACACTAATTTTATTTAATGACGGTTAGCAAACAAGCTTACGGTCCGCTTGATGAACGCTTGCGATATTTAAAGTATCGCATACGCGTTGCCTACCCGGGGATGGGGAGGGCAGAAATGAGACGGAAAAAAGGAAGGGAACAGAGGGGGTGGAAGATTGGGCCTCCGGCGAGAGCTCACTCAATGCTTCACGCCGATTTTTGAAGTGAAACTTCTTTAGTATCGTTGTGATTTGAAATCGTACAACGGAAAAAACAACATGTAAGAGACACACATACAAAAATGTGTAGGAAAAATGAGACAGAAATATAGACAGTAGAATATCTGACACTGCGGTAGTACCTAGCCGGCTCACGCAATAGAAAGTCTAACCATCACGGAAATCAGCGATAAAAAATATTTTATGTCCATTTATAATATGACCTTTAAAATTCGCATTACCGTATGATATCTCTCATATATTCGCAAATATGACCTCCGTTTGTGAAATAAACTAATTAACATAAATACTATACTATCATAAGTAGTAATAGTTGTTGGATTTCCACGTCAACTATTTTTTACTTTTCACACGGAACCCCACAATACAAAGGCTTAGTTAAATCACTTTTATGTTGACCTCCGAAAATACCAGTTATTACAAACGAAATTTAACCTTATTGTTCAGGTATAATGCTCAAAATAAACATGGCATGAATAACAATATGAGTCTATTGTGGAGAAAGTTGGTTTTTTGGTCGCGACTCTAAATACATTTTACTTTCGCTCCGTTATTGTACTTTCAACGATCTTTTTTTACTATTAAAGTAACTTATAGCAAAATTCCTTTTTACCCAATATAAAGAGGTCTCATTTTTACCTTTAATATTATAAATGAAAATGCGCAACCTACACGCTTTGGTATTACAAGAATATAATATTTATAAGCCTTATTTTGTACCTGTTTTTATTGACAATGAAGATATAAAAATACATTCATGGCTAAAAAACTTTCTGAACATATTGTCAATTTCCATTTTCCTCATACAAAAAATGATAACTTCCGGAAAATATCCAATCTTCTGAGGTTGAGAGGTTTTGGATTTACTTTTTTTTTGCTTTTACGATATAGCGTATTGTTGGTATTATTACAAAGGCATCAAAAAGATATAGGTCACTTTTTGTAAGTGTATAACTAGTTATACGATATAGTACATATTCAAAGTATTACTATGAAGTCTACTGCTACTTCCGCTTGACCGAATCAAACTTAGATCAGCTAGAGTTGTCGACGATCGAGACCTTTCTAATTGGATTGATCCTTTGGCACTGCGTAGAAATATTGGATAATTCTGCATTTTCTAATGTACATATTAAATTGTTTGAACTGATCACTGTGGAATTTCACCATCGGACATCGCGACAAAGCACGACATTCCACCCTTACCAATTTTCTTCCTCGCAGGACCAACTTGCGCCAGCTGTCTTTCCGAACCGATACGACCTGGAAAAAAGCGGCTCTTCTCTTGAAGTTTTCAAGATGTTGGACTTAAATGTTGGTAACGCACCGGCATGGCCGCTGGTGCTGCAAATGTTTATGGGTGGCGGAGACCTTTTTTTTATATTGAAAGTAAGACAGTTGATTCTACTTCACCTGATGGTAAGTGGAAATAAAGTCCAAACGCGAAGGCGGCTAACAGAGTTGCGGAATGTAACCGTTTTAGCCACCTTCGCCCTGCCTACCCGCAAGATGATCGTTTAACATCAGATGAGCCTCCTGCCCGTTTGCATTACATATCAAAACTTTATATCATATATATAAAAATATCCTTTTTTTAAAAGTAACCATGGCTGATTGGAGGCTTTAGTGAGTACCGTTAATTTGATAACTATTCATTTGTGCAAAGAATTTATTTTGCAAGTATTTTTTTTCTATATCATGACGGTTGGCCAGGAAACATACGGTCTGCCTGGTGGTAAGCACTCACCGCAACGTATGAACGCTTGTGATACTCGAAGTATCACAATCGCGTTGCCCAGGCAACAGAAGGGAAGAGATGAGAAGAGAATAGAGGAGATTGGGCCTCCGTTGTTCTCGCTTATCGCACGAAACACAACAGTATCTACTGATACTGTTACTTTACGCCGATTTTCTGTGAGAGGGAAGTACTTCCTCGATCGAGCCGGCTCTTTTGTGCTGAGACAATCGTGGCTCTACTACCGTTAAGCATAAATCCAACTGTGTACTTCTTAAATAAGACAAACCGTACATTTATTTCATTATTTAATTACTACACACAATATACATGAAGAATACCAATGTAATAAAAAAAACATTGGTCATAAATCTTCTGTTAAAATGGGTCGTCTCTTATTACTTGACGGTATTATGCAGGAGCGCACTCAGACAATTCTGAATTAACATTTTTATATGCTGTGTTCTTTTAATACTTCTACTTAAGTTTTATTATGAACTACTTAGGCGTCGGGATGTGACGACCCCATCGCCCGCTGTTGGGATAACCTCTGTCACAACAGAGATTATTCCACCAGTGCAATCAGTCACACTGGTGGTAGGTCTTTTGTTGCAAGAGGCCGGCTAGGTAGGTACCACCACAGTGTCCAGTATTCTACCACCAAATAGTAGTGCTTAGGCACTACTGTGTTCCGGTTTGAAGGGCATTGTACGCTAGTGAAATTACTGGGCGAACGAGATTTAAGAACTAATATCTCGAGGTTGGCAACGCGCGAGTGGCACCTACTAATGGTGCTGCAAGCGCTCATAGGCTGCGGCAGCCACTTACCATCAGGTGGGCCGTATGCTTGTTTGCCAACTTCTAACATAAAAAAATAAAAATACTGGTTCCTTATTGCGGTTCTACCTGCATCTAATTTGGATGATACTTTCCTATTTCATAACTTCTCAAATTTTCATGTCTCAAATAAAAATATTAAAATTATCATTTTAACAGGTTCACTGTCCGTATCTAAACATTTCAATTGTTTAACCCATTTCCTGTCTAGACAGTAGACAAAATAGTAACACTATTAAACTGAATCACTTATTATGGTCAGCGGACAGGGAATGTGTCATCTGCCCCGATCAAACCCGGAACCGTCGAGGCTAAGGACAGACTCGTTATCAACATGCCACAACGTTGTCAACGTGTTAGAACTAATATACCTTATTAGCTGAATCGGATTCCATTTTTATTGACGTTTAAAGTACTAATCCTGTCCTAGAAGTTGTAGTGTAATACTATGAACCTTATAAACTAGTTATCCGTTACACTTCTACTTAAATAAATGAAATAAACGCTGAACACTCAACATGTATACTCAATTAGGATAATTATATCCTATATTGGACACCACACACACAAGCACAAGCACAGTTCCCAAACTGTAACTGATATCTGTATGGTCAATACAAATCATACTCGCTTTCTCTAGTGCGTTTTCCAAATTCACAAACGTCGTTGACATTGTCATACCTTTGTTCTTGTTATTTTTATAAGTCTTTATTTACAACCAATATTACAACACATTTACAATTTAATACTACATTATATTTACAAATAATTACAACTGTACAAATCATATCCACGAGGAATGGTGGCAAGAATGCTAGCTTCATTTTTCCCCTGAATCGCAATCCCGGTGTAATATCTTTTAGAATTTCATTTGACTAACGCTCCATGGCCCAAGTGTCTACTGCAAACGGCACAAATAAGTAATTTAGAATCAGTGACGAATACATGCGCTGCTTACAGAATTCAGCTTTTTTCACACCATCTCCCTGACATTAGATGAGATGCCAATGTGTCAAAGCAAGTGACGTCTCACAAAAGTCTAAAATATAAAATTACAGTATTAATAATAACGAAAATCTTAAAAGCTTATTTTATGTTATAAGGTGAAATGGGTTAAGCGGAAATGCTTGTACCAGGTTGTACAATTTAAAAAGAAAATTATCCGGAGCTTAGTAAGAAAGTTTATTGCATAAAACAACCCCTCATATTTATACAACCTTATCCGAGTTCCGTAATATTTTCCGCACTTATTTATTAGTTCAATATTGTGCTTAGCGTTCGTTACCGATTCATTTCCGCTGATTTTATTTATTAAAAATAAATTATGAAAGAAAATTGTAGTTTCATCCATACGAACTGTTACAGACGTCCCATGTATCCCTTATTGCTGACTCCTCTCCCTTACCGCCTACTCATCATTTCCTCCTCCTAACGCCTCAGTCGCCTATCCAACTCAGTCAGTCTCCATCCATCATCCACCAGCGACGGTCGTTTCAATATTCAATCTCTGCGTTTTATTCACCGAATCCTTTTTTAAAAAGACTAAATCCGAGACTCCCGTAACATTTGGTGGCAGCGTAAAGGGATTTTAAAAATCCCCGGTACCGTCTCCTTTCAAAAATCGGCGTGAGTGCTGTAAATTGTGCAAAGTACCAATCTATTGTCTTTTTCTAAACATCAGAGTGCTAAAGTGCCGTGAATCAAAGAGTCCAAACATCAGAGTGCTAAAGTGCTGTAAATCAAAGAGCCTACTTATAAAAGTGCTAAAGTGCCGTGAATCACTCGTCTAGAGGCCCACTGCTGCGCACTGCTAGTGCTGCAGCCGGCCCGTCTCCAGCCATACCCCTAGTTACACACAACCTTGTGCTGTGACCGGGTTTTGGTCACCCGACGAGCTGCAACGACTTCCAAGATCCATACAAATTCGTGGAAATGATAACGCTGATCGTCGTACTGTCATTCAAGTAAGTCTTTGGTCATTGCGATTCCCAAACTTCTATTTAAGATTTTTATATGCATTCATTATAAGTTTATTTTTGTTTTTCTTTCTGTGTCTGTGTACAATTTCTTTTACACTTCTATCGTTATTTTAAATACTTGTAAACATTTTAAAAATGTCTGAAAGTAGGTCACAAAGCCCAAAGCTTGAAAGACTAGATGTACCTATAGCACCTATAGAATAAAATCGAAGTATGTATGAAAGTATATACTGTTTATACTTACAAAAAAAATTAATTTTAAAATGTTTGTCTGTCTGTCTGTTTGTTCCTACTCATATCTTAAACGGCTGGGTCGATTTTTACGGTAATTTTATAGGCAGATTATATTATAAGGACTAACTTAGGCGACTTTTATTTAAGAAAAAGAAATAAGGTTCTGTGAAATTAAAAAAAGCGATACACCACGCAAGTACTTTTAAAAAATATAGAGAAAAAATCGACAACGCCATTTGTCAGTGAATTTAAAAAATAACTTTCTTAGATTTTCTTCTATCAATTTGTTTTGCCTGTATGTAAAAACCACTTAACAGATTAAGCAACCAACTAGAAACAATCCGGTAAGATGAATATCTTATTTTATATATTTTTCAATAAATGGCTTAACGGTAGAAGGGCTGATTTCGCTCCGTTAACGCGAGAGTCGTGGATTCGATCCTGACCCCTTTGGACCATTGTCTTCAAACTTCCTGCTTATTTTGAGGGGCAATAGAATTATTAGTAATGCTTCGAAACAGCATTGCTAATATTCTTTAAAAAAAATAGCTGTCAAGTGCGTTGTGAACCACGCACAGTCGAAACTAAAAGGTTCCGTAGCTTGATGATGATGAATCTTAAGGACTATAAAAATAATAATGAATTAAAAGTAACCGTAAAATAAGCTGGTAATTTCATACTAATTATCAAAAGTAATATAAAAAACAAAGTTATGGGAACAACTTCAATGTCTCTTAAATTTGTGGACCTATCTTCTTCAAACCAAATATGGCTGAAGGTTTCTTCCTATTTGATTTTCTAAAACTTAAAATTTTTCTATAACTTTAAATCCCATAGTTCATAAGTTTTTGAGGGAGGGGGGGGAGGTATTACAATATTCATGCCTTTCGGAGCTTAGTTTTTAACTGCTACTGATTTTATGAAAAATGGCAAAATCAAACCTCCTTATCATTTTGAAATTTGATTTTTCAACTGCCATCCTTAATAATAACTCTTTATTAATAATAGCTCTTTATTGCACACAAACATATTTTTACAAAATCGTGGTGCGGTTCATAGAATACACCTAACCAACCAACAGTCTCCGAGTAAAATGACTGACATACGGACGGACAGATGAACATGACGGAATAAAACCCTTATAGGGTTCTGTTTTTGCCATTTGGAACTCTAAAAAAGGTGGTTGATAAAATATAGTCTATATAATACACAGATATATATAACAAGATTATATAATACTGTGACTAAACCTACCTTACATTATATATCTTATATAGATATATAATATATTTAAATAAATATATTTAAAATGCACGAAAATAAATAGCATAAAACTACGAAATTGGCACGTGTATCGTCTAGCCGCCAGGACCCTTGTTACGTTGTGATCGTAATAATCCGTGTTCTTTTAGAGCATCAGAGGCAACAGGTTCAACTCGACATTGGAAAACAATAATATCTTATTTATTATATAGTTTAATTATATTAGTGTAATATGATTATCATAATAAAAATATTTATATAAGCCCGTAAAGGCTAAATGGTGAGATAATAAATATATCCCTATACTTTCAACACCTCTTACGAGTAGCTGAAAGTAGTCCGCTCCTCCAATTCTTATATACTTAAACTCTATAGTAAAAATATAAAGAAGAGGGGAGATCGATGGCCCCGCACACGCCACCGACTGTGGGCTCCAACCATAGACACGAGCCCTCCCGGGTAAGGGATAGGCTATTTATAGTGCGCCTGCGACACACAATTTGATTAATTATAACGTAAAAGGACATAGTCCTGGTAATTTATATTTATAGTGATTTCGTTATCGGGACGCAAGATTTATTCTTTTATATTGTTATTATTTTCATAGCATAGAAAGGGATCAAGCCCTGATATTTTGTAATGGTATCAATTAAGACCGAAGTCACATAATATTTCATATTCATCTTTGTATAATATAATAATAATATAATAATAATCTTTATTGCATCTTACAAAAATCTCAGTCACAACATAATGATATAACAAAGTATGAGAAGGCAAAACGCCATAATAATTGAGGAACAAGCCCTGGTCATTATATATAAGGGAATAAATCCCTGGTTCAGATATGTATTCGAACATTAAACCGCCAGGCGGCATTCCGTAAGCACAATGCTATAATCGTCAACTTCACCTTAGTGAAGTAAAATTCATCAATAATAATAAATAATATCATTTATAACGTATATTTGTTATACCACTATATGTGGTTAATATAGAGTTTATATTTATCATAAACTTCACCTTTGTTAAGGTATTTTCATCAATAATGCCATTTGTAGCGTATATTTCTTTTATCACTATATATGTGTAATATAGTATTTATAATAACCTCACCGTAGTGTAGGCAAATTCATTAATGATTATATTTATAAGTATATTTCTTTTATCACTATATATGGGTCATATAGTATTGATAATGTTCAATTCTTTATAATATCACAACCGCAATTCCTTAAAACTAAGTCCTACCTAACCCTACCTAATTGTTATTTAAATTATCGCATTGTCTTATAATTAATATTCGTGGGCTTATATCGTATTCGTAATCGCATTGTCTTACAACTAATATTCTTTGATTTATGTCGTTTTCTTATTATAGTTTTGCATCATTAAAACCATAGCACTTGCTCCCGCAAGGTACCCTTTGGCTCAATACTCAAACATACATCCGAATCCAGTTCATTATTTAAGACGTGATAAACACGCATGATAAGAGTTAAGCAGGCCACACTGTCTAATACTAGTTAGCTATCTCGAAGTGAGAAGCAACCAGTTGCCCTAATAGTACGACATGCTACAATGTCAATTATAAAAATCCCTATTGCTAAGCTAAGGGGCGTCTCTAATAAGAAGACGAGTCATTTTGCTACAAACGATGTATAATATTCCAGCGCCTCAGCAACAAACTGAACTACATCACGGCATCGACCTTAGTCGCACCACCGCAGCAATTCTAATCTGTATCACTGGGGCCGCTTCAGCAATGGACCTGAGGAAACTACTGCATCGATATAAATCGCACCACAGAGTCAACCCCATGTCAACATCACATCAGCAAAGTCAAAGGACCTCACTCGAGGACACTATAGACATGACCAAAATCATATCGGAGCCTCATACTTAAGCATCGGGTCAACTAAGATTAGAAATCCTCGGGCCTCGCTTAAGGACACTATAGACATGACTCAGGCCACATCAGAGCCTCAAACTCAAGTATCGGGTCAACTACAACTCGCCAAAACATTATACACGTATACAGCTGAAATATAATTATTTATTAGTTATAACGCATAAATTCTTCCCAACGCATACTTTTAAATCTTCATTGAATTCGCTTCTTCTTAGGTTTCAAATAATCCATTAGATTCTGAAACATAAACAATATTTGCGCCGAAGCATTACTTTCACTATTATATTCACAATTACAATATCACATAATATTACAGAAACAAAGTAAACTTCGTTTCTTAATATGTATCAAACATAAATACATTCATAATTGACGGACCCACAAACTGTCATTAAATATTTAATTTATAATAATAAATTATATTCAATATATTTCAACGATATAAATTTGCCTTTAACATGTATAGATCATATTATTTATATTAGATCTCTTTGTCAGTAATCATAGACGGACCACCATACCGTCGTTATTTATTAATTATTGTATATATATTTAATATATACTTTATATATATTCTTTGCCATGCATCACCAATCACCATTAATAATATGTATAAAAACCATATACGAAGATCGGAAACCTTAACTAGCATTCTAGCAGCATGGCCGCCCGAACGCACCGCCTTGGTAAACCGTCCACATATACGCGGGGGTAGAGACGTCTGACGGGCACTCACCATGCATACGCTCGGAGACACCTTCGCCGACACCACACCCCTATATATGTGAAACAGCTGCAATGACATTCGGCACCTGACTCCGTCAATTTCCATACATTTTCCTTTTTCTATGGAAATTTTCATACAAAATTTTATAAATTTTTGATTTTGTATAAATATTATTTTCAGGGTATGTCCATACTTAGTATTACGTTGCACATAGTCACGTGGTCGGCAAACGACTTTTAGGTTAAGCAACTTTGGGTGCGGTCAGTAAATGGATGGGTGACCGTCCATAAATAGGTTTATATTATAGAAAATACATTGTTTTAGAGATTTAAATAAAGTGTAATGTTGAGATCGTCACAATACGTTATAAGATAAACAACCCTGAGATTCATCGACGGTATGTTAAACTATTCTTGAACTAACAACCATTTAACCATCAGCTTCTGCCTGAATGGCCGCTCAATTGAGCAATTTTCATCAACATTCTAGGTGTGAATTATGCATGCAACTAAATGGTACATTCGAGCATCGAGTGAGAAGATTCGATGCACTAAATTTTGTTACCAGTTATATGATTAAACTAGTTTCTGCCAGCGGCTTCAACCGCGTGAGTAACGATTTTAATACAAATTTTGCACAAACATTAAAATACATGGTCATTTATCTCTAATTTTTAATTTAACCTTTTTTAAAATCAAGTTTCACGATTCTAGTTTTAAAAATGACAGCTTTCCATACAAACTTTCAACCGCTTTTTTACATCCTTAAGTTTTAAAAAATTATCAGTCAAGTGCGTTGTGGACCACGCACAGTTGAAACTAAAAGGTTCCGCAGCTTGGTTATGAAGATTCTTAAGGACTTTAAAAATAATAAAGAATATAAATCGACCGCAAAAATAAGTTGGTAATATCATAATAATTATTAAAAGTAATATGAAAAACAAAGTTATGGGAAAAACTTATATATCTCTTAAATTTATAGACCTAACTTCTTCAAACCAAATGTGGATGAAAGTTCGTGCGGTATACTGCAAGCTTTATTTTTTCCTGAATTTTAAACCCATAGTACAAAAGTAAGAGGCACAATTTTTATGACTTTAGGAGCTAATATCTCAACAACTACTGACTTAATGAAAAAGTCAAAATCAAACCTCCTTATCATTTTGAAAGACCTATCCAAAGATATCTCACACATTGCCATACGTTGATTTTTTTTTTGCAATCGTCAGTTACATGTATGGACTGCTACCCTTAATTCTTATATATTTTAAGATTTTATTACAAAATCGTGGTGCGGTTCATAGAATACACCTATTTAGTAAATTTCATATAGATAGAAACAATGGTGTCCGAGTAAAATGACTGTGACATACGGACGGAAGGAAGGACGAAACTATAAGGGTTCCGTTTTGCCATATGGCTACGGAACCCTAAAAAACAACATCTATGAAACTATTCAGCTTTCTAGATTTAAGGGTTAATAAGGCTGGGCGTTTACAAGTGAGTCAAGTCTTTGCCTTTCATAAACATATTTATTACTTTAATAGATACTAGTTTTTAAATTTCCTCTGCCCAGTAATTTCACTAGCCGACCTTCAAGTCAAGTACTTTTCGACTATCGTCAAATTGATAACAGTTGGACCAACTTTTAACTTGCCCTCTGTAGCACGGAGACGCTCAGTTGAAATACCACTATACGATCACCCTTCTTGTGACTGACCGTGCCTAAAGTTGCATAAGCCGCCGGTCGATGAGCGGACCCGACATGTGCGAATATTTTTTTATGTTACTAAGTTGGCAAACAAGCATACGGCCCACCTGACGGTAAGCGGTTGCCGTAGCCAATGAACGCTTGCGACACCATTAGTAGGTGCCACTCACGCATTGCCAACTTCGAGATATTGGTTCTTAAATCTCCCTTGCCCAGTAAATTTACTAGCCTACAGTGCCCTTCAAACCGGAACACAGTAATGCCAAAGTCACTACTGCTTTGCGGTAGAATATTTAACACTGCTGTGACAGAGGTTATCCCAACACCGGGTGATGGGGTCGTCACGTCCCGACTCTATTGATGAGGTTACTGTTTCATTACTTCTATAATAAGCAAGAGAGTCTAGTGGTCCTATTAACGTCGAAAACAGCGAGATTCTGATACTCGTAGAGAAATTAAACTAACCCAATTTACTTCGTTTGACTATTAATTAAATTGTTCCGAATCTAGTCTTAATTAATTCATCCAAATTTTGACAGAACGAAATGAAGCCATTCGTTTTGGAGAAAAATTACCTATCCTCTAACAAAGGCTGGAACTTTGAAAGTGACAAATTTATTTAATTTGTTATTTCTACAAACAGATAAAACACTTTTAAGTTTAGTTATTCTATTAGCCCAAAAATCTTTTACAAATTGGAGTGAACGCGCAGCGGGCTTACCGTATCCTTTTAGTAAAAATTATATTTCTCTCCAATTCAATTCTGACATTATATTCAGATTCTATACGAGCATTACGTATATATGTCACGGTACGAAACAGCGACACCGTTGGGGCGTTATGGGTAGCGAGTCTGCCTTTAGTCTCGACGGTTGCGAGTTCGATTCCCGCTCGGGCAGATGTTTGTTAAAATTTCTATCTCGGTCTGGGCGTTTGTCCTTGTGGGTCTCCCTACCGTGCCTCGGAGAGCACGTTAAGCTGTCGGTCCCGGTTATTATCAATAAAATCTGATAATAATCGTTAACTCTTGATAAGTAAATTGCTCTTATCCAATGAGTTACTGGTTCGCCCTTAGGGTTGCGGAGGTCAGATGGCAATCGCTCCGTGTAAAAACTACCTGATAGTAACCTATCAAATCCGGATAAGAGTAATAAGCAGACCCTGGGTACATTAAATACCAGGAATAATGCTAGGATGAAGACGAAACAGCGATGTAACTCAGTTTAGGTAGTCATTTGAATAGCAATAAGAGTTAATGGTAAGCCCTCCAAGCTTATTTCGATTATTTTGTATTCATACTTTTACTAACCATTGTTTTTTTTCGTGCTCAGCGTTCTCCTCATAATGCCTCGAATAACATTTTTTTATTAGTGTTACACTTCTGGGCAAAGGTCTCTTCACCTGTTTTAGAAGATGCATTTAGTGCTTAATCCATCACGCTGCGCCACTGCGGATTGGCGGATACACATGGATTCCTACGACATGTAGGTTTCCTCACGATGTTTTTCTACACTGCTAAGTACGAGATTAATTCGAAATACAAATTAGGCACTTGAAAACCTCAGAGGTGTTTGCCCGGATTCAAACCCGTGACCTTCGGTTGAAGTGTACGTTTCCTATCCACTGGGCAATCTAGGCTTTTATTACATAGTATATTTGATAGCATTTTTTTGTCAATTAGACTTCAACCCTATATATTTTATCACTACATAGTATAAAACAAAGTCGCTTTCTGTGTCCCTATGTATGCTTAAATCTTTAAAACTACGCAACGGATTTTGATGCGTTTTTTTTAATACATAGAGTGATTGAAGAGGAAGGTTTATATATATAATAACGTCCGTTAAATAGTGGAGAAGTACTGTTATTTTTGAGGTTTCTAATGTGCGGGCACCACGGGCAGTAATGAATAAATCAAAACTATTGGATCGATTGTAATCATTTTTTCAGTGCATGACATAGGCTATATATTTAATACCCGTGCGAAGCCGGAGCGGGCCCCTAGTCTATCAATAGATATCTTAACTGATTGTCGAACATATATATACATATGTGTTTTTTTAAATATTTGCCTCAAGAGCTCAACGGTAGCAGAGCCAACTCCGCTCTGGTAACGTGAGAGTCTGATCCTGACCCCCTTGTGCTATTGTTGTACGCAATCCTAGCGCAAGCTTTATTGCGAGCTTTTTTGGACGGGCAATAGGAATATTAGTAATGCCTTGAAAAAGCATTGCTAACATTCTTTTAAAAATATATTATATAAATGTGTATTCTAGTCTAGGTAGGTGATTTTACCTGATTTTGGACCCCTACACAGACTAACACTATCCTAATTATTTTTTAACCCTCCATCTTTCTGTACAGGCTTAATTAAATTTACATTTACAGTTTGAAAAAAATACAAAAAAATTTTTCGTTGATAAAAAAATCGGTAAAATAATTTGCATTTTTGATTAAAATTTTACAAAAATATTACGTTCATTTATCAAACACAGTTAACATATAAAAATCTTACTCGTACGAATCGCATATTTCACGTACACTCCATAAAGCAGATGTTTTATTACGCTAATAGCGATGCGACCCGATTATGTTAGGATAAACATGTTTTTTTGAAAAATAATGGATGAAATCCTGATATAAATAAAAGCTACACAACCAACGCCCCTATTAAGATAGTTGTATTCTGTGTCGGGGGTTCCGAAACATACACATTGACAAGAACAAACACACCCAGACCGGAAAATCATGTCTGTATGGTCTGCCAGCGAGAATCGACCCGCAAAATTAATTATTAATAAAATAAATAATATAAACTACTTTATACAATATTTTCTACATAACTTGGCAACAAGGTAATTTCCTAATAACCCCAGATATTTTCCAAAGTGCAATTATTGTTATGCTAGTTGGAATTGAATCGTTATTTCGCCATACCAACACAGATCCTGTGAGGATATAAAGTATGCTTCTTTTGATTGAAAGTCATCGAAATCAATCTACAAAGTGGCGCTTAAGGTAGGTTCGCTACCGCTGCGTCATAACGTCGTCAAAAAAGGTTCTCCGTAACATTATGAACATAACCACGTCATTTAATAAACGATTTATTCTGATAGATCTTTAAATTTTTGAATGAAGAAAATATTTCATAGCCAAACGTAAGTATTTTCTGAAGCACCAAGCAATTGTCACAATGCTTTAGGTGGCCCAGTTTAAAGGGTGACTGGGCCAGAGTAATTAGAGTCACACGACATATCATCTTAAATACGCTGTAATACATACTGACAATTTACAGGAATGTACTCTACATTACTAAATTACTACTAATAGTAGTACGATTGAAGGTTTTTTGTATGTATGTTCACATACAACACTAGAAGTATCATCGTGTTTGTCTAAGATGAGATTAAAGAGAGGAAGGAAGGAGAGGTAGGAGAAAAAAAAGGGAACAGACGGGAATGCTGTTCAGTAACCATTCAAACCTAGATAGTTCTTCATTTATAAAAAAATTAAATTAAAATTTTTAAGTCACCCCTACAAAAAATATGTAATCCAACGTTTTGTGGTGGCAGCCATCTTGGATCGATTTTTATCAAACATACAATAGCTAAGACTCCCGACTAATCGCACCTTTCAAACATAGAAAAACTAAATCAAAATCAATCAATACGTTCGAGAGCTACGATGCCACTGACAGATACACACACACTCACACACAAAGATACGTCATACTTATAACACCCCGTAATTTTTGCGTCAGAGGTTAAAAAAGAATATATTAAAGTAACCAACCATTCATTTACATATTAAATCGAACAACGAAATACATTTTAACAAACGATTGTACGAATAATATTCGCTATTAAAATACGGAATTTAAATAAAAAATAAAAGATCGCCTTTTATGCACAGGCATGACCGCATAAAGGTAGGCCACGACATATTGAGCGTGAAAAAGCAAACAAAAGAGGCATTATACTCGCGTAACGACTGCATCCGTGCCCGCTTCGAAAACCATTCCAGGGATGCTTCGCAATAATTACACAAGAATTGTCAGCGATGAACGAAAAAACACAGAAAAAGTTTGAGGAAACTCTTTGAATTCTTTTCGAAGATTGAAATAAAATTTTGTGACGTAAGCTCGGTTTCAGACGAACTTTTTTCCTCGCCGTCTCTTTTTTCCGCACTTGTTCCTATTGGACCATTGTGCGTGAGGTTGAGATACGGGGGGTGATCAGCTCAGCCATCCAAGCTCCCGTCAGAACCCGAAAGCACTCCTGGGCTCTGTAAGTGCTTCACAGACCGTATTTGGCTTTCCAAGATATGTAGCTCTTTCTTCACTACACAAGCTCATTAAGCATATTTATAGTGCTTTAAATTACCTTACTTATACGAGCTTATAAGCGCCTTAACGATCTATAACGCACTTATAGGCCCTTCGAAAAGCGAGCTTATACGCTCTTGATAAACGATGGTCTGAAACCGCCCTCAAGCTTGACTTGACTTAACTTAATAATTTCAGCGACCTCATAAAGAAAGAATGTTTTTTGTATGAGTGAGATATCTTTGCAGTTTTGTATTACGCTGTGGCTCAGCGGTACCGAACCTGCGATAAGCATCACAGGTCGCGGATTCAATTGCCGCTCGAAGCAGATATATGTATTGATCATACAGGCCTAAGTTCCGGTCTGGGTGTGCTTGTCCTTGTTCTTGTGTATGTTTCCGGACACAGAATATCACTATCTTAATGGGGGCCGTTGAGTGTGTGTATTTTATGATAGATTTACTTTCATGTTGTTTATTATGTCTAAATTTTCATTTCAACATCCAATTTTGTAGTAATATGATCACGAACTTTTGTGAGATAATGGAGTTTCTCAAGTTTTATAGCTCTTTACATTACACTCGGGATAGCTACATATTATTGTTTTGTTGGTGCTACTCTGAAGAAGTTTAAATCTGCTCTCTTTTTTCTTAAGTCCAAACATGTTTTTCATATAAAAAAAATTATATAATTTTAGATTACTTCGAAAATTCTAATCTAATCTCTTATCAGCATTTGACAGGTTCGTTTTTACACAAAGCGATTGCCATCTAACTCAGACTCTTAAGCAGTAACTAATTGGATAAGAGCAAAATACCTATGCAGATTTAGGTAACTTCATATTATTATCAAATATTATGACACAACCGGGACCGACAGCTTAACTTGCTCTCCGAATACGGTGGAGAGACCAAGAAAAAACGCCTAGAATGAAACAGGTATTCATAGCTAACATCTCCTGCAAGTGGAAATTGAACCCACGACCGTCGAGGCTCAAAGCAAGCTCGCTACCAGCACGCCACAACGGTTGTCAAAAATCGAAATGTAATATCCTAACTTAACATAAATTGTATAAAAAAAATATAAATGTGAAAGGGAGTTTGTTTGTTTATGAAACTAAGCCACTGAACCGATTAGGATGAAAAAACTAACCAATAATTTTTGTCAGGTGCCCCATTAAAAATTGTTATTCACACGATGAAACCCACGCAAAAAGCTAGTCTTTATATAAAGTTGAAGTTGATAAGCTAAAAATTCATCAGAAATATTTATGCTTTCAAGCAATTACTATAGCCATTCATAGTACTGTCCGCCATCATCCCAATCAAAAATCATCATCTACATACAGCACTTACTTTTATTACAATGATAATATTGTAATCTATTAAATGGAAAAGTATTTCAATATAATCGTTTATTACTTTCAATATCTTGATTAATGAATCGCTAGATTTTCATTTCTTGATGGTCCGCTTGATGGTAATATATCTAATTTTCAGCCAAAGAAATAGGAAGGAACAGATGAGAAGGAAATAAAAGGCAACAGTGGGAATGGGAATTGGGCCTAATGTGCTCTCACTCATCACACGGAACGCAAAAGTTACTGTTACATAAATGATACTGTTACTTTACGTCAATTTTTTGCGAGACGGTACTTCTCCACCCAAGCCAGCTTATTTGTGTAAAAGAATCACTAAATAAATAAATAAGCGTTACACATAACGGCCCCATTAGGTTAGTAATATTATGTGTTGGGGGCTTGCAAATCCATTGACAAGCACAAACACACTTAGACCGCCTTTGACTGACAACCCACAACCTTTGAAGTTGAATATTTTATTCTTTTTAATTAATTTAAATAATTTAAAACGAAAAACATATATTTTTATGGCATTTCGCTACACAGTATACAATTTTAAAGACCAATTTTACAAACGATAAGTTTTATTGAAATGATTTTGATACGAGAATTTCATTGGAATTAATTGATTATTGAAATATATCAATTGTATTTTATAAAAATGTAGTTATTTTCTTGTATTTACTTTAAGTCTTCATAAATATATCCATATTTGGATAAAAGCGATCATAACAAATAAAAATTGAGAGGTGTCAAGGGACACCCGGATGTTACGGGAGTCTCGGATTTAGTCTTTTTAAAAAAGGATTCAGTGAATAAAACGCAGAGATTAAATATTGAAACGACCGTCGCTGGTGGATGATGGATGGAGACTGTCTGAGTTGGATAGGCGACTGAGGCGTTAGGAGGAGGAAATGATGAGTAGGCGGTAAGGGAGAGGAGTCAGCAATAAGGGATACATGGGACGTCTGTAACACCTCCCTGGGGTAGACTAAACTTCGGGGTTGAAGTCTCGAAGTTTAGGAATAGGAAAGATAAGGGGATCATATGTTTCTTCTGGTGCTAGCACATGGGACATCTTCTGGATTTCTGGGCTTTATCTTAACTAGGGGTATAGGATCAGGTTCAGGGTAGTTTCTACGGGTGAGCTTGAAGGAGCTGTTCGGGAAAATGTGGGAAGTCTATAAAGGAGACGGTTGTGTACTTTAATGTATAACACCAGTTTGAATACACAAAATAAGAATACAATGCTACTTATAACAATCAATACAATCGAGTAGTGAGTCTCGTATTTTATGATATTATGTTGGTTTATAATTTCGTCGGCTTTTTCTAAAATTGATTTTAATTTCGATTTATTCTCTGTGAAAATATCTAAATCAATATTCTGGAGTTTTATACGAGGTTCAGTACTCATTTCTTTTATAAACTTATTCAGAGTACAGCAGGAATCATTAATTATATTAAAATCTGAACGGGTTAAAGTGACATCGATTTTTATACTATTAGACTTAGGTATTAATTTTGTGCTCTTACAGTAGGCAAAACAATTGTTTGGAATGTTTACAATTCCCGTTCCGATTATATTTAGTTCTAAATTTTTGTGGCTGTGACATTCTATATATAACTTGTTCATTTGAGATTGTATATAAATCCAATTGTTATTACTAAGAGGTTTCCATAAGTCCAAATGTCCATAGACAAAATCAGTCTGGCACTGTGTCGGTACGGCAGTTAATATATTGGAGATTAATTCACTTTCACAGCTTGGGTTTGCACTAGTTTGATACACGGTCATAATGTCGCAGACAAACTCACTAGGGCTTATCACCTTACATTCTTTCAACGATTTAAGGTTGCAGTATTCTGACTTATCTTTGGTCATTGCGATATACTTACTACTAGGGATTATAAAACTAAATGAGTTTGGTTTTACAATGTTATGCGGAGTGGGTAGTGCTATACTATGGTACAAGTTGTATTCTTTACGCAATACCAAAGGTATTCTTAATATAAAAACTATCTTATTACTAGAACTATAACAGATTACATTAGATATATTCATTAGTACGTGAATATGATTAAGGCTTAAAGCGACAGGTAATTTAAGATCAGTAGGCAAATATCTATAATTATCAACAAGTTCTTGGTACAACTGTGTGGGAGGTAGTATGGCTGGGTGAAGTATGTTTTGATAACTAAACATAATAGCATTTGTTATGTCCTCGAGTTGAAATGATAAAGTAAGTACAGCGGTTTCCAAACTATTTAATACAGAATTAATATTTGCTTTAATGTTTAAGTGATTAGAAATTATTGTCAAGTTTTTTAACTTTAATGATAGACTGTCGATGCCTTCGTTGAGCCTGGCTTTATTAATTTTTATTTTATGCATGGTTTCGTTGAATTTATATAAATAGGATGTTGTAACTAAAATGTTTTCTTTTATTAATGAACCCAGTCTTTTTCATTATCTTGTATGTTTCGTATAGCATTATCATATTTAACAGCATCGTCCTCATTTAAGGTGCCAAAAATAGTTTTAGAAAGAGTTCCTACACCACCAAGCCATGCTCCACGTTTTAATCGATTACCGCTCGTGAGATGAGCAATTGAAGTGTACTCAGAAACAATATCGTGGTATCTGACGGTTAATGGCTCCAATAAGGTATGGCATTCTAAACTACTAATATTTTCTATTTGGATTTGACCGCATAAAAAGCGTATTGTGCCCAAAACCGAGTTGATATTCTGAATATGAGGTTGGATATGAGAAATGTCGAACGGGGTAACTACATCTAAGTGTCCGCTATCGATTTTGAGTTCACCGATTGGATCAAAATATATGCCGGAGCTCGAGTTGATTGGTTGGACATATTGTTGTCGACCTTGAGCCAGAGCGCTGTAAGAAAAGGGACATCGAAATTACTTAATTAATATAATAGATCTATAATGAAACTACAATTAATGTTTTTTTAAAAACTAAAAAATATCTTAACTTATCTAAGTGTAACCTTAAGGGCGCGACATGTCCTCGACTTTTGCGTGTTTAACTTCATCGTAATGATGTTTAACATGCCGCCTGTTGATTAGCAATGAAAGTGTATTATTACCGTGAATTTTGACTACTTTAAAGGGGCCTTTCCATATAGGGGATAATGCTTTACGGAGTCTTAAATGACTTTTTAACAGAACGTAATCGCCTACTTTATACTCAACTGGGCGCGTATTAGAGTCGTAGTATGTTTTAGACCTTTCCTTTGACATACGGATATAATCTAAAGCTTTATCACGCGCGTGTTTCATGCGATGTTGTAGAAGTCTTACATATTCGGGATACGTAGTAGTAGAGTTATCGTTATATACTGAATCTGGGATATTAGGCTTATGTCCGAATAACAACTCATACGGGGAATAGTGTGTAGTTGAGTGTATGGCAGTATTGTATGCCAACATAGAAGTATATACATACTGAGGCCAATTATCCTGGTTATTATTTACATAAGATTTCAAATACTCTTTAAGAGTGGAGTGAGATCTTTCTAAGGCGCCTTGCGTCTGTGGGTGATAGGGTGATGACCATAACTGTTTGATTTTTAAGAAATCACATGTTTTCCGAAATAGATCAGCTGTAAAATTAGTACCTTGATCTGTAAGTATATGTTTGGGAATTCCAAACAACGATATAAAATGAAGGAGACAGTCGCTTGCTTCTGCTGCTGTATTACTGCGAAGAGGATACGCTAGCGAGAATTTCGTTAGGTCGTCTTGCATAGTAAGAATATACTTCAGTTTGGCTGTGCCAGATTCAGGCAAGGGACCTACGATGTCGAGGGCTAGTCTCTCAAATGGAGACGTAGAAGTGGATGTTATGACCATCGGCGCTCTGTTTATTTTTCGTAGAGCTTTGTTGGTCTGACATGATGTGCATTTTTTTACATAATTCTCGACATCAGTGCGCATATTCTTCCAGAAAAACCTTTCTTTAATGCGGCTTAGCATCCTTGCGGATCCTAAATGTCCTGCAATGGGAATGTCGTGGTTTTCTTTCAGAATTTTAGGGATTTCGCTAAGCGAGGGATATATAATGTTATTGTGGTATATATGAATTTTTATATTAGTGTTGTTGAACAAAAAGGCTAGCATATTGTAGATTTTTGCGAAAGAGTGTTTATCGAAAGGGTTTTTAAAATCTGAGATGCTTATATCATTAAACATGGGATACGACATCATTATTTCATCACGAGCATATTTAAGGCATTTAAATATGTCAGGGTAAGAGTGATCGTCGAAATAATGTACTTTTGTGAATAAGAACAGGTAAGTTTTATTTTGGATTGTAAGAGGTGAAAACGTATATAAGGATCTTTCCTTTTTCAGGAATTCATCACGTTCTGGGTTTGGACAATTAGCAATGACGTCTTGGACGTAGGGCATGGATTCATCCATGTCTATTGAGGTAGGTATTAGTATTAGTTTTTGTTCTTCTTTTAATAAGTTTTCGTTATGTTCTGTTATGTAAGTATTATATAGTTTTGTAGGTGATTTCAGGAATTTATTATAGGTGTCGTCGGATGAAGGTAAGTTTTCAGATGCTATTGAAGGAGTTTCGGGATCGCGGGTCATGGATATGGATGCAGGTAAGGTTTCAGGATTTTGCCAACTAGTCGAAGGTTCAGGATTTAATTGGGTTTCTTTGAGCGGTGCAGATTGCACGCGAGGAGGATCTGGAGGAGAAGGAGGAACAACGGGAATAGACGATGTTTCAGGATTAGACAGATTCGGAAGATCAAGATTAAGAATGTCATCGTCTGTTTGGTTAGGTGTTCCTATTAACTCATCAAGCAGGTTTTGGGGAATCTCAGGAAACGGTGATTCAGGTAAGGGTTCGGAATCAGGACTCAGGTTAGTATCATTTGGATTTAGATTATTTTTATTTTCAGGATATACGGGATTTACGGGATACCTAGAGAGAGCATCAGCGGCAGAATTTAATTTACCTTTACGATAAATTATTTCATACTCATACTCCTCTAATTTTAGACGCCAGCGTTGGAGTTTACTACTCGGATCTTTATGGTTGAAAAGCCATTTCAGAGGTCTATGATCTGTTACTATTTGGAATTTGTTCCCATACAAGTAAGGACGGAAGGTTTTACAACCATAGAGGATTGCTAGTAATTCTTTCTCCGTAGTACTATAATTTGACTCACTCTTATTGAGAGTCCGCGATGCAAAAGCAATTGGCTGGTCTTTACCGATAGATCCTTGGGAAAGAACGGCGCCTACAGCATAGTTTGAGGCGTCACAAGTAAGGATAAAAGGTTTAGAAAAATCAGGATATATGAGGAGAGGAGCACATGTCAACTTTTGTTTCAGGGTATCGAAAGCGAGCTGTTGTGGGTTTTTCCACTCAAAGGGAACATCCTTTTTAAGAAGGCTGGTAAGGGGCTTAGCAATTTTCGAGAAATCTGAAATGAAACGGCGATAATAAGAAACTAATCCGAGAAACGATTTAATGTCCTTGGGGGACATTGGGACTGGAAAATCAGTAACGGCTGCGATCTTGTCGGGATTGGGCTTGACACCTTGTTCAGTAATTATATGACCAAGGTAGCATACTTCCCGGCGCAAAAACTCGCATTTATCCGGTTGCAATTTTAGATTAAAATCTCGGATTCGTTTAAAAATAGATTCAAGATTAGAAATATGTGACCGCATGTCGTAGGAGTAGCAGACAATATCGTCTAAATAGACAAAGCACCGAGTGCCTTGGAGTCCTGACAATGTGGAGTTCATTAGCCTCTGGAACGTGGAAGGGGCATTCTTAAGCCCAAATGGCATTCTGAGGAATTGGAAGTGTCCTTCTGGGACATTAAAGGCTGTTTTCGCTTTATCAGCATCATTGAGTAGGATCTGATGAAAGCCGGATGCTAGATCTAGGGTCGAAAAATATTTGCTATTGCCAAGTTGGTCTAGTATTTCTGTAATCTGGGGTAAAGGATAGGTATCTCCTATTGTAACATCCTTTAATTTCCTGTAATCGATTACGACTCTCCACTTTCGAGTGTTAGAAGCGTC
Source organism: Hestina assimilis (assembly GCA_023373885.1). NCBI lineage: Eukaryota > Metazoa > Arthropoda > Insecta > Lepidoptera > Nymphalidae > Hestina > Hestina assimilis. Next base: position 9,707,254 of record CM041761.1, on the reverse strand, counting down.
GAGTTTTTTTGGAACAACCCATATGGGTGAAGACCATGGGGAATCGGAGGGCTCTATAATATTTTGTTTAAGCATTTTATCAATTTGCTTACGAACTTCTACTTTGTGGACTTCTGGGAAGCGATATGTTTTTGTATGGATTGGTGTTTCTGTCGTGGTTTTTATTTCATGTTTCAGTGCATTAGTATAAGACAGATTTTCTTCTGGCAGATGGAAGATATCAGAAAACTCGGAACATAGGTCGAAGAGGGCGTCTTTTTCTTCATCGTTAAGATGTGAGACTCGTAGTTGTTCAAGTACTTCAGCTGTTCGTGAAGCGCAATCAGTTACAGTATTTATGTGGTTAATGGAATGAGTAGGAGGTTTTTCGGTTTCTACAGAATCGATTGGTAAGAGTTTTATGTTTAGATCCGATTTTATTGTTACAGATTTTTCGGAGGTATTGACAACGGATATGTTGATTCTATTGTTTTCTTTTACACGTACTAAACAGTTCGCGATTAGTAGGGTCTCTGAAAGTTTTTGATCAAGAACCATTCCTTCTTTAATTTTGGGGTTTTGAACGGAACATTCAATTACAGTTTCAGTCCTAGGTGGAATTAAGTAAGCAGGGTCATGAAAATGTAATTTTAAGGATGATTTATCAAGGTGTAATAAGTTGTTTGTGTAATCTATATTACAGCTATGGGCGTTAAGCATATCGGATCCTATTATTCCATCATAAGGTAAGTGTATTTTATCAATAACGTGAAACTGGTGGGATATAGAAGATTTAGGTAGTCGTAGTTTCAGTTTGAAGTGACCTCTGGTTTGAATTGATTCTTCTAAAGAATCTATGCCTTTTAACTGGATCGTTTCTTTTACAAGCCTAGGTGGTTTCTCTATACAAGAGTGTTTCAATAGGCTTACAGAGGATCCTGAGTCTACAAGCAATGACAAAGGTATGTCTGATACAGAGGATTCAACTAGTACATGAGGTAATAGCATCAATGCGGGATTGTTCGTAATTTCAAAAATGTTGGAATTAGAAGGGTTTGGCAAGTTTAAATCTTGCACGGATACAGTGGATTTTGGCAGATTTCGATTCTGCTTGGATGCAGTGAGCTTTGGCAAAACTCGGTTTTGCAAGGATACAGTGGGTTTTGGCAAAATTTGATTTTGCAAGGATACAGTGGGTTTTGACAAAACTTGATTTTGGAAGGATACAGTGGGTTTTGGCAAATCATCATGTAACGATGTTTGCAGATTATTAGACAAATGTATATGATGTCGTCCATGTAGCGGAGACAATTTGGCCTTAGGTCTAAGGTTCAGGGTGTCGATTTTTGAATTGCTATGTCCCGTACGACACCGGGACGAGACGATTATTCGTTTTTTGTTACAGCGTCGACGGTGTCATAGCCTTCTACAGGTTCATTTAGGTATTCGTTTTCAAGGGCATCAGAGACAAAATGGACTCGTTGGGGTATCCTCGATTGATTTTGGTCGAATTTGAATCGATTATTGTTGTATTCTCGTTTGCGGCATTGCTCCAGGGTATGCCCTGGTGCTTTGCAATACCTACAAATTGATGTGGAAGAATTTGGATAGCGATTGGGAGCATTGGAAGAATGTTGGTTTGGAAAATTTTGATTGTTGGAGGGGTTATTACGCCGGACCTGAAAACCTTTAGGTTGGTTATTAGGTCTTTCCTGTCGGAAATTGGAAGGATTATGTTTGAACATGAAATATTGAATTTTCTCTTCGGAAATGGCAATGTTTATGGCTTCATTGAGAGTTTTAGGTGACTTGCATCGGATTATATTTGATAATCTGGGTATAAGTCCCATTTGGAAATGATGGAGGGCTAATTCTTCCATTGCAGCGGTGCGCCCTATCATTTCCCTATTTTTATGACCGTGAGAGATGGATATTTCCGTTAATAATTGAGATAAACATGTCTCTACTCTTAAAGCGTAGTGGCTGACGGGTTCGTTGATTCGTTGTTTACATTCTTGAAGGTCTGTTAAAAGATGAGCATAGTGTTTTCGTTCACTAAATTGGGTTTTTAAGAAATCTTTTAATTGAATCCAATTGGTAAACTCTTTGATGGAGCACGCGGTTTGCGCTTTTCCTTGCAATTGACATAGTATATATTTAAATAAAATATCTTTCTGTGAGTCTGACGCTAAGTCGTAGGCATTATTACAATTAACTAGGAATGAGTTTAACGTCTCTCTGGAGCCGTCGTATGGTTTTATAAATTTTAATAATGTGGATAAGTCTATTTCGATTTTGTTAATTACTACTGTTTTCTTTTTAGAAAGGGATCTAGTGGTTGGACCTGAAGGTGGAGGACAAAATGTGTCATCGTCTGTATCTGCTATAGGTACATCTAGTCTTTCAAGCTTTGGGCTTTGTGACCTACTTTCAGACATTTTTAAAATGCTTACAAGTATTTAAAATAACGATAGAACTGTAAAAGAAAAATTGTACACAGACACAGAGAGAAAAACAAAAATAAACTTATAATTAATACATATAAAAATCTTAAATAGAAGTTTGGGAATCGCAATGACCAAAGACTTACTTGAATGACAGTACGACGATCAGCGTTATCATTTCCACGAATTTGTATGGATCTTGGAAGTCGTTGCAGCTCGTCGGGTGACCAAAACCCGGTCACAGCACAAGGTTGTGTGTAACTAGGGGTATGGCTGGAGACGGGCCGGCTGCAGCACTAGCAGTGCGCAGCAGTGGGCCTCTACGAGTGATTCACGGTACGAGTGATTCACGGCACTTTAGCACTTTTATAAGTAGGCTCTTTGATTTACAGCACTTTAGCACTCTGATGTTTGGACTCTTTGATTCACGGCACTTTAGCACTCTGATATTTAGAAAAAGACAATAGATTGGTACTTTGCACAATTTACAGCACTCACGCCGATTTTTGAAAGGAGACGGTACCGAGGATTTTTAAAATCCCACCGCTGCCACCAAATGTTACGGGAGTCTCGGATTTAGTCTTTTTAAAAAGGATTCAGTGAATAAAACGCAGAGATTAAATATTGAAACGACCGTCGCTGGTGGATGATGGATGGAGACTGTCTGAGTTGGATAGGCGACTGCGGCGTTAGGAGGAGGAAATGATGAGTAGGCGGTAAGGGAGAGGAGTCAGCAATAAGGGATACATGGGACGTCTGTAACAGAACGAAGTTCCTTTCGATTAATTAGTGAAGGAATTGTAATAAAATTTTATTTTTTTAAGTTATAATAATATTTTTTTATTATTAACATTATTTATTATTTACAAAAACCTGTATACACTCAACAAAAATAATCGTCGCGACACCACACTGTTCAATGCGAAATAGAAATGAAAATATCTGGCTTGCTTTCTATAAGAGAGAGAGACAGACAGAGAAACATGCGACGCCGCACAGCTTAAAATAGCTTACTATAGCAAAAAGTGTCGTGACAACTTTTCGTAAGAATTTTTCCGTCTAGCCCCCTTTCACAACGCGCGATAAGGAACTTCGTTCCAATTAGAGAAACTTACATCTTTTTTTAATAAGTTGAGTGAAAAGTATAAAGATCAAATTTATTCCTAATGGTTTTCACCAACCACACATGTTATTTTTATCGGGGTGTTTATTGCTGTTGGACCTAGTAGTATCAACAAAGGCAAGACTTCGGGATACGCATCATTTTTTTTTTTTTCGGTATGTGTATTGCTGTTGGCCCTACTGGCCTTGACAGCCACCGTACACATACTACAGTACAGAGACTCAGCCGTGATAAAGGGGCAGCCCTCACGGGGCTCAAATTTGATTCCGTCCTTAGCCTCCTGCGAAGCCGAACCACGGCTAAGGACGTCATCGGAGATGGAGGCAGCGCTCCGAGCGCAGCCTACGCCTCATCAGAAGCTACAATCGAGTCAGAAAATTGTTGATATTTATTATACAAAAAACTAGCCTCTGCTAGCAATTTCGCGCGTGAAGACCTAATATAATATAAGCCAATTCGGCTTTCCAAGTTTATTGGTCCCGTTTGTTTTTAATAAAAATAATAAACACTACACATTCAACGCTCCCCATTACAATAATTATATCCTGTGTCAGGGGTCCTGAAACATATACAATGACAAGGACAAACACATCCAGACCGGAAAAGATGGCTGTATGATCAATACAAACATCTGCTCCGGGCGGGATTCGACCCGCGACCTGTGGCGCTTAAGACAGGTTCGCTACCACTGCGCCACAATCTCGTCATCCTTATCTTTAATTAATAATCCCATGCGAACCTCACGCTTTTTTGGGATACAAAGTATCCTATTAATTAATACCGGTAATAAACTATCTGTATGCCAAATGTCATCTAACTCTGTAAAGCCATTTTACGGTATGGAGTAAGAAACATCCAAACATCTAAACATCCAATTTAAGTAGGATGATTAGTTATTCTACAAAAAGATTCGATCCTAATAATATCACGTTGCGTGACGCTATTAAGGCCAACAGGGCCAATAGCAATACACATTAAAAAAAATTATGATTTTTGTATTTCAATGTAATCACGATGTAATCACGAACGATATGTATTCAAGTCACCGACGAATCCTGTCTATATTACACGGAATGTCAATGATTTTCTAAACACCAGAAGCTTATCTCACAGACACCTTATCAATCGCTTATCTTTGTCAATATCAATTTCGATTTCTCGGGAATATATTTGACAGATCCAATATTTTCCTGGAACCTATTTCCAATTATGTCACGTTCTGCTCTTTTTGGGAATTTTACATTCAAGCAAATCAATAAGGAAAATAATAAAATTTCTTATTTTGCTTCAACATTTTTTATTATATAACTATATTTATTTAATTATATATATATATATATATATATATATATATATATATATATATATATATATTATATATTGTGTTATATATTTTTATATATAAGTATGTACTTATTATGTTTATGTATTATTGTGTAGTTATTTGTATGTATGTTTATGTATAATTATTTACACCACCCCACGGCATACCCTCTTCTTTACTTCTTTCCTAGCCCATGGTTGTCTGGAAGAGATCGCTATTAAGCGATAAGACCGCCAATTGTACATGTGATTTTTATTTATAGTTTGTATTACTTTTCTTGTGGTGTGCAATAAAGTTTGAAAATAAAATTAAAATAAATATTTTTTTATTACATAACACACTGATGGTAGGCCTTTTATTGCAAGTGGCTGGCTTGTTAAGCACACTGGTACAACTGCAGTATCAAATATTCTAAAGCAAAGCAAAGTGATGTGTTTTCCATTACTGTGTTACATATAGTTGAAGGTCTAAGTCTAAGTCAGTTAAGTCTTTCCCTTCTTTTTTTATATAGAATATTCGGAATATTAGCTAGTATTCCTATTGGCCCTCCAAATAAGCTCGAAGCTTGCGCTACGCTTTAAAGGCGTCGGGATGTGACGACCCCATAGCCCGCTGTTGGGATAACCTCTGTCACAACAGAGATTATTCCACCAGTGCAATCAGTCACACTGGTGGTAGGTATTTTATTGCAAGAGGCCGGCTAGGTAGGTACCACCGCAGTGTCCAATATTCTGCCGCCAAATAGTAGTGCTTAGGCACTACTGTGTTCCGGTTTGAAGGGCATTGTACGCTAGTGAAATTACTGGGCGAACGAGATTTAAGAACTAATATCTCGAGGTTGGCAGCGCGTGAGTGGCACCTACTAATGGTGCTGCAAGCGCTCATAGGCTGCGGCAGCCACTTACCATCAGGTGGGCCATGTGCTTGTTTGCCAACTTCTAACATAAAAAAATAAAAAAATACGACATAACCCAAGGGGGTCAGGATCAAACACGTGACTCTCGCGTTAAAGGAGTGAAGTCGGCCCTTCTACCGTTGAGCTATTGAAGCTTTTATATATATAGATACATATATAACAATAAATAAAAATGTGAAACACTAAAACACAATAATGAATTGCTTTACACTAGGCTACCTAATACATAAAGTGTACGGTAGGTACCAATATCTATCATCATACTAAATCACGAATAAATAGAAGCTTAATGGATATATAAATATTTTCGGCGTCTCTTTATGGATTTTTATTACCTCACTAAATTGGATATCACTTGATCAACGGTAATAATTAAATGGGTCGTAATAATGGGTCTGATATACAAGCATTTAACAATGTCTCTATCTCTACTGTTATATTGGTATAATCGCGTTCATCATCAAAAAGTCATGTGGCCAAAACAACGATTTTTATTGTATTTTTATGTTACTAAGTTGGCAAGCAAGCATATGGCACAATAAATAAATAAATAAACGCTGCACACTCAACGGCCCCCATTAGTATAGTAATATCCTGTGTCGGGGTCCGGAAACATTCACAATGACAAGGACAAATACACCCAGACCGGAAAATATGCTTGCATGGTCAATACAAACATATTATGCTCCGAGCGGGAATCGAACCCGCGACCTGTGGCGTTTAAGTTAGGTTCGCTACCGCTGCGCCACAACGTCGTCGAATGATGTTAAGTGGTCGCCGTAGCCTATGAGCGCTTGTAACACCATTAGTAGGAGACACTCACGCGTTGCCAACTTCACAATATTGGCTCTTAAATCTCCTTTGCAATGTAATTTCACTGGCCTACAGTGTTCCGAACACAGTAATGCCTAAGACACTACTGCTCTGTGGTAGAATATTTAAAACTGCGGTGGTACCTACCTAGCCTCTAGCAACAAAAGACCTATCATGATGATGGAAATGGAAATGAGCGGTAACGCGAAGAAAGGACGCCCGAAAAAGAATTAGAATAAGAATAAAGAATAAGAATAATATTTATTAAGCTTAACAAAGTTCGTAACAACATTTCTCTTAAATTATCCCTTAGTACTAACACAGAAATACATAAAATGTGAGTAGGCTGTGATTCTCAAACTAGGCGACAGCCTGTGACTTGAGAACCAGAGTTGTGTATTATCTAAAACAATCGTATCCATAAATTAGGCAGGTAGGTTTGAACTAAACAACAACAATTGGATGAAGTGTGTGTAGAATTGAGTGCAGAGATGACGAATGATAGAACAGAATGGAAGATGAAGAAGTGCTGTACCTCACTTAGCGTGGTATAAGGACATAAAGAAGAGTTATATTCGTATAGTATTAATATAAATGAATTTATAATAAAGATTTTGACGAGGTTGTGGCGCAGCGGTAGCGAACCTGCCTTTAATTTGTGCCCTAACCTTTTTTGATTTGACTGTAGATAAAATGTTTATTTTTTGTTTTTTTTTTTTTTTTTTTTTTTTTTTTTATGGTAGAAGTTGGCAAACAAGCATACGGCCCACCTGATGGTAAGTGGCTGCCGCAGCCTATGAGCGCTTGCAGCACCATTGCCAACTCGCGCGTTGCCAACCTCGAGATATTAGTTCTTAAATCTCGCTCGCCCAGTAATTTCACTAGCGTACAATGCCCTTCAAACCGGAACACAGTAGTGCCTAAGCACTACTATTTGGCGGTAGAATATTAGACACTGCGGTGGTACCTACCTAGCCGGCCTCTTGCAACAAAAGACCTACCACCAGTGTGACTGATTGCACTGGTGGAATAATCTCTGTTGTGACAGAGGTTATCCCAACAGCGGGCGATGGGGTCGTCACATCCCGACGCCTAAAAACTGCTAACTGCTGATATAAATTTTTTAACCGCTATGGTGCAGAAAGCCATTTTGCAACACGAAATGAAACTGATATTTTTATTCGACACAACAATACCGCGGGCAGAAGCTGATAATTTACATAATTTTCACTTCAGTATTAACGGATTCCGATGCGAGTACTATATATTTCCTGACGATGTATTTTTAACCTTAAACAGCTGACACAATTCTCAATATAGCATGATGCCTGCATGTTAATTGGGTATCGTTGTTTCCATCGACAATTAATCAATTAATTGGAACATCAAATTTATTCGCGTAAACCAAAGCTATCAAAATAATGAAGCCCTTGGTAATTTTGATTGCTTCGGTAGTTAATAATTCAGGCATCTATTAATATATCTATGACAACCACTAACTAAACCTCAATATTTCAATCTAAAGAACATTCTAATTTGTGATGTTCGCCACGACACAATACATGTTCTCTCTATCGGCGACAATGGACATTATCTTTATTTGATCTTGTTCAATGTAACATGTCCATTTTTTATCGACTGCTTTATTAGGACACAAATTTTCGTCGCACATAAAGTGTGTTTTAATATCACCTAAATTGTTGATGGTTTTTTAAACTTCGGGATCTGGGTTTCCCTTAGAAAAAACACGATGAAAAGTAACTTATTTGATGTTGTGAAAATAAAAAAAATTAGCAAATTAGTAAGTGTTTATTCTAATTAAAGACCTAACCTAACATGTTTTGGTCATTAAAAAAATTGTATAACGGATTTCACTCCTATCTGAGACTTGAATAACATTAATTTCCAGCAGTCATCAGACATCAAACTTCCTTCTAAATCTAAATTAACGATTCACCAAGTTAAGTACTTCAATCTACGGATATAGATATAGAAATTAATGATCAAGTAAGTAGGACACATGCATTAACCCTCTCTGGTGTGACCGAAACAGATAGAGATGTAAACGCGCCATTTAAAGGCATATCATAGAGTAGTAATAAAGTTTTATGTACACGCGTACAATCTAGTACTACAGAGGTTCAAGCTGTTGTATCTTCTATTTTCATAGTCACTAGAACTATAATTGTCTGTATGGATGTTTCTAAGCGCGTCATAGTCGTCTGACGTCTGGCATATACAAATAATTCGTTTGTTTAAGATTATTTTGTTTATCCTTACCCAGAGCTTCACCCTTTTAAGGGTGTTTTATGCAGAATACAATATAAATATTGTCTGGTAAAACATTTTTGTAAGATTGTAGCTACTACTTACTTTTTATGATTTTTGTTTTGGGAATAGAATTTCATATATCTGTGACATGTTTGCCGAGACTAATATTCGCAAATTACAGATTGGGTAATACGGTGACAAAATGTGAGATATTGATCACACCCCTAAACAAGAACTTGGCTACCATTGCAACTTTTAGAGGTGTTTTTAAGAAATAAAATACTTATGGATAAACCACGAAAACTTTAAACAAATTACCTGCTTTCTTATGTCTTCTTCCTTTATCATTACACTAGCGGCCCGCTCCAGCTTCGCACGGGTATAAAATATATAGCCTATGTCATTCACTGAAAAAATGAATAAAATCGATCCAGTAATTATGATTTATTCATTAATGCCCGTGGCCCGCACCGTTAAATGTAATTATTTATGACATCACATTAGAAACCTCATTTTTTTTTTTCTCCACTATTTAATGGATGTTATTATACATATAAACCTTCCTCTTCAATCACTCTACCTATTAAAAAAAACCGCATCAAAATCCGTTGCGTAGTTATAAAGATTTAAGCATACATAGAGACAGAGAAAGCTACTTTGTTTTATACTATTTAGTGACTATAAAAAATACGCAACATCTATTTTAGTTATTAACATTAAAAAAGCTTATTTGTTATCATAGAAATTATTATATAAAATCGAGAAACTCTAAAAAATATCAGAAGAAATAAGTTTCTCTCCTTTTGAATATTACAAAGAGTACAATTACTTTTTTCTATCAAAAGACTTACGATAAAAAACAATTTTCTTGACCTATAATTCCTCACACGTTCTAGTTTCCTTTAATAAAATATCACAAGAATTTGTTGAAGCGTATATTATTCTGTTATGGCTTTAATATTCGACATAGCAATTGTGTTAACGACCATCTTTTGTACGCAAATCACGTCACTCAATTATTTATATTCGTCCATAAACGCTTTATTATTTCATATGACTTGTCGCCGACTATATATGTATATATTTCCCGGCGTAGGGATGTGACGACCTCATCGCCCGCTGTTGGGATAATCTCTGTCACAGCAGAAATTATTCCACCAGTGCAATCAGTCACACTTGTGGTAGGTCTTTTGTTGCAAGAGGCCGGCTAGGTAGGTACCACCGCAGTGTCAAATATTCTACCGCCAAATAGTAGTGCTTAGTAATTATTGTGTTCCGGTTTAAAGGGCACTGTAGGCTAGTGAAACTACTGGGCATAGCAGATTTAAAAACTAATATCTCGAGGTTGGCAACGGGTGAGTGGCACCTATTAATGGTGCTGCAAGCGCTCATAGGCTACGGAAACCACTTACCATCAGGTGGGCCGTATGCTTGTTTGCCAACTTGTAACATTAAAAAAACTAGCATGTAGACGTTTATATTGACGGCATATATGTACATATATTACATTAAATTAGCGCATCGTTTAAAACGTGCAGCTGATATTAAGTCTGGCAGCATATTTTAGAAAACTATTTGCTCCTTTTAGATCTAATATTTAGTTAAAAAAATTAAAAAAACTAAAACCGTTTTTAGGTTTTTTTATGATGGCTTTCAAACAAGCATACGATCCGCCTGTAAGTAGTCCCCCCAATGCACGCTTGTGATAATGGCGGAACACATTGTTACTTTTCCCCGATTTTCTCTGAGAGGGTAGTACTTCTCCGATCGAGCCGGCCTGTGCTAGGAGAACCATGGCTCTACTACTATAGTCTGTCTTTCGCGCTTTCACGCCAAAACTACTGAACCGATTTAAATGAAATTTGGTATACAGATAGTCTAGAGCCTGAGAAAGGACATAAAGAAAAGTCTGCTTAATACGAAAAAATGGTTGTAAGGGGTTGAAAGGGAGGATGTATGGAAGTATCATCATTTTTACAGTTTGAAACTTATTTTTGGGATGTAGATTCGATATAAATAAATATGACATTCAAAGTTTGTTAAAGTGAGGCGAGTTCAGGTGTGTATTAAAATTAATAATAATAATAATAAATTTTAGAAAAATACACAACACCTATTCTTAGAAATAAAGAACTTTTCATTCCTTTGTGAGAGACTGGTATCCATACTAGTTTTACTGTGTTACGGATTACCAGGCTCCCACACCCACAGACAAAGTTTTTGGATTCACAGTGGTGTAACAGTCTTTGGATCAACCATTTAAATAACTAAAACTATCAAAAATAAAAATAACTAAACATATTAATAAAATTAAATATAAAAAGTATAAAAATGAAAGAAAAAAAATGGAAATATAAAAGTGTGTGTTTTGCGTGTGTGTGTGTGTGTGTATGTTTGTGTGTGTGTGTGTGTGTGGGTGTGTGTGGTGTGAATTTATGTATCTTTAATTGTTACTCACGCCAGCGAAACCGTTGGCAGAAGCTAGTGAGATATAAAAATAAAAAGTTTATATTTTGTAATGTGTTTACGATAATACTGGCCTTCTTTAGTTTCTAAGTTTTAATATTAAATATGCTTTTTGATTTGCTAATAAATTATTTACAAATATATTTTACATAAAAACGTTTACCCTATAAAAACCATCTTGACCCGCGCTCTGATAACCTCTTACGCTAAGTAAAAGAGATACCTTTTTCTTACAATTCAGCTTGCTTATTTAATATTCATAACATTAAGACGATGAAGTCAATTTCCTGTAGTCGAATAAATCTTTGGTTTATTTAAATTAAAAGCCAATACACGAAAAGCTTCTGAGAAAAGGTTTCCTTTTTTTTGCAATAAATAAATAAATGCTAAATACTCAACAGCCCCCATTAGAATAGTAATGTTCTGTTTTCAGGGTCCGGCAACACAACTATGAACGAACGTAATCGAATCCGCGACCATAGGCGCTTAAGACTGGATACAACTACCCTACAATAGTCGTAAAAAAATTAAAGATTTTTTATAAAAATGATAAAATTGCTTTCCACTGGTTATAATAATAATAAAGATTAAATAAACGCTAACACTCAACGACCCCCATTAGGATAGTTATATTCTGTGTCGGGGTACCCGTAACATACACAATGACAAGGACAAACACACCCGGACCGGAATACATGTCTGTATGGTCCAAACGTAAAAAATACAAATGGAATAGCTGAATTGAAAATTAAAAGTCTTTTAATGCCAATTTTTAAATCAACGATGGACCTATATTTCGATATTAAATTCCTATATGTATATCCCGCTACTCCGCCCGCACTAAAGTAGTGTTTTGATAATCCCCTGAAAACCTAAGTTTTTTCCGGGATAGAAAGAATCCTACATATTAATCCAGGTAATAAGCTATCTGTGTGTCAAATTTCATTCAAATGCGTTCATTAGTTTTGCGTGAAAGAGTATCGAATGGACGCAAATAAGCAATACCATGTCAAATGTCATATCGAGAAAAACGCGTTTGAAAATTTTGAACAACTTTCTTTATTTGAATTTTTTTTATGTATTGATCAAGTTTTTGGCCATTTTAGATTTATGTTAGTTATTTTACTTATTTCCACAAAAATAAGTATACAAACTGCATATTTCGTATATAATATAACCCGAAACGTTTAACATAATAAATAAATTGCAAGATAAAAAATGGCTTTTTTAGAAGTTTTAAAGCTTAAAACCCTACAAATATTAAAGAAAAATGTTCTTCAGCGATTTACCAACACTTGTGCATATATAACACAGTTTTTTCAATTTTGTGGATTGACATGGTATTGCTTATGGCTTATGGCGTCCAAATATCATTCGAAACATACATCCATTCATACAACCTTTCGAGTCTATAATATTATTAGTCGAGTAGGTATTATAAAACAAAGGTAGAATGAAAAATATCTTGCGGTTAATTAGTACAGTGACTATTCATTTTCGTCAGTATTCGATGTCATTTAAACCGCAATATCGGGATCAAAGCCTACAATAAAAACGCAACGTAGCGGAATCATATCCCTTATTATAATGACGCGATATTTTATAGATAAATAAAAGATCTTTTTCCAGTGAGATTCCGACGTTATGACTTTTTAATGTCTGTATTAAACATTTTATTTAAAATGAGTTTTACCGTCAACGGTTTTAAAGTCATTATTAAAGTAATGATTGCGTACAAAAGTTAAGGACTGTATCGAGTTTTTTTTTATTACTATGTCGGCAAGCAGGCACATAGCCTACCTGATGGTAAGTGGTTACTTCAGCCTATGAGTACTCGGAACACCATTTATTTGTAGGTGTCACTCAGGCGTTGCCAAATTCAAGATATTGGCTTTTTAAATCTCTTCGGCTCAGTAATTTCACTAGATATAGCGTTCTTCAAACCGAAACACAGTAATGCAAAACACACGACTGCTATGCCGTAGAATATTTGACACTCCGGTGGTGCATCTAGCCAGTCTCTTGCAATAAATGACCTAGCATCAGTAAAGTTATTAAAAGCATCATTATCGCACGAAACGCAACCGTACCTACTGATACTATTACTTTAGGCCGATTTTCTGTTAGAGGGTAGGAGTTCCCCGGTCGAGCGGAGTTTTTATGCTGAGAGAACTACCGTTAATTTATTAGTAATTGCATTTCTCTTTCCTTTCTTTGCCTATTCTCGCAAAAACCTATTACAATTTAGTAATAGCTACGCTTAAGTTTTTAATAGTAATGATAAGGTCACGCATATATTTGTGTTTGTGCTTGTCATTGTATGTGTTTTCTAACCCCCTACACAGGATATCACTATCGTAGTGGGGCCGTTGTGTGTAGCGTTTATTTATTATAAATCTTAATTTTAATTACAGTGTCTATCACAGCTTAACCCTTATCTAGAATTTAATCACAATTTAGTTTAAAAAAAAAACCGAAATCTTTGTGTACACTATCCCATAGTCCATGAAGTGTTTAAAGGTTTTGAATTGGTTCATTATTTCCAAAAAATTACATTTTATATCTAACGAAACAAATTGAGTATTTTATAGTCTACTATAAAAACATTCGCTTACTTATATGTAAATTTCAAGGCTATGATTGATTCCATCAAATGCCGAAGTATTCATAAACTTTCACGCTAACATTCGAGACTCAAACCTCTAAACGAAATTTGATGGTACACTATTCGGCGACGAATCTTCAAATGCTCAAGGTGCTCAGACGAGTAACAATATAATGCATTTGTAATTACTTTTTGATCGCATCGTAGAACTTTAAAGGAAATATAAACCTGATTTGAAATGATTAAATATTGCATTTCTATGAGGGCCGTTGGTATTTAGCATTTATTTATTTATTGCAAAAAAAGAAACCTTTTCTCAGAGGCTTTTCGTGTATTGGCTTTTAATTTAAATAAACCAAAGATTTATTCGAATATAGGAAATCGACTTCATCGTCTTAATGTTATGAATATTAAATAAGCAAGCAGAGTTGTAAGAAAAAGGTATCTCTTTTACTTAGCGTAAGAGCTTATCAGAGCGCGGGTCAAGATGGTTTTTATAGGGTAACAGTCTTTATGTAAATTATATTTGTAAATAATTTATTAGCAAATCAAAAAGCATATTTAATATAAAAACTTAGAAACTAAAGAAAGCCAGTATTATCGTTAACATATTACAAAATATAAACTTTTATTTTTATATCTCACTAGCTTCTGCCAACGGTTTTGCCGGCGTGAGTAACGTTTTTAATACAAACTTTATTCATATCGAATCAACAGCCCTAAAATAAGTTTCAAGTTGTAAAATGATGATACTTCCATACATCCTTCCTTTCAACCCCTTACAACCCTTTTTTCGTATTAAGCAGCCTTTTCTTTATGTCCTTTCTCAGGCTCTAGACTATCTGTATACCAAATTTCATTTAAATCGGTTCAGTAGCTTTGGCGTGAAAGCGCGAAATACAGACTGTAGTAGAGCCATGAGGAAGTACTACTCTAAGGTTAGGACTTCAGGGTGTAAATAAGTACACACGCGGACTACTGGTAAAACACTGACTTTATTGAATAATGCACATTATGTATACTTTACATGTATGGATGTATATAACATGTTAATGTATGAACACACACTACACTACCCTCTCATAGAAAATCGGCGAAAAGTAACAGTGTGTTCCTCCAATATCACAATCGTTCATTGGTCGCGGGGGCTACTTACAGGCGGATCGTATGCTTGTTTGAAAGTCATCATACAAAATTAATAAAAAAAACTAAAAACGGAGGTAACTAAACATTAGATCAAAAAGGAGCAAAAAGTTTTCTAAAATGGCTTATCAGTTATACGTTTGAGGTGAGAAAAGCGATGCACTAATTTAATGTAATCAATGTAGGGGAGACCGAGGCGCGAAGTAACAGATTTTATACTTTCAGTTGTTATTTTAAAATGCTTAAATATTTTGATATAATTTTAATATAAAATGATGTCCAACTATTCAGCAACTATGTGTTAATCAAGGTAAACGGTAACGCAAAAACTATTTCACGGATTTGGATGAAATGTACCGAATTTCATCCAAATCCGTGAAATAGTTTTTGCGTGAAAGAGTAACAAACATCCATCCATTCGTACAAATTTTCACATTTATAATATTATTAGTATAGTTAGTATAGTAGATTTACTTAAATTATGTTAGGTAAAATTATAGAAATCTTTATAATAAGGTATTAGTTATAGAAGTGGCATATCCGTGTATCCATACCACTGTAATTGTGACTTATGAGCCACGAGCATTCCTTAGTGCTGTTTATTCATTTTGCTTACCATTGCCGGATAAGCTATTCAACATCCTGAGCGATACAAACATACGTAGCGATGTAATTAGAAACTTACGATATTGTCGTGCTCTGCGTATGTACTAGTGACAATTTGGGTGGAAGAAATCTAGTTGTAAGACGGCGACACGTGTATCAAATCGAACGTACCTTTCTTGTATGTTTTTTACTCGATTATTCAAAGAGGGCTGGACCGATTTGGATAATTCTTTTTTGTTTGAAAGGTTATACTTCTGAAGTGATACCAGGTCGGATCTGACGTGCATCTACCAAATAATAAAATTAAATAAAATTTCAAAATGAAACGGAGTCCCATAAAAAAATATTTTAATTTTAAAGTGGTACGGAACCCTTTATGTGCAAATCCGATGCACCTTTTGCGGGTTTTTTTCATTTTCAAACATATCCTAACGTAGATTTGTGATGTCATTGTAAAAGAAACGAATTTCTTTCATTCTTACGAAGAAGCTACAGTACGTGGAATACAGTATCGACGAAGTTGGAGATAATGTGGTAATGCATTCCAAATTGGATTTTGATCGACTCGAATAAATAACCTTATAGATTTTATTAGATTTCAAGTATATAGAATCAAATAAAATCTTAAAATTGCATATTTATAAAGATAAATAAAATTGAAGTGTCTGCTTCTTAAATCTAAATTAACACTTACTAACTTTTCATATTTCATATTCCAGTATATACGGTACTGATTTTTTTTTATCAGTCTGTTTGTTTGTTCCGGCTAATCTCTAAAAAGACTGGATTGATTTTAACGAGACTTTTATTGATAGCTGATGTGATTTAGCGATATTAGTAATTAGATAATTTTCACCGGTGTCACTTCTGTTTACAATTAGACTCAGTTAGGGGACACTACCGGGTCGCAGATTTTTTTTCTATCGTGCTCGCTGGTTAGTATAGAGTTCTTGATAAAAGTGGTTGGGATGATGAAAGAAATAAGTAAAAGGATGTTTTTGTGCTTTTATTAGAAGTTTGTTAGAAGCTAAACTATATTCGGTTTTACGCTACATTAAACCCGATCTCAAAGTTTTACTTGTTGTTCAAACTTTTCTTAGAACAGTCACTATAACTAGGTAAAAACAACTTAGAGGAAGAAGCCAACAAAAAACGAACACAACAAGCCTGTTCGGCTTTTAGTAGATTCAACAAAGGAAGACTCTAAGGATTGGCGGTTTCTTTGCGATTTTTTCTTTCACCGCTAAGCATTTTTTTTTTTTTTTATGTTAGAAGTTGGCAAACAAGCATACGGCCCACCTGATGGTAAGTGGCTGCCGCAGCCTATGAGCGCTTGCAGCACCATTAATAGGTGCCACTCGCGCGTTGCCAACCTCGAGATATTAGTTCTTAAATCTCTTTCGCCCAGTAATTTCACTAGCGTACAATGACCTTCAAACCGGAACACAGTAGTGCCTAAGCACTACTATTTGGCGGCAGAATATTGGACACTGCGGTGGTATCTACATAGCCGGCCTCTTGCAACAAAAGACCTACCACCAGTGTGACTGATTGCACTGGTGGAATAATCTCTATTGTGACAGAGGTTATCCCAACAGCGGGCGATGGGGTCGTCACATCCCGACGCCTGATAACATCCCGACGCCTGAAAATGAAAGCATGAAATAAATTCGAAATACAAATTAAGCACTTGAAAACTAAAAGGTACTTGCTCAGATTGAAACCAGTGACTTTGATTTTTTTATTTAAGAGGGGCAAACGAGCAGAAGGTTGACCTTAGTATTACTTATTACTGTTTCTATTTGAAAAATTGGACGCAAATAAGCAATACCATGTCAACTCACACGAATGTCATTTCGAGAAAAACGCATTTGAACATTTTGAACACTTGCTTTATATGAATTTTTTTAATGTATTGGACAAGATTTTGGCAATTTCAGATTTATGTAAGTTATTTTACTACTTTATTTTGCTTATTTTCACAAAAAGTAAGTATACAAACTGCATAATTATTTCGTATATAATATAACCCAAAACGTTTAACATCAAACATAAATTGCATGATTAAAAAATAGCTTTTTTTAAAGTTTTAAAGCTTAAAACCTTACAAATAATAAAGAAAAATGTTCTTCAGCCGTTTACCAACACTTCTGCATATGTACCTCAGTTTTTTCAATTTTGTGGGTTGACATGGTATTGCTTATTTGGGTCCAATTATTATTGGTGGTAAGCCTTTTATAGCAAGAGGTCGGCTAAGTAGGTACCAACGCAAATAAACGCTACACACTCAACGGCCTCCATTAGGATATCCTGTGTCGGGGGTCCGGAAACATTCACAATGACAAGGATAAACACAACCAGACCGGAAAGCATGCCTGTACGATTGACACAAACAACTGCTCCGAGCGGGAATCGAACCCGCAACCGTCGAGGCTTAAGGCAGACTCGCTACCCACAACGCCACAACGGTGTCGAAGTGTTAGTTATTCTAGCTTCTCCTTTACTTCTCCGCTAAGCAGTACTGTTTCGGTTTGAACACGCAGCCAGTGAAATTATAATCACTACATACTATAAAACAAAGTCGCTTTCTCTGTCCCTATGTACGCTTAAATCTTTAAAACTACGCAACGTATTTCGATGCAGTTTTTTTTAAAATAGATAGAGTGATTGAAGAGGACGGTTTATATGTATAATAACATCCATTAAATAGTGAAGAAAAAAAATTATTTTTGAGATTTCTAATGTGATGTCGTAAATAATTACATTTAACGCTTGCGGGTCACGGGTAGTAATGAATAAATCATAACCACTGGATCGATTTTAATCATTTTTTCAATGAATGACATAGGCTATATATTTTATACCCGTGCGAAGCCGGGGCGGGCCGCTAGTGAAAAATAAACGAGATCACACTGTAACTAGTGAAATTACTGGATAAAACAGATTTAAGAACCAATATTTCGAGGTTGACAACGCGTGTGGGACACTTACAAACGTGTGGGTGGGTGCTTGCTTACCAACTTGGTCACATAAATAAAATGATGCAGTGGGGGTGCCCTCAGGAAAGAAGTTCCTTACATTATCCTTCAACTCCAAATGGAATTCGAAATGAAATCTGTATATTTCAATAGGTTGTTTGATAAAAAGAGACAGGGTCAGAGAGAGAGAGAGTTGCACTTGCTCGGGTGCTCATTTGTTTGTAGTAGGCTCGTTACACACACGCACACACACAGCATACGGCATTTCATTACGTGACGATGGCTACTAAATCGCACTACCCGTTCGCCGCGTTACGGAACTTAGTTCCAATACTCTACACAAATCCCAAAATACACAAATCAGTTGCGCAACAGGATAATATTAAATGTAACATGCAATCTCCGTATAATATTTCTCGAGTTAATATTTACAATGAAATCTACATAACTTTCCTTAAAATGTTGAAACCTTTAGTAAGAGCTGTTCAACCGAAACAAACCAATTATTCCTATGTACAAAACGTTAGACGACTATAATGTGTTGGAGAATACAAGCAATTGTAGTACTTATTACAATGAATGCAAGATTCAAAACAGAATAAACCATTTGAACAGTAGATCGTACGTATGCATATAAAACTTTATTAATACTCTACGATATCTCGTTGAATGGCGCGTTTACATCTCTATATGTTTTAGTCACACCAGTGGGATATAATGCATGTGTTCTACTTACGCGATAACTATTTCTTTATGGTAATAGAATTTAAAATTGTTTATAACGATAAATGGACTAGACTGTACATTTTTTTTATGTTACAAGTTGGCAAACATGCATACGGCCCACCTGTTGGTAAGTGGTTGCCGTAGCCTATGAGCGCTTGCAGCACCATTAGTACCACTCACGCGTTGCCTTGATATATTAGTCAAATCTCCTCTGCCCAGTAATAACTAAGCACTACTATTTGGCGGCAGAATATTTGACACTGCGGTGGTACCGGCCTCTTGCAAAAATATATTTGAGTATCTTTAACTAAGAAGATAAATTACTCTATCCTAAGTACCAAAGGTGTCAACCTTCTTCTTTCTAGCATTATATCCCGATTATAGCCACAGCATAGCATTATA
Source organism: Hestina assimilis (assembly GCA_023373885.1). Taxonomy (NCBI): domain Eukaryota; kingdom Metazoa; phylum Arthropoda; class Insecta; order Lepidoptera; family Nymphalidae; genus Hestina; species Hestina assimilis. The sequence goes on along the minus strand of CM041761.1, from coordinate 9,687,458 downwards.
TTTAGCCAAATTTTTAGTCTAAGTTATTTTTTAAACAGAGTGATAGCCATGAGCTTTGCAACCCTAAATGGCAAGTCATAGGATAGGAGAGCCTATCTAGGGTTAATGGTTTTAGATGTTAAGTGATAACAACCGAGACCGAACGGACAAACATGCAGACCGAAACAAGATACAAACATCTGCCTCAACGGGAATTGAGCTCATGCCTGATGAGGCAGGCTCTTTACCAACGCGCTACAACGGTAGGCAACAACTATAACCACTTAACACAAATTGTATAAATGCAGTGATCACAATATAATATATGCATGGACAAAATACATACTTCAAAATTTTTTTTGTCACAATTGGTGTGCCTTAAAAATTTGAAGAACTTCCTCGATTTCTTCAAGACTCGATCAGGATGTGATCCTGATCAAATTACAATGGTGGTTCCACTGTAGTATCCTTTCAAATACTAAAAGGAATATGCAAATGATCTCTCTGACGAATTGAGAACCTATACCTTTTTATACGGTCAAAAAATTATCAAAATTGGTTTTGATCGACTGGCAGCGCTTGAAGCGGCTTAATCCATTAATCTTTTACCGATCAGTAATCGTATCTGACTATGAGCGACTTTCATGTATAATAAAAATTTACAATTAAATTTTTATAAACAAAAAAATGCATTACAAATCCATTTTCGTACTCTTTCCAAAAGCATGAGAGCTTTAAATGAATTTTAATGAGTTTTAATTCGCGATGATGCGCAGAAACAAAGCCTGTAAATCCACTAAAAAGCGAATGCTAAAAACTTTTCTCTTTATAACTCAACTTTTTACTAATTTCAGAACTGCTTCATTGCTCCCTTCTCATTACTCCCCTCCTGTACCTTGGTTGAGTGAGTGAGTGAGCATGTGATACTTCAAGTATCGCCAGCACCATCGGTTACTACGTACCATCAGCCAACCGTCATGATATAAAAATAGCAATCAAGTGGTGGACCACTCACAGTGGAAACTAAAAAGTCCCACAGCTTGATGATGAAGAACCTTTGGATATTAACGAATTAAAAACGACCGCAAAATAATTTTGTAATTTCATAGTAATTATTAAAAATAATATGAAGAAACAAAGTTATGGTTGAACCGGCCTAAGTCGGCCAAAAAAAAAATTTTACTACTATGCCGGTGGAGTTGGCTCCTTTACGTAACAAGAGTGTAACCTAAAATTATCCACAACCAAGTGTGCGTGGGTTGTATAATAGAGTACATGACTAATATAAAGCAATCTAAGCCTTGTGTAAATATATCGTCAGTGCGAGGGGAAATATATGCAGACTAATTAATTTTAATGTCAGCTACTATCAAGACTAATTAGTCCAACAACTACTAAACTGAATATATTGCGAGAAAGGAAGTTATTTGGAAATAAGGGTGATCTATGACTGAAGTATACAAGCTTCAGTAAGATCTTAACAGAAGAATTAATGTTATTTTTCTGTGTCCCAGTCCAAGCCCAGCGCGCTTATTAAATTCGGTGTTTATTGTACATGAAATAAATAAATAGGGTATTTAGATATGGAGGTCTTAATAGTGATAGTGTGCCGGAAGGTCACTCTTCATCATCAGAAGTGGACATAGGTCTTTATCTTAATATGACATATTATCTAATATATAAAATTCTCGTGTCACAATGTTCATTCCCACACTCCTCCGAAACGGCTTGACTGATTCTTATGAAATTTTTTTATTAAGTAAATCTGAGAATCGGCTACTATCTATTTTTCAAACTCCTAAGTGATAAGGGGTGTCCACCCCAAATTTTTTTATTTTATTTTTTTAATATTTTTTATTATGTCGCATTGAAAAATGCATACGACCCTAAATTTTCAACCTTCTACCGTTAACCCCTATTTTTTAATAGCCATATTAGTAAATCAACAACTTTCACCGATGTCATTTCTAGACTCGCAGAGAGCGCTGCCATCGGGTCCCAGATTTTTTCGGGGCAGGACAACGTCTGCCGGGCCAGCTAGTTTAACTATAATAATAAACGCTACAAACTCAACATTAGTCCCCATTAGGATAGTTATATCCTGTGTCTGGGGTCCAGAAACAAACACAATGTGATTGTGTTTGTTTCTACAACTAATATCAAATATCTAACTACCGCCATTTATCCAGTTGAGATCGAATAATATCCAAGTATCACTGTCTTGGTCTAATAAAACAATTTTGTATAAATAGACTATGTATAAAACTCCTATCTCATTTTAGCAAAGATTTATCTAGATAATAACGTAAACCATTATTTTCATAAAGAATATAAGCAATACTTTTTCAAGTAATTACTAATACTCCTAATACTGATTGTAGCTTGCGATAGTAGTGACTTGCTCCCACAAATATTTAACCCATCAAATGCCAAATTTTTTATTCATTTTTTGAACGAAGTTCCTTAACGCGGCATTAGTAGAAATCATCACGTGACGAAGTGCTGTATACTATGTGTGTATCGAGCCTGTTGCGCAACTCTCACTCTCTCTGCCTCTGTCTCTTTATCATATAGCCTATTGAAATATACAGATTGCATTTCTAATTACATTCGAGTTGAAGAAAAAGACACCGTCACCGGAACACATGCATGTATTGTCAAAACAAACATTTGCTCCCTGCCTGCTGCGCGTCTAGTAATAAAATATTTTCAAAAATCATAGCAATCGTAAAATTTTTGACGCAATCATTAATTCTTCATTCTAGCATTATTCCCGGTATTTTTATGTACCCAGGGTCTGCTTATTACTCTTATCCGGATTTAACAGGTTACTAGTTTTTACACAGAGCGATTGCCATCTGACCTCCGCAACCCTAAGGGCGAACCAGTAACTCATTGGATAAGAGCAATTTACTTATCAAGAGTTAACGATTATTATCAGATGTTATTGATAATAACCGGGACCGACAGCTTGACGTGCTCTCCGAGGCACGGGACGCAATCATTAATTCAAAAATGATGAATGCTAAAAATATTTTATACAGACATCATGAAATTATAAAGTCTCAAATCTCACTGGAATATCTTTTATTTATCCATAAAACATGGAGTCATTATAATAAGGGACATAATTCCGCTACGTTGCGTTTTTATTGTAGGCTTTGATCCCGATATTACGTTTTAAATGACATCGAAGACTGATGAAAATGAACAGTCACTGTACTAATTCGCCTTGAGATATTTTCTCATCTACCTTTTCTTCTTTTAAATCAATATAAAACAGGAATTTAATATCGAAATGTAGGCCAATCGTTTATATAAAAATTGTTAATAAAAGGCTACTTTTGTTATAATTGTTTGAGCTTTTTGAAATATAAGGGATTGTCAATTTAGCTCTGTTCTGTGCCTGCGACTTTGCTCGCCGTGGGAATTTTTTTAAATGTTTCCCACGAGAACTCAACATTTTTCTGAGGTTAAAAGTATCCTATATAATAGTCCAGGTAATAATGTATGTGTGTACCAAATTTTATCCAAATCCGTCTAGTAGTTTTTTCGTGAAGGAGTAACAAACATCCATCCATATATTCAAACTTTCACATTTATAATATTAGTTTTACTAAGTTGGTAAGCAAGCATATGACCCACTTGATGATAAGCAGTTGTCATACTCAAACTCAAACTCAAAATATTCTTTATTCAAATAGGCTTTTAAGCACTTTTGAATCGTCAAATATACAGTCTGTTATGTCCGCCTAAGTGAAGCTACCGCCGATTCGGAAGGTAGATTCTGCAGAGAAGAAACGGCAAGAAACTCCACAGTTACTCTTTTCAAAAATAATCACATTACATTTGTCAAATGTACAATTAAGATATATATCCCGCATGAAACTCAGCGTATATTAATTCCATGCCACATTATCTGCAATATATTAATTAACGGAATAATAAGCTTTATTTAGTAAACACCGCTTAGTATAAGATTTAAATTTCATAAGTGGTAGATTCAAAATTGTCTGCGGAATTTTATTATAGAAGCGAATATAGCCTAGCCATAGCCTATAAGAGCTTGCAACCCAATTTATATTGGTTCTTAAACCTCGAGATATTGGTTCTTAAATCATCCTGTGCCCAATAATTGGTGTCATTCAAACCAAAACACAGTATACTGCTTTACTTAGCTGAAACTGCCGCGGTACCTACCTAGCCGGCTTCCTGAAAAGTAATAGAGTATGTAGAGTATGCTACTTTTTTTTTTTATTATATTAAATGTTCGCAAACAAGCATACGAACCACGATGGTAAGTGGTTGCCGTAGCCTATGAGCGCTTGCAGCACCATTAGTAGGTGCCACTCACGCGTTGCCAACCTCGAGATATTAGTTCTTAAATCTCGTCCGCCCAGTAATTTCACTAGCGTACAGTGCCCTTCAAACCGGAACACTGTAATGCCTAAGCACGACTATTTGGCGGCAGAATATTTGACACTGCGGTGGTACCTACCTAGCCGGCATCTTGCAACAAAAGACCTACCACCAGTGTGACTGATTGCACTGGTGGAATAATCTCTGCTGTGACAGAGGTTATCCCAACAGCGGGCGATGGGGTCGTCACATCCTGACGCCGGTAAAAATAATGCATAAGATATTAAAAATTTGCCTGTATAAGTTATTTTTGTCAAACTATTCATGTTATAATTAAAGTTGCAGTTCTAAAAAAAAGTTCAACACCGAAGCGCAGCGAAGGGAAGTGGCTTAATATTTATAATAAAAACAACTACTTCAGATTATTTTAAAGTCTATAAATGTATTTTGCAAACCACGATTATTATTTAAAGCTGTCTATAGAAAGTAAATTGTTTATATAGTAAATAACGTTCAGCTAGCGAGGTATTTTTCCGTGAATTTTTTATACCTGAAAATGCATGAACAATATTCGATATTTTTCTAAGCTGCTTCGAGTTTTAATAGCTGCAAATATTTATTACTTTTATTGCGTTTTCTTTTTTTATTTACAAGAAATATTACAATCTAATACCTTTATAGGAGCAATTCTTGTATATTATAATCTGAATCTCGGAAACGGCTCCAACGATTTAGTATGCAGGAGTTTCGTGGGCGATAAATCGAACTAGCTAGGATTCATTTTTGGAACATGTCATTTTACCCGTGTTTTCAGGCGATGAAAATAATATTTAAATTACCAATTCATATTTTTTTATTATTATGTCAGTGAGATCGAAAACTTTTATTCATATTAATTCATCTATATGTTCTTCAACAATTGTTTCTATTTTATGGTCAGGGAATAGGTTACTTATGAAGATTATATTATGTCAATGGTAGCCAGACGCCATCATTTTCCCTCTAAATAACAATTCCACTTAATTGGGCGAAAAATGAATTATCCCTCTTATAATCTGAGCCGCTTTATTGCTGTCTCCGGTTCTCATTATGCCAGTTTATAATAATAAGGTTTAGTCGAATTTAATAACAAGCCAAGTGTGTGTTGGGTGAAAATATCTTGTAAGGTAAATTAAAAGGGGTCCCCTTTAGCACCCCTTTTAGCAATGGTTTTTCAAGGCCATAAAATAAGCTCGAAGCTTGCGCTAGGAGTTGATACGAATAGCCCAAGGGGGTCAGGATCGAACCCGCGTCTCTCGCGTTAATTCTCTTCTTCCGTTGAGCTATTGACTTTTTTAATAAAATAAATAAATAAAAATAATCGCTACACACTCCACGGCACCTATTAGGATAATAATATCCTGTGTTGGAGGTCCGAAAAAACACACAACGACAAGGACAAACACACACAGACACACAACACATGCTTTTATGCTACCCCACAACGTCGTCAAGAATATCGTTAAACGTCGAAAAAATTTAATTTAAATGAAAGGGGATCAAATCCACAATCATAGTCGTTTAAGGCAAATTCTCTACCACTGCGACAAAACGGTCGTCTACTATAAATTCTAGTCCAAAAATCATTCCATTATCCATTTTTATAACAACATTTTGAAATTGAAACATTAATGTTTTGTATTTCTATTCAGTAAATTGTATTCTATTATATTCTTTCAGTGAATTGGAAATAGTAATTCGAAGTAAACAATTCTGTTTCTCATCAAAGATCTTATTACTTTTTCACAAGAGATCATTCCAGACAGCTGTCTGTATTTTGTCACTATCATTTTTCAGGGAAAACCATTTAGGAGTACTATTGGAAACGAATTTGTTATTCAATAATAAATTTTTTTAATGTTCGACGCAAACAGAGGAGTGATATAGGTTTGACATGTTTGTGTATCTGTTGGTTCCAAACCAACTCCAACAAGCTGACGTGATCGAGATGGTTCTTAGCTACAATTTATAAAGATTGACCGCACCGCTCGCCATCGGCAGGGTATTCATCCACACACATTGGAACCTATACCCGGTGCTGTTCCAAAGGAATTTTCTACCATGAACCCTCAGGTTGTGGAATAAGCTCCCTCCCGCGGTTTTCCCAAGACGCTACAATATGGGGTTCTTCAAGGGAAGGTTGAAAAGGTTTTTAAGGGGTCAGCAATACGCATGGAATGCGCCTCTAGGATTGCAGGCGTTTATAGCCTGCAGTGACTGCTTACCACCACGTGGGCTGTACGTTTGCTTGTTACCATTGTGGTTGAATAAATGGTGTTGCAAGTGCATATAGACTACGATAACTTATCACCAGGTGGGTCGTCTGCTTATGAGAATCGGTTGTCTTAGCTTATGAGTGTTTGGAACAGCAACCGCTTGTAGGTGTCACTTATACTTTATCAACCTCGAGATATTGGTTCCTAAATCTTCTTTTCCTCAAACCGAAACACAGTATACTGCTTTTCGATAGAATAACTAATACCACGGTGGTACCTACCTAGCCGACCTCTTGCATTAAAAGGCCAACCACATTTTCTTATGCTACGTATTTTAAAGATGCGATAGCAATTTAAAAAAGTTGTGAAGATAGCGTCTTTAATAGCATCCAGGTCATAGTATTCATAACTACACTGTATGTATAATACGCGCATTTAATATCTCTCGCATTTAGTGATGTTCTTGGCATATTTTGCTGGAATGGGAATGGAGAGATTGTCGTTCATGAGAAATTGAGATTCCTCGTGTAGAGCCATGCTTCTTCCAGCATAAATGGGCCGGCTCGACTAGGGAAGTACTACCTCTCATTGAAAATCGACGTAAAGTAACAGTATAAGTATTGTGTTTCGAGCGATGTCATTATCGGAGGCCTAAACTTCCCCTCCTCCCATCCCCTCTGTTCCCTTCCTTTTTACCCGTCTTTTTGAATTGATTATATATTATTAATTGTATTTATTTTTTATAATAATAGTCTGTAATGAATAAATACAGCCTTTTTAAAAAAGAATTTCCTTCCGCGAACCCCCTGGCTGTGGAGTGAGCTCCCTGCTGAGGTTTTCCAACACTCTATAGTATGGGGTTTTTCAAGGCAGGATTGAAAAAGTTTTGAAAGGCTCGGAAACACTCTTTCGATACCTTTGGGATTGCAGGCGTTCATAGGCTACGGTAACCGCTTATCAGCAAGCGGGCCGTACGCTTGTGTGTGGTGTAAAAACATTAAAAATTCTAGCAATGCCTTGAAAAAGCATTGTTTAGCATTCTTTTAAAAAATATATATTGACAGAAATATCTTCAAAATTGGTCACTGTAAATAATCACAATAATTAATTATTATTCAGGCAATTATATTTAAATATCACTTTATGTGGTACTTTAAATTAAAACGTTTAATTGCGTGCCAATTATTATTTATAATAATTATGAATTACGGGACAACCAGGTTTCATATCAAACAATTATATTTTAAATAGGCTTTTTGATGTTATTTCATAAAGCTTAAATCCCAATTAGCGTTTTGTATAATATTATGTTAGTCAAAACCGGAAACGCTTGTTGAGCAAATTACAAATTAATGTAATTTTTTAAATCATCCACATCATAAAATTCATGTTTTTGTATTATAATAATTTATGATTATTTGTATAAATCCATAAAACATTGTTGCTTTTATAAGAGACTTGAATAATAACATACAATTGCCGGTTTTTTATGATATTCCCTCCCAATGGACCCTTGGGACGGATTCAACTTGCGCCCCGCGCGGGCTGTCGATCTTTTACTGGCTGAGGTCTCCTGACCCGGGCCCTCACTGGTGACGCTGTCAAGGCCACTAGGGCCAACAGTAATAGACATTCCAAAAAAATCATGATACCCAAGTACAACGTGTTGTGGTAATAGTCCATTATTACCTAGGATCTGCTTATCCTTTTACCCTAATATAATATAAGTTATTAGTTTTTACACAGCGTTTGGCGTTCACCTCCTTAACGACACAATTGGCGAACTAGTAACTCATTGGATAAAAGTAAATTACCTTTCAAGAGTTAACGATAACTATCCGATGCTATGATAATAAGCAGGACCGGTAGCTTAACGTGCCCTCCAAGGTAGGGTGGGGACCCACAAGAACATAACTGACATTGCGGTACCTACCTAGCCAGCCTCTTACAATAAAAAGCTTATTACCATTTTTATAAGTAACAACGCATTTAACATTTAATATATATTCCATCGATACCACCTCGAAGTCTGGAAGTCCACAACAGCGCGATTTAGAAGACATTTTTTTCCTCGCACAACCACTCTGTGGAATCAACTTCCGCCGGCGGTCTTTCCGAACAGATACGACTTGGGAACCTTCAAGAGAAGAGCGTATTCTTTCCTTAAAGGTCGGCGACGCACCTGCATTCCTGCCTTCTGTTGTTGCAGATGTTCATGGGCGGCGGTGATCGCTTAATATCAGGTGAGCCTTCTGCCCGTTTGCTCCCTCTCACATAAAAAAAAAAGTATTGCTCTGTACACTTGGAAAAATCCAACTTATTCGTGGCAATAAAATAATACTAAGTCATATTACAAAAACCCTGTGTGTGCTTTTACAGTTGTAAATAAGAAATTATTGCCATTCTAATGGGTTTTATTACACAACTCACAACATAAACAGATATTTATATAATGAAATAAGAAGAATCTACTACAATAATGCGATGTTCTTGGAATAAATGGTGTAACTTGGTAGCTTAATTTGAATAATGTTTCATAAAATATCTTATAAAAGTATCTGCGAAAAATAGTATTTGTTTGTAAATCAAAAGAGATTCTTATATAACAGTAACGGCTTAGTAGTAATAACTTAGTTTATGGACTAAGGTTCTTATATATATACTTTTATAACCAATATTAAAATATATTTACAATTCAATACCAACTATATTTACAAATAATTAAACCTGTACAAATCATGTCCACGAGGAATGGTGGCAAGAATGCTAGCTGCTTTTCCGAGCCGAATTGGGATTCGATAAATCATCATGATGATGTCACTGGTGGTAGGTCTTTTATGGCAAGAGGCCGGCTAGGTCGATACTACCGCAGTTTCAAATATTCTACCACCAAACAGTAGTGCTTAGGCATTACTGGATTCCGGTTTAAAGGGCACTGTGCCATAGTGAAATTACTGGGTAGGAGAGATTTAAGAATATATCGAGGTTGGCAACGCGTGAGTGGCACCTACTAATGGTGCTGCAAGCGCTCATAGACTACGGCATCCACTTACCATCTGATGGGCCGTATGCTTGTTTGCCAACTTGTAACATAAAAAAAATCTCGACACTTCGGGCGAAAAATGAACCAGCAATCCTGTCTGAGTCGGGGTGTAATAATTATGGTAGTAGACGGAGCCTTGTTGTTTCGTCAGAGCGAGGCAGCTGAATGAAGAAAGTATATTTTAAGGGTTCCGTACCTAAAAGGAGCCACAGGAACCTTAGCCTCAGTCGTTCATCCTTCAGCCGTGAAGGCCCGTAATAAAGAGGGTTGTAATTTTAACAGAATATTAAACAAAATTTATAATTAAAGGGTTTGATTATTTTTGTGGTAGGCCGTCTAGGTAGATACCACCGCAGTGTTAGATATTCTACCGCAAAGTAGTAGATTACTGTGTTTTTGTATAAAGGAGACTGCATATAGTGAAATTACTGAGTAAAGAAGATTTAAATGTCAGTATCTCGAGGTTAAAAACGAGCCTACAAATGAATAGTGTTGCAAGCCTATCTTGATTTTACGGGTTACTTGTTTTTACACAGAGCGATTGTCTATTTCACAACCCCAAAGTCGAAGTACTAACTGTCTCGTTTGATAATAAAAAGTTACCTGTGAAAAGTTAGTTACTTAAGTTAGAGAAAAATCGAACAAGCAAACCTGTGTCTAAGGCAGATTTATTACCATTGCGTCAGTGTAGTCATTTAGTAATAAAAAAAATAATAAATTTGAAGATACATACTTTCCCAGCCGAGCTGATAAAGGACTCCAAGGACATATTAGTACAGATGACTTTGCATATTCCAGAAAACATCTGACAGAGGAAGGGAGAAAGCTTCGAATAAGGAAGCTTTTTCAAAAGCATGACGCATGAATAGCTTTTGAACAACTGCCTATAAAGTAAAAGCTCGCCCAAAGGTCGCTGAGGATGCGAAAAGGACCTCAATTCTATTCTTAAACTGTAATTTATCACATATTCGACTGAATAAGGAAAGGAAATATTCTAGCGAAATTTGCATTTAACAAAGAGAAAAGTCTTTTGAGTGCATGAGTCGTGAGATGCATTTCACCCAGAATCTCTTTTTGACAGTGCAACAATTCTTACTTGTAAGAATATAAATTTCCTTAGAAAATATGCACTTTCGAATAGTAAAATTTCAAAAGCGTTTTGAAATAGTTCTTTCATACAACTTTAAACAGGGTTGAAAAGGGGGACCTATCAACCCCTTACAAAACCTTTTTCGTATTAAAAAGTCCTTTGTCAAGCTCTAGACTATTTGTGTACCAAATTTCATTTAAATGGGTTCAGTATTGCGTCAAACACGTATTTTGAACGATTTCTAAAATTCTACTCCTAAAGCGGTTTAAAGTTTGTATTCAAATCGTTATTCACACGGGCGGAGCTTATTAACAGTTTTTAACTTATCAGAGAATTAATTTATCAGTTAAGACTGACAATTTTTTTCTAAAACTATGTAATAAATCTTGTACTGAAATTTGACGTCGAAAAAAATTGTGTAGCAAAACCAGCCTAGATTTTGACGCATGAGATAATGATCGATCCATCTTCCACGCACACTTCTTACAGTGTATAACACGATCCCTTCAATATGACTGATGATAAAAATAAATAACGTTGAAAAAGTTGTTCTAGATACTGAACGTATAGAAAAGCTTTTTTTTTTTCGCTATGTGTATTGCTGTTGGCCTTGACAGCGTCACGAGCGGGGGCCGAATACAGATACTCAGCTGTAATAAAGGGGCAGCCCTCACGGGGGCATAAATTTGATTCCGTCCTTAGGGTGCCTCCTGCGAAGCCAACCAAAGCGATTTGTACAGTTTACGCAATGGGTACATTTTTTTACAAACAGTGCATTACAAGTCAATACTTATATCACATATTTAGCAAACAAGAATAGAACTCACTTGACGTATCGGCGGTCACTGTGGCCTATCGTATTGTTACGGTGAACCTTATCACCGGGGTTTAAGGTTCAAAATAGCTTGCTAGCCTTTCTGCCTATTTGCTTCGTACGCGTAGGTTCTAGAAAGTTGTGTTCTCGAAAAGTGCCGTATAACATTGCGTGGACGGAACTTTATCGAACCCGTGTTCCCCACTATATTAACGGCCCGGCGCGTCGACTGAGTCATTCAGTTCTGAGCAACAAGTGATACAAGTGAACAATAGTGGTAATTAGTGACCTCGGCTATTCTTTTGAACAACAATTGACCTGTGATTTGGACCTGTAATTTGTGAAGTTATGTTGGGTGCATAACACTATGTTGCTAACCTTAAGGTAACACGGGGTTGGAATCAATATAAAACAGGTCTTTTGATTTTTAATTGGGTCTTCGTAACTTGTTATTCTAATATTTCTGGAAAGATAACATAACTTTATTTTTCCGGCGTCGGGATGTGACGACCCCATCGCCCGCTGTTGGAATAACCTCTGTCACAGCAGAGATTATTCCACCAATGCAATCAGTCACACTGATGGTAGGTCTTTTGTTGCAAGAGGCCGGCTAGGTAGATACCACCGCAGTGTCTTAGGCACTACGGTGTTCCGTTTTGAAGGGCACTGTACGCTAGTGAAATTACTAGGTGGACGAGATTTAACAACTAATATCTCGAGGTTGGCAACGCGTGAGTGGCACCTACTAATGGTGCTGCAAGCGCTCATAGGATACGGCAACCACTTACCATCAGGTGGGCCGTATGCTTGTTTGCCAACTTCTAACATAAAAAAAAAAAAATTGCCAATTGATCAACAACTTAAACAAAACTTGTAAATGTGTAAAAAGCTCACGTCAAAGGAGGATTCAATCACCTATTCTGATTTTTACCTACCTGTGCGACGCAAAGACGCGGGATGTAATATTGTGCTAATCATTCTGTTGGCAAGTTTGATCCTATACTACACTGTTATGGAGACCAAACGCGTGACACATGGGGCCCTTATAAGGATCAGGACTCCAACTCGGATCCGGAAACCCCAACGATGATGACGACGTTGTGGTGCAGCGGTAGCGAACCTGCCTTTAGCGCCACGGGTCGCGGGTTCGATTCCCGCTCATAGCAGATGTTTGTATTAACCGTACAAGCATGTTTCCCGGTCTGGGCGTATTTGTCCTTGCCCATGTGTATGTTTTCGGACACAGGATATAACTATCTTAATAGGGCCATTGAGTGTGTTGCGTTGATTTTTTTATTCTTTTTATCTAACCAAAAAGTAGAAGTTGTTAGAGTAAATAAATAAAAGCCTTACTACCTCAAAAGCATTTTAATCTATATTGGTTTCTAAAACTGAGGCAATTTAAAATCAAACTTAAAGTCTGCACCTGTTACATCTTCTTGTTTCAAACTCCAACGACACAGAGTAATATACTAATAGAATTTTCTAAACTGTTACATATTATTATGTTCATTCAAAGTAAGTTGCTTGCTTTGTAACTTTATAAAAGGCTTTCATTAAAAGATATTTTATTTATAAAATCTTTAAATAACTTTTTTTTTATGTTACTAAGCGGGCAAGCAAGCATACGGCCTATTAAGTAAGCGGTTGCCGTAGCCTCGTTAGCAACCTCGAGATATTGGTTGTCTTTAGCTAAGTTATTTCACTAGCCTACAGTGCCCTTCGAACCGTAACACAGCAATGCCTACCACCAGTGTGACTGATTGAACTGGTGGAATAATCTCTTCTGTAACAGAGATTATCCCAAAAGCGGGCGATGGGGTCGTCACGTCCCGAAAAACTTTGTCTTTTAAATACCATAGAATAGGACAAATTTCAATAATGTTTGAACATAAGATGTTTTTTGTAAATGTAGTTTTTTGGCGTTTTTACGTTGGCACTTATATAGACGTAAATATATGGAAAAAGGTTTTTAAAGTATTAATAAAAAAAGGTGCACATATTTTATGGTAGTAAATTCATTTAGTTATTTATATATATTTTCTGTTTTTCTCCGAAGATTACGACTTTCGAGTAGTTATTACCTTAGTTAGTAGTTCCTGTTTTAATAAAATTAATCTTAACTTTAGTACAAAAAATTATCATATCTGAAACGACTTTAAGGCTAAGTACTAGTAATATATTATTCAGAGTGAAATAGCATTTTAGGATATATAAAATTTTCAAATTTCACAACCTAAAACGCTTATATATTTTAGTAACATAAATAGCTGTATCATTTGTCAAGTGTTAAACTGCGAAGAAAAATATTATAAGGAAAATAAATGTCCCCGTTCCATTCTACAAAGTGAGACTTATAGGATTTAATATTAAGGGAAAAATGTGTATATATATTTTAGTAGTAATGGGCTTTTAACCCACTGCTGGGTTAAGCCTTCCTAAAAGCCATTCTCAATAATTCGTACCATGTAGAAAAAGATTAAATTATGTGTATTATGAATCTAGTTCCACGTCACGATTCCAATCCCGGAAATATGCCCATGTAACTCTGGGTGTGTGATAATAATAATAATAATAATAGTTATTCCTAAACACCTTCTACAATCTCTCAGAGTCCTCAACATACCTGAAAACACATATATAACGATGCAAAAAGCCGCAATATTAAATACATGTCGCATTGTCCGTAAATTTCTTCAAGAAGATTTAAATCACTGACCCATTAGAGAATATGAAATTCACTTGGCTTAGGCCCGTGATTTCATGATATTTACCGAAGTGTCTTAAGCACTCCGAGATAAAAAAATGTACAAAAATAATAATAATAATAATATCCTTTAAGGCATACTAATTTGATATAGGTGATTATGATGTAAACAAGAAAAAGGAATTCAGAAATAACATTATCAACTTTGCAAAAGATTTACAAGTAATGCAATTTAGAACAATGCTATATCCCGCAGTGTCATTTTACAGCTCCATACGGATTTTCAGCCTGTATCTATTTTAAGCATGCGCTGTGCAACTATTTTTTTAATGTCCTTATAACTTCAACAAAATACAATAGGTTTTATATGTTATTAACATAGGAAAAATAAATATATAAATAATGCTGTGTATTGTGGAGGAACGACGTGGCATGTCCCTCCAACACAAGGGGATCCTCCGGCCAGGCGGTTGATATTGCCTGCCAGGTCGCGGCCTAAAGATTTACGTGGGGAAGTTGTACATATACTTATTAACGTAGAAACTTCTGATAGCACGATTCAAGATTGTGACGATCTTGTTCTTCAATATCGTGGCGTAGTATGCCATGTAGATGACGCTGTAACTTTCTATAACTTGATGCGGGATTGTGACGTTCTTGTATATTTATCGTGTAACGTCATGTTACGTTGTTCTGCGTAGATATCGCTACATGCCTTTTGAATATGTCCAGTCAACAATCACAGAAACATAATTTATAGAATTGTTCAAAAATGTTGCTGTGTGGTGCTTGAGAGTCGCTTTACACTTATATGATTTTTGAGCCATATAAAAAAATTAAAATTATGAGGACTTAAATTTATCTATAACTGTTTGTAATAATGTAGATTTGCTTATTTATTATAACATCTTATGTACAAAAATGTTTCTGCAAATAAATAATATTATTATTATTATAAATAATAAATAATAAATAAACGCTGACCACTCAACGGCCCCCATTAGGATAGTAATATCCTGTGTCGGGGTCCGGAAACATTCACAATGACAAGGACAAATACACCCAGACCGGAAAATATGCTTGCATGGTCAATACAAACATATTATGCTCCGAGCGGGAATCGAACCCGCGACCTGTGGCGTTTAAGGCAGGTTCGCTACCGCTGCGCCACAACTTCGTCATTATTATTATTATCATTTCTTTTTTAGACCAGCGGACTCACCATTAAACCTCATGGAGGTCCTAATGACGACCAATATATGAATATAACCTTTATACATATAATTGTGCTGTACGTGTGTATATCACTGAACTCCTAGACGGCTGGACCGATTTTGATGATTTTTTGTGTGGATTCGAGAATGGTTTAGATTAACAATTAGACCTGGTAGGAGGCGCTGCTATCGGGTCTCACTTTTTTTTTTCATTTTCGTGGCACGACAACGTTTGCGGGGCCCGCTAGTGACATATATATTTCTACGTCATGCTCATATAAAATCTTAATGTTAGAATTGAACTGGATTGATTTGCTCGTCATTTGAATCGCTATAAGAGTTAATGGTAAGCCCTCAGTATTGATCATTTATATAAGTCTTTTACAGTTATTTAGTATGCACTCAAAGAATAATTTATGCACAAACTGTTTATACTAAACGAGTTATTAAATAGCTTGTATAAGGATAAGATAGGTAGTGACTAGAATTGGCGGCAGTATGTTGCCGCCCCAGACGGGGGCCGAAAGGCCTGGGTGCGTTCGCGCACCAAGGTGTATTGATATAGTATATATGTATTAGTATGTAATTATATGTATGTATGGCGGCACTATGTATGCCGCCCCAGACGGGCCCTTCGGGGCAAGCACCGGGGCGTCACGGTTGAATGCTTCGGTGATCCCGCGACGTCCCACTATGGCGCCAGATGGGACCTTAGAGTTTTAGTGGGTAGGAGAGCCCGGCTCCGAGTCCACACACCTCTTGCGCCATTGCACCCGTCCCGGGGCTCGAGTGCGTAACTGCTTTTCTCCAAGTAAAAAAAAAAGGTAGTGACTATACTGATAACTAACGTTAACCAAAAATAATGAATAGTGACCTCATTACTAAATTTAGTTATATTTTTTTAAACAAAAAAATAATGTTACTTGCAGTTTTTAAAATTTGGAAGTAAAATAACGTACCTCAATATAAATTAATCATATAATAACCCAAATGAACGATTGACTAAAATTAATTAATTAACGATAGTAATTTCAAATCTAATGATAGTTCTATTAATACTGCTCTGTGTCGAAACTGTCACACAAACTTTCCATCGTGAATTTCATACTAAGTTCGGTTTTGGAGTTCTAATTTTACTTCGCGTGAAACCAGATTGAGATTAATTAACGATGAAGGACTAAATTACTGGCCGGTTTAATTGACACTATTTTCTGAGTAACTTACGAGGCCAAGCGGACGAGTATGTAAGAGAACACGATATTTTACTAGAGCCAAGCCGTTTTGATAGGAATGGTTCAATAGTACAACCGAGCTAGGCCCTTCTTCCCAGCATTTTTCCCGGTATTTTATCTACCCAGGGTCTGCTTATTACTCTTATCCGGATTTGACCGGTTACTAGTTTTTACACGGTGATAACATCCGGGACCGACAGCATAACCAGTAGCGTCTTATGGGTAGACCGGACAAGGGCGTCTAGTACAGTTCGCCTTCTATGACGATATTAGCCGTCTTTGCGTTGTGACTCTACTTATACTTAGCATCAGGTGGAGTAAAGCTATCCACAAAAAGTTGGCAAACAATCATACAGCCGAACATCTGATGATGAAACATCTCATGGTAAGCGGTTGCCATAGCTTATAACCGCTTACAACACCTTTGAGATGCCCATAGCCGAGTGCACCCACTGATCGGTAAATGATCGGTAGGCTAAGCAACTTTAGGCGCGGTTAGTCACTAGTTGGGTGATCGCATAGTGGTATTAAAACTGAGTTTCTCCGTGTTTCGGAGGGCACGCAAAAAGTCGATCCCAGCTGTTGATAATTTGACAGTAGTCGAAAAGTTAAGTCAGAGGCCTACGGGTGACCTGAACAACTCTGACACTAGGTTGGCCACTGACCACTCGATAATAAGAAGACACCTTTTGTAGGTGTTACTTAAGCATTGCCATGCTCAAGATATTCTTAAATCTCCTTTGCTCGTTAATTTCACAAGTTACAGTGTCATTCAAACCAAAACACAGTAATGCCAAAGAAACTACAAAGAAACTACTCCTTTGCGGTAGAATAGCTGATACTGCGGTGTACTACCAAGCCGGCCTCTTGCAATAAAAGGCTTCCACTCAGGTGGAACTACTATACTTTTATAGAAATTTAATAAAGATGTCCTTTACGCTTGTTAGAGTTCTAATGATTTATAGCAAGCCGTCTACGTCGTAATTTACTATTGCAATCTTCCTTTAAGAGAGCAAAATTGAAGAGGAAATTTTCTTTAAAAGATAATTAAGATAGTGAACCTGATTTTGATCTTATTGGATAGATAATCAACGTAGTTTCGTAAAAAGTGTACCTGATATAAATTATTCTTGGCCATGTCACTTATGTCCATAGTATTAGTAACCTCTCACAGAAAATTGGCTTAAAGTAACAGTATCAGTAGCTACTGTTGCGTTTCGCGCGATGAGTTAGAGCGCCGAAGGCCCAATCTCCCACTCCCTCTGTTCCCTTCCCTGGATGTCTTCTTATTCCTTCCACCCTACCCCTTGGGTTGGCAACCCGCATCAAGTAATACGCAAGTTCATAGGTTGCGGTGGTAACATACCATCAGGCGAACCATACGCTAGTTTGCCATCACTACATAGTATAAAACAAAGTCGCTTTTTCTATTCCTATGTATGCTTAAATCTTGAAAACTACGCAACGGATTTTGATGCGCTTTTTTTTAATAGATAGAGTGATTGAAAAGGAAGGTTTATATGTATAAACATAGTGGAGAAAAAAATTTTTTTGAGGTTTCTAATGTGATGTCGTAAATAATTACATTTAATGCGTGCGGGCCACGGGCAATAATGAATAAATCAAAACTACTGGATCGATTATAATAATTTTTTCAGTGACATAGGCTATATATTTTATACCCGAGCGAAGTTGGAGCGGGCCGCAAATCATGATATAAAGAAAAGAAAATATGAGGGGAGTGGGATGAGAAAGGAAAAGGTAAGGTTTCTGTATTAGTAAAGCCTTGTTTGCATAAATGGGCTGGCTCGACTGTGGATGTACTAGCCTCGCACAAAATACCTTTTGTGAAGCAACAGTATCTTACTGGTTGTGTTTCGTGTTCGATTTTTGTCCCTTGTATGAGCCAAGAGAACACTAATTAACTCACTTTACCTCTCGGTAACCTAGGAGCCCTATGTTTGTCCTTTATACCAGCAACTAAAAGCGAACTTGTCATCGTAAGAAAGCAATCGCACAATATACGCATCACGGGAGAAAATTGGACACAAATAAGCAATACCATGTCAACCTACACGAATGTCATTTCGAGAAAAAGGCGTTTGAAAATTTTGAACAACTTGCTTTATATGAATTTTTTATGTATTGGTCAAGTTTTTGGCAATTTCAGATTTATGAAAGTTATTTTACTTATTGTCACAAAAAATAAGTATACAAACTGCATATTTCGTATATAATATAACCCAAAATGTTTAACAATACATAAATTACACGATTGAAAAAATGGCTTTTTTAGAAGTTCTAAGCTTAGAGCCCTACAAATATTAAAGAAAAATGTTCTTCAGCCATTTACCAACACTTCTGCATATATAACTCGGTTTTCTCAATTTTGTGGGTTGACATGGTATTGCCATTCATGTAGGACATTGCCACCCGCGATTGTCGTTGTAATGTACTTTTATAGTTGTATAATATTTAACTAAAGTCCTTCGTTTAAAAAAAGCCAGAGGTATTTACAACACTTTTGTATTTAAAACATTTTTTTTATGTTATTAAGTTGGCAAGCAAGCATACGGTCCACGTGATGATAAGCGGTTGAAATAGCTTATTAGCGCTTGCAACAGCACTCGGGAATTGCCAACCTCGAGATATTCATTCTCAAATCTCTTTTGCCCAGTAATTTCTGAACCTACAGTGCTCTTCAAACGGGAACACTAATGCCAAAGACACTACTGCTATGCGGTAGAACATTTGACACTGCGGTGGTACCTACCTAGCCGGCTTCTTGCAATAAAAGACCAGTGTGTCTGATTGTACTGGTGGAATAATCTCTGGTATAACAGAGCTTGCCGCAACATATATACATCAATTAAATTTAAGGAAGTGACATAAAAAACTATAATTACATGGATTGCTCATGACGTTAATAAAGTTTTATTCAGTTTTTAATATTAAATTACATTATATTTTTCAGAATGAAACGTGGTGTAAGTGAGCTCTCATAAATTCAACGCCACATTTTATCGCGACGCGTACAATGTAAATAGCCTTGTTATAGTCATATTCCAAATTAAAAATTTCATTACAGTCCTTGAATGGAAGATTTGAAATATATTTATTGTGAATTAAAGTTACAATTTTTAATTTTACGGCGCCTTACTTAGGCTTATACTTAAAATTATTAATATTAAAATTCAAGAGCGAAGTGGTGATGGGATGTTGTGGCAAGGATTGGAATGGGGCGGCAAAAAAACGCAGAACAGAGGTGTCACGGGGTGTGGTGGCAAAGGATAGCTTATGAAATTAAATGATGGCAAAATTATTAATGGAAATGAAATGCAGTGAAGGTACTTCGTTTTTACTGCATGTCCCGCGACAGATTTTAATTTGCTTTCCAATGCAAAAGTATAACTAAAAAATTGAGGTAAAAATACTTAAATCGATCCGTACTTAAGTAAAAATGACTCTCACTTGAATCACTTTCCTATAACAATATTTGTTTCGAAGGCAAACCGGGTAATAGCGAGAGATACTCGACTACAAATTGTTCAATCAGTCCCCCGTGACTTAGACTTGGAAACCTCACTTTAATCACGACCATAAAGTCAATAAATCTTGTCGAGAATACCATCTAACTTTTTGTACGACAAAAGATAAAACGAACAATTCCAATATAAGTTATTATTTTTTGTCTCGGCTTCGATATTTTGATGTTATTTTTATATTGAAAGTGTTTTTTGTCAGTCAGAGGGTTAGGAGGGAACGTCGAGGCGGGAAAAAGGAAGGGAACAAAGGGGGTGGGAGATTGGGCCTCCGGAATCTGAATATCAGCTGTCTTAGACACTAAACAAAATATATTTTTTACTAGTGCTTTTGAATTGCTGTGGTTTTGTAAATTCAATTTTATGTGAAAGATAAAGTAACAGACAGTAGTTTATTTGTTATTTTGACGACGTTGTGGCGCAGCGGTAGCGAACCTGCCTTAGGCGCCACAAGTCGCGGGTTCGATTGCCGCTTGGAGCAGATATTTGTATTGATCGTACAGGCATGTGTTCCAGTCTGGGTGGTTTTGTCCTTGTCGTTGGTTATGTTACTGGACTCCCGACACAGGATATAACGGTATAGGCCGTTGAGTGAGTAGCGTTTATTTATTAAAGTAATAATAATATTTGGACGCAAATAAGCAATACCATGACAACCCACAAAATTGAAAAAACTGAGTTATATATGCAGAAGTGTTGGTAAATGGTTGAAGAACATTTTTCTTTAATATTTGTAGGGTTTTAAGCTTTAAAACTTCTAAAAAGCCATTTTTAATAATGCAATTTATGTATTATTTTAAACGTTTTGGGCTATACTATATACGAAATATGCAGTTTGTATGCTTATTTTATGTGAAAATAAGTAAAATAACTTACATACATCTTGAAATTGCCATAAACTGGAACAATACATAAAAAAAAACATATAAAACAAGTTTTTCAAAATTTTCAAACGCGTTTTTCTCGAAATGACATTCGTGTTGACATGGTATTGCTTATTTGCGTTCATTTATGAAAGCTAGTTTAGTTGGTTAGCATTTAGTCTGCTTCTATTGTTCTAAGGCTAATAATCCTATACATGACCTAATGATATAATTATGTAATTGCATAGCAATTTCGAGTGTAAAATTACACATAATCAAATCACAAACATGACTAACACTGACTATACACCTATATAATCTAATAGCCATAAATGTATAACAACATTACAACTTTATAATTTGGTAAACATTAAAACCATATACTATAATAACCATCAATAACACCGTGCTGGCGTTGTGGGTGGCCAGTTTTGGTCTGGGCGTTTGTCCCTGTGGGTCTCCCCACCGAGCCTCGGAGAGCACGTTAAGCTGTCGGTCCCGGTTAGTATCACATCTGATAATAATCGTTAACTCTTGATAAGTAAATTTCTCTTATCCGATGAGTTACTGGTTGGCCTTTAGGGTTACGGTGGTCAGATGGCAATCGCTCTGTGTAAAAACTAGTAACCTGTCAAATCTGGATAAGAGTAATAAGCAGACCCTGGGTAAATACTCGTATAATACCGGGAATAATGCTAGGATGAACAATAATAACCATCAATATATATTGACTTTGAGCTCATTGTCGCTAAAAGCAGAACAATCGGTATTAAGTACTGATTGAATCTAGTTTTGAAGCTTTCGAACGAGATATGTACAATCTATCTATAATGTTATAAACATTTTAACGTTTACGCGAATCGATTTTATTTTTTATGATAAATAAATATGTTTTATATAAGTCATGTAAGTTTTATATATATTTTAAGTATTTATTTTACCTTTTTGGGGTTCCGTAGCCAAATGGCAAAAACGGAACCCTTATAGTTTCGTCATGTCTGTCGGTACGTCCATCCGTCTGTCCGTCTGTCCGTCCGTCCGTATCTCACAGTCATTTTACTCAGAAACCATTGGCTCTATCTATACGAAATTTACTAAATAGGTGTATTCTGTGAACCGCACAACGATTCTGTAATAAAATCTTAAAATATATAAGAGTTAAGGGCCCATACATGTAACTAAGTGTTGAAAAAAAAATTTCAACCTATGTCAACGTGTTTATATATTTGGATAGGTCTTTCAAAATGATAAGGAGGTTTGATTTTGACTTTTTCATTAAGTCAGTAGTTGTTGAGATATTAGCTCCTAAAGTCGTAAAAATTGTGTCCCCCTCTAACTTTTGAACTATGGGATTTAAAATTCTGGAAAAATTTGAGCTTATAGGACATCAAATAAAATTTCAACCACATTTGGTTTGAAGAAGATAGGTGTACAAATTTAAGAGATATATTAGTTTTTCTCATTGCTTTGTTTTTCATATAACTTTTATTAATCACTATGAAATTACCAACTTATTTTTGCAGTCGATTTTAATTCGTTATTATTTTTAAAGTCCTTAAGATTCTTCATAACCAAGCTGCGGAAGCCTTTAGTTTCAACTGTGCGTCGTCCACAACGCACTTGACTGTTATTATTGTACACTAATAGCGTTTCCAACAATAAGCTTTGTGTAAAGGTTGCCTGTAAGAGATCACTTTAAGTTATAAGTTATAAGTGACAATTGAGGATGTAGTGGCGTAGCGGTAGCGAACCTGCCTTAGGCGCCACAAGTCGTGGGTTTGATTGCCGCTTGGAGCAGATATTTGTATTGATCATGCAGGCTGGGTCTGGGTGTGTTTGTCCTTGTTCTTGTATATGTTTCCGGACCCCTGACATAGGATATCACTACCCTAATGGAGGCTATTGAGTGTATAGCGCTTAAAACGGGCCGGCCTTATTAGCTGAGGAACCGACGACAGAGCCTCAGGACCGGCAAACGTAGAGAAGAACGTCTTCAGACCAAGTGGAGCGATGATCTTCGCAAGATCGATGGCAAGTGCTGGATGATTGGCCGAGAATCGTGCTCAGTAGTGTACAGATAAAGGGGCCTATGTCCAACAGTGGACTGGAAAGGTCTGATGATGATGATAATGATTCAGATATTTTTCAAGTTTGTCTGTAGTTTTCGTTGTAAGATGGCTTGAAGTTTAGTTTAAGTTCTTAAATTTTTTAAGTTATACTTTATTATTTTAATCTTAAAGCGATATAAAAGGCACTTACACACATCTAATTCATAACAATTAACAAAACAAAAAAAAACAATTTATAAAAGATAATATAATTCATAACACCAAAGTTGTTTTAAATCAAATAACAGATTCGCTTAATTAATATTCATCCCTAACTTCAGAAGTAAGAGTCATCGTTACTGGACTCTGCACTAATTTGAGCAGAAGATATAATTGAGGACAATCAGACCAATCCCCAATTATTACATTTTCGCTGTTTCCCTTTGTTATAAAAAGTCCCAATCCCCAATTACTCAACATGAACCACTTAAGATTTTTATATTTGATTGAGTACTTCATCTTTAAGTTGAAATTATTTTATTTTACCTAAATAATTCTGACGATAGTTGTGGCGTGTTGGTAGTGAGCCTGCTTTTGGCTTCAATGGTTACGGATTTGAGTTTCCCCACCATGTCCTGGAGGGCAGGTTAAGCTGTAGGTTCCGATTGCTTTTACATAATATCTGATAATAATTATTAAGACTTGTTCTTACCTAATTAATTGCTGGTTCACCCTTAAGGTTGCAGAGGGCAAGTGGCAATCACTTTGTGTAAAAATTGGTAACCTTTCAAATCCGGATAAGACTAATAAGCAGACCCAGATAAAAGGCGTCGGGATGTGACGACCCCATCGCCCGCTGTTGGGATAACCTCTGTCACAACAGAGATTATTCCACCAGTGCAATCAGTCACACTGATGGTAGGTCTTTTGTTGCAAGACGCCGGCTAGGTAGGTACCACCATAGTGTCCAATTTTCTGCCGCCAAATAGTAGTGTTTAGGCACTACTGTGTTTTGGTTTGAAGAGCATTGTACGCTAGTGAAATTACTGGGCGAACGAGATGTAAGAACTAATATCTCGAGGTTGGCAACGCGTGAGTGGCACCTACTAATGGTGCTGCAAGCACTCATAGGCTGCGGCAGCCAATTACCATCAGGTGGGCCTTATGCTTGTTTGCCAACTTCTAACATTAAAAAAAAACCCTGTAAAAATATCGTGAATAATGCAAGGAAGAATAACTTTAATAATTCTATTTATATTTTCTTCACTTAATCTAAAAAAGCACTTTAGTTCAGTTGAACTAAGTAGATTTACTGAGTCAAAGTAATCAGCTGAGCTGGGTTATAGAAATTGCATTTTCCTGGAAATTCCGCTGAGCACTACAGTTAGGCAATATTGCCAAAGATACACTCTTGATTGTCAAAGCGGGCTAAATCACTTGCAATCTGGCTCCCTAGACGTCATTGTGGTACATGGCTACTGCAATATCACTGATACCATGCGATTACGATTTCAGGCAAGTGTTGGGCGATACACATAGCAATTTTATGCCTATACAATTGAAAGCGCGGTTACGATCATATGAATTTCTCAATATGTGTTATTGCAACATAATATTTTCATACAATTTGACATATCATCAAGAGCTATTATTAAAGTGAAACTTTTATTATAGCTTAAATGTTTCGTCTGTCTTTAGCATGTCGGATTATAGCTGTCCGAGGAGACTTCATTTGTTTTTTTTTCTTCTTTATAATTTTAATGTTACATACATTGTTTGTTCGCATGCATGCTTGCGTGTCTTTTTGTCTTTATTTTTTTGGTTTTTGGTTTTTATTAATATCAAGAACGCAATTTTTAATACCCTTAATCGAATAAAAAAAAATTAAGTGTCGCTTGGGTCGTGGTTACATTTTTTCAAGCACCACAGATTTTTTCCTTCTTTTTTTTTTTCTATGTTAGAAGTTGGCAAACAAGCATACGGCCCACGTCATGGTAAGTGGTTGCCGCAGCCTATGAGTGCTTGCAGCACTATTAGTAGGTGCCACTCACGCGTTGCCAACCTCGAGATATTAGTTCTTAAATCTCGTCCGCCCAGTAATTTCACTAGCGTACAGTGCCCTTCAAACCGGAACACAGTAGTGCCTAAGCACTACTATTTGGCGGCAGAATATTTGACACTGCGGTGGTACCTACCTAGCCGGCCTCTTGCAACAATAGACCTACCACCAGTGTGACTGATTGCACTGGTGGAATAATCTCTGCTGTGACAGAGGCTATCCCAACAGCGGGCGATGGGGTCGTCACATCCCGACGCCGGAAAAAATTTTCATGACTTTAAATTTTAAATAAATTCTTTGATGACAAAAATGATATTATTAAATTCTTAACTGTTAAAGTGACATATGGTTAACCACTATCTTAAATGATAAACAAGGATGTGGCTTCGATAAGACACGCTTAGCTAATCAAATTACTGAAAGGAGATTTAAGAACCAATATCTCGAGCTTGGTAACGCGTGAGTGACACAAACGAATAGGGATGAAAGCCCTCATAGACTAAGACAACCGCTTACCATGAGGTGGGTCGTATGCTTGCTTGCCAACTTATTATCATTAAAATTTTTATTAGCTACTAAAGAAACCTTATAAAAAATAAATAAATAAATAACGCTACACACTCAATGGATCACGGATTAGGATAGTAATATCCTGTGTCGGGGGTCCGGAAACACATACAATGACAAGGACAAATACACCGAGACCGGAAGATATGCCTGCATGGTCAATATAAACATATGCTCCGAGCGGGAATTTACATAACAACAACGTCTTTAACACAAATTAAGGGAGTTGCTATCGCTCAAAGGCTAAAACAACCGCTTACCATCAAGTGTGTCATATGCTTGCTTGCCAACTTAGTATCATAAAAAAAAATTATTACTTACTAAAGAAACTTTATAATGTAAAATAAAAATATATACTTTGAAAATTAATGAATCATTATTATTTTAGTATTTCTTTGTCACAGAAAACTCAAACACATTTGAATTTCATTGACAATTTACCTACAAACCCTTAAAGTGGGTAATGTACTTCACATAGAAATGATTAATTAATAACGCTCCGAATTCACAGCTACGCTTTGTGGTTTTAATAGGTTTCCGATTTTGAATTTAATAATAATCTAATAATTGGACTCTGAATTTTGTTATTACATACGTATTTAATCTGATTATTGGTATAATGACTTTATACACATATATGTCGGCGCGAATACGACAGTTCAGCTAAAAATTAGGTCATAAATCATAAAATTGAGATTGTTATTGTAAAATTAACGTTTAACAGCGTGTAATTGTTAATGTTATTGTAATTTCAATATCTAACCTAAACACTTTTGAACATTAGCACGTGTATCGACACCTATAAATACGGCTGCTTTGTCATTGTCAGGTAATTCGTGTTCGAGCCGTCGTACAGTACGAACATATCTAGGCCGTCGTTATGCTGCCCGTTGAAATAAACAAAGTCTACCACATACTGAAGTTTTCTTTGGAAGACCTGAAATCCAGTCATCACAATGCAGTAATCGGACAGTGACATCAGCGATTCGCTGGTGTCACGCATTATAAAAAGATGACGGGATCGCTTCCTGCGGCATACACATAATATGTCCCCTAAATTAGGATCTGCGTGGTTAATGTTCATAATAAATTTATCTATCAGTTCCGGCGTCGGGATGTGACGACCCCATCCCCGCTGTTGGGATAACCTCTGTCACAGCAGAGATTATTCCACCACTGCAATCAGTCACACTGGTGGTAGGTCTTTTGATGCCAGAGGTCGGCTAGGTAGGTATCACCACAGTGTCATATATTCTGCCGCCAAATAGTAGTGCTTAGGCACTACTGCGTTCCGGTTTGAAGGGCACTGTACGCTAGTGAAATTACTGGGCGGACGAGATTTAAGAACTAATATCTCGAGGTTGACAACGCGTGAGTGGCACCTACTAATGGTGCTGCAAGCGCTCATAGGCTCCGGCAACCACTTACCATCAGGCGGGCCGTATGCTTGTTTGCCAACTTCTAACGTAAAAAAAGAAAAAGTGCCTCAGTCGCCATAGGCGCTGCCTCAAAATACGTCCATTCATGATGCTTGAAATAAAATCGCACCATGACAGATACGACAAATGTCAATAGCAACCAGCTCTACTTTAAAGACTACAATCTCTTTTGTCTATATTGTAAAATGATAAATAAATCAAACAAACTCCCACATATATAATTGTATTTATAAAGAATATTAGCAATGCTTCTTGAAGAAATTACTAATATTCCTATTGCCCCTCCAAATAAGCTCGAAGCTCGCGGTCGGAGTGGGTACGACAATAGCCCAAGTTGTTCAGGATCGTACCCGCGACTCTCGCACTAACGGAGTGGACTTGATCCCTCTACCGTTGACCTATTGAGGCTTATATATTATTAATATATTATGTCGACGAAGTGTTTTTTAACTGGTCGGATTTATTTGTACGTGCTTAAGGTAAGAACATCCTCTCAAAATTCCGCTTCTTCTTCTTAACGAGTGGTAAGTTGCTAACCAAGTAACCTAACCAACCTAAAGTATCAAAATTCTTCAGATCGCTCGTATAGACCTCTGACTTGACTTATCGACTCTCATCAAATTGATAGCAGCCGGGACCGTTTTTACGCGCCCTCCGAAGCACGGCGACGCTCAGCTGAAATACCACTGCCATCACCCATCTAGTGACTGACCGGGGCTAGAGTTGCTTAACCCACCGATCGTTTACTATGAGGGTCTCTAAATTTACGCTTAAAACGTTTGAAATTCTAAGATATCCACCAAATACCAAGACCAAGAAGTAAGGTATAATGTAGCTCAGCAAACCGCGCCAAACCAAACATTTGTTTTAGAGACCATTAGTAAAGTAAACGGAAACAAGTGGTCGACTGATGAATTCCCTGCGTTTCATCTCATTAGTAGTCCTTAAGACGTTGGCTCCATTAAAAGGAATGGACTTTATTTTTCCCGTTGTAGCGCATTTAGTGGTGTTTTTTTTAAAACGACGAAGACTTAGGTAATTTGAGATGAAGGAATTTGGAATATTGAACAGTGACAGTTTTATTTTAATGTCGTATACATTAAAGTATTTGACACCGTTGTGGCGTTGTGGGTAGCGTGTCTGCCTTTAGTTTTGACGGTTGGGTTGGATTCCCGCTCGGGCAAATGTTTGTTAAATTTCTGTCTCGGTCTGGGCGTTTGTCTGTGGGCCTCCCCACCGTGCCTTGGAGAGCACGTTAAGCTGTCGGTCCCGGTTGTTATCACAAAAACATCTGATAATAATCGTTAACTCTTGATAAGTAAATTGCTCTTATCCAATGAGTTACTGGTTCGCCCTTAGGGTTGCGGAGGTCAGATGGCAATCGCTCTGTGTAAAGACTAGTAACCCGTTTAATCCGGATAAGAGTAATAAGCAGACCCTGGGTAGAATAAAATACCGGGAATAATGCTAGGACGAAGAAGAAGACATTAAAGTATAATTTTTGAAGCTGTTTGGAGTCGACTTTAGCCTTGACGGTTTTGGGTTGGATTCCCGCTCGGGGAGATGCTTTTATTGATCTTACAAATATCGGTTTCGGTCTGGGAGTTTGCCTTTGTGGGTTTCCCCACCGTGCCTCAGAGAGCACTTTAAGCTGTCGAGCGATCGCCATCGCACCTCCGCAACCCACAAGGCAAACCAGTAACTCATTGGATAAGAGCAAATTACTTATCAAGAGTTAACGATTATTAGCAGATGTTATGAAAACAACCGAGACCAAATTTTTGGTACGAAGTTTCTTAACGCCGCTTACGGGTAATGCGATTAAGTAGAAATCGTCACGTAACGAAATGCCGTATTCTGTGTTTTTGTGCGTAAGTGTATCAAGCCTAAGGAAATGACGACACGAGCAAGTGAGAGCGCAGCCGGGTGCTCTACTCTCTCTTTCTCTTTTTGTTCCTGTCCCTTTTTATCATATACCCGATTGAAATATACATTTCATTTCTTATAATATTAGGAGTTAAAGAAAAAACGTAAGGGACTTTGTTCCTGACGGAGACCCCCGACCGCACAACTGTTTTTAATGTTAAAAATAAGTTATTTATTACAAACTACAATACTACTTTTTTCAATACATTTTGTTAGAACTGAGTGGTACATCTTTGTAGCAACGCTACCGCCCATAAAGCATTGTTCTAAGACGTATTACCTCTTTCAGTAGCTATTTAGGTAAACAACCATAAATCCACTTCGGTTGGTAAGAGGCACTCTAATAAAGATCGAGTTGGGTTCCGTAATACATTATTAAATTGTCTGAAACTCCCTGTAATGCAAGAAGGGTCTTTGTTGTGTAAACTTCTCAGATTTTAATAAGATTAATGTTGTAATATAAGCCTTAAGTGTTTGACGAATGTACGATATTTGAATGTAAAACCTACCTACCTTGGGGAGCTACCATGAACTTTTACCATTCAATTCTGCGTCTTCTTATTCTTCCTAGCACTATCTGGTTGTTACTGCTATCCGGATTTGACACAGCGATTGCCATCTGACCTCCGCAACCCAAAGGGCGAAGCAGTAACTCATTGGATAAGAGCAAATTAGGTTTAGCGATTATTATTAGATGTTATGATAATAACCGGGACCCACAGCTTAACGTGCTCTTTGAGGCACGGTGGGTAGACCCACAAGAACAGACCGAAACAGATAATTATTTATAACAAATATCTGGTCTGAGCGGGAATCGAATCTGCGACCATCGAGCGTCAAAATTGGCTCGCTACCTACAACGGTCGTCATTTTAATATTTTAGTATTCAATTATATTGTGATGAAATTCAGTTAGGGGTGTCACGTAACGTTCTAAAACGTTATAACGTTATAAACGTTATAAAGGTAATGACGTCACAATTTCAACGAATGTAATGAATCTCTAGTTGGATATTCTCAGTTAAGGTCGTCATTTGAATCGTAATAAGAGTTCATAGTAGACCCCAAGGTAATATTATATCAAGTTTCAATAGAAATTCTGTCGCGAAAATGTCGTGTAAATTTTTTCTTAGAAACGAAATGAAGGAACAAATTGAATAACGTTTTTCGAAGTTAGTTTATAGTCGAGATGAAAAATAAGGCGAAATAGTAAACTCAATTTGTGAATGTAAATATTATATTATTTGTATAAGTAAAAATGTGTTACGGAGACGCTGTAGTTTATAGATATTTTCGAAAATATTATCTTTCTTCTTGCTTTTTCTTTTAATGTTACAAGTTGGCAAGCAAGCATACCCACCTGATGGTAAGCAGTTGCCGTCACCTATGAGCGCGTGCAACACCACTAGAAGTTGCCAGTCACGCTTTACCAACCTCGACATATTGGTTCTTAAATCTCCTTTGCCCAGTAATTTCACTAGCCTACAGTGCCCTTTCAACCGGAACCCAATAATGCCTAAGCACTGCTATTTGTGATAGAATATTTGACACTACGGTGGTACCGAACTAGCCGGCCTCTTGCAACAAAAGACCTACCACCAGTGTGAGTGATTGCACTGGTGGAACAATCTCTGCTGTGACAGAGGTTATTCCAACAGCGGGCGGAAGGGTCGTCACGTCCCGACGCCGGTAATATTGGTGAGACTACTTAGTTATACCTTACTGGTTTTAGAAGTTTTTGTTTTGTATTTTCTACTAGTATCTACCCGTGGCTTCGCTCACGAAAAGAAGGTTTTTAACGATGAGACCCTATTTTACAATCCCCTTTTTTTGCGAAAAAGTGGCCTGGGTTCTTGTCCAAAATCCCAACTATTTCTATATCAAAATTCATCAAAGAAATGTCAGTGATTTAGGCGTGAAAAGGTATTCATATATCTATATATATTGCGGTGGTATATTTGATTGAATAATAATTTCTGTTTAATTGTTTCAATGTCCATGAATATTGCTTTGTTTTCATTTTCTTATCTTTGTTAATTAACTCCATAACCAAAAAGAGATAATAAACGCAATTATTGAAGAAATTTTTTTCTTTTTATTTTACTGGTATACTTAAGATAATTAATATTTCGAATAATGTACTGAAATTTGTGCCCTAAAGCATTTTTGTAGTAGGAATTGCAACAATAGCATAACCGCTAGCACGCTACGCTTCAAACCAATGACTATCTTGTTAACACTGTACTGTATAATAAATCCATTGGATTTAGTATAAATGGTATTGTTACGTGCTGGGGTTCGAATATTTAGATTAAATCACCTGTTGACTTTCCTTTTTTGGAACGTGTATTGCTGTTGGTCCTAGTGGTCTTGACAGCGTCACCGGGTGACGTCACCGGAGGAGCCAAGTACTGATTCCCAGCCCTGGGGGCTAAAATTGATTTCGTCTTTACGGTACCTCCTGTTTTTTTTCGGTGTGTCTATAACTGTTGGCTTTAGTGGCCTCGAAAGCGTCACCGGTGATAAGTCAGTCGACTTACCCCGTTTATAAAGTTTGAGAAAGTATAAGTAATTTATAATGTCCTTCAATAAGTCTGAAGAACTTTCGTTTTCTAAGCGTTTCATGAAATTTTGGTCTAGATTTTCGTCTCGGATAATTAAGAGCAAGACAATCTGCTTGATACAGACATAAAACCTGAAGCTATTCAAGAGAGTTTCGAGAATAATGGAATGGAGGGTGCTATTGTAAGTGTTGTTCAAATCTTTGTTCGTGAGATGTGTACTTTAGTGAAATTTTAATGTTATGAAATTTAATTTTATGTCTAAAATTGTTAGATACTATTATATAAATACGAAACTTCTATTTCCTCATAGAGTCTTCTTCTTAGCATTATTCCTGGTATTTACCCAGGATCTGCTTATTACTCCTATCCGGATTTGACAGGTTGCTAGTTTTTGCTCAAGGCGATTGTCATCTGACCTTCGCAACTCTAACGGCAAACCAAAAACTCATTGGGTAAGAGCAATTTACATATCATTAGTAAGCGTTTACTATCAGAAGTTATGATGACAAACGCGACCGACAGCTTACATTGATCTCCAAGGCATGGTGGGGACACCCACAAGGACAAACGCCCAGACTGAAATAGTTATTTGTAAGATCGATACAAACATCTGCCCGAGCGAGAATTGAACCCGTAACAATCGAGGCTAAAGGCTAAAGGCGGACAATGTTATGCATAAGTCTAAAACTGGATGTTTTGTGGCTTATAATTTCAAAAGATAGATACAAGATAGATTGAGTTAGTACAATTTTAAATTGAATTCGAAATTCAATTCAAGAAGTCATTAGAAACTAAAGGACCAGAATCGAGTATAACAACGATCGTTGAAAACTGGGCACTAGACCTGCGAAGTGCCTAGCTCTCGCAAGTGTCTTTGTTGCCAAATAACAGCAAAAACTTTTATATGAAAAGTTAAAACAATTTAATAATACATCTTATATTTATAACAATTTCTAGGATGATCAGAGTATATTTCCTGGGAATAACAGTACATATAATACCAAGTAAGAAATTGTAATTAGAAAATATGTATGAGTATAATTATAATGAGTAACGGTGAGTGAGAAAAAAATTATGCGGTTGCGGGACCCCTTTCTGGAACAAAGTTTTTTACGTTTTTTTTTTTTTTTTTTTTTTTTATGTTAGAAGTTGGCAAACAAGCATATGGCCCACCTGATGGTAAGTGGTTGCCGTAGCCTATGAGCGCTTGGAGCACCATTAGTAGGTGCCACTCACGCGTTACCAACCTCGAGATATTAGTTCTTAAATCTCGTTCGCCCAGTCATTTCACTAGCGTACAATGCCCTTCATACCGGAACACAGTAGTGCCTAAACACTACTATTTGGCGGCAGAATATTGGACACTGCGGTGGTACCTACCTAGCCGGCCTCTTGCAACAAAAGACCTACCACCAGTGTGACTGATTGCACTGGTGGAATAATCTCTGTTGTGACAGAGGTTGTCCCAACAGCGGGCGATGGGGTCGTCACATCCCGACGCCGGTAAAATTTATAATTATTCAATATATATTTTCAAATCCTTAATTGAAAAAAAATGAAAGTTCCAGAAATAAAAGAATATCGCAGTGGACCACTCATAAACAGTTTCTCATATAAACGGTGGTTTCATGAACGAAAGATTTTCTATGTACATCTAAAGATCTTCTTCGCCCATTCATCTATATACTTTCGGTCACCTCACAGGAAAAGCAACAGTTGGACCGATTTTAATGGCACTTTCACTGATATATAACTAATGTTATAAAGAGTAATGCAGCTAGTTTCATTTTAATATCACTTAGCAAAACTTTTCATAGAGACATTTATGTTGTAAGCCATAATAATGATATAATAACCACGATCTCCGGCCATAATTGTGAAAGTGCCAATAAATAAAATTCCATAATAGCTTTAAAAACGTTGTTTCCACCAATTATGGTAATTATTCAACTGGTATCGCGTAATCGTCTTCCGAAGTCCATTATGAAGTAAATTCCGATATCTCCCGTTTCGAAGTTGAAAATTTCCTTTCTACTTTGTAATATTGCTTAAATAACTTTTCTATACGAATTGTTAAGATAATGCAATTTTGTTGATTAATTTTTAATCCTAAATCAAATTGACAACGCTGTGAATAATGTTTGCATTGACCATACAGGCCTGTGTTCCGGTCTGGGTGTTTTTGTGCCTGTCATTGTGTATGTTTTCAGACCCCCGACACAGGATTTAACTATCCTAATAGGGGCCATTGACTATGTAGCGTTTATATTAAATAAAATTATTGTGTGATGGTGATAGAATTTAATTTTCAAAAAGCGTGCTAAAATTTGTAAATTTGTTGTACAAATTTTTTGTAATTTATTCTAACATTTAACTATTTTCTTCTCCTTTACTCGTTATCGAGTATTTAGTGGCAAACTAGTTACAATTTATTAGAATTAATTATTTATTTTCATTATTAATAATTGCGACTCATTTTATGATTTTGGTTTACCACTGAATGTAAAATACAGTAACAACATTACCACTTCATTAAAATAATTAATCTGAAAAAAAAAATTGAATCAGCAAATATCATTCAAAACGAAACCAAAGCTATATAAAACTTGTTAAAACCTCTTTTGAAATATACAAATAATGTACTTCGTAAAATGATTTTAAATGAAACCAACTTGTGACTAAACCTACCTTGCTTTATATATATAATATATAAATAAAATATATTTAAATAAATACTAATTAAAATGCACGTAAATAAATAGCATAAAACTACGAAATTGGCACGTGTATCGTCTAGCGGCCAACACCCTTGTTACGTTGTGATCATAATAACCCGTGTTCTTTTAGAGCATCAGAGGCAACAGGTTCAATTCGACAATGGAAAACAATAATATCTTATTTATTATATTGTTTAATTATTTTAGTGTAATATGATTATCATAATAAAAATATTTATATAAGCCTATAAAGGCAAAATGGTGAGATAATAAATATATCCCTATACTTTCAACACCTCTTACGAGTAGCTGAAAGTAATCCGCTCCTCCAATTCTTATATACTTAAACTCTATAGTAAAAATATAAAGAAGAGGGGAGATCGATGGCCCCGCACACGCCACCGACTATGGGCTCCAACCATAGCTACGAGCCCTCCCGGGTAAGGGATAGGCTATTTATAGTGCGCCTGCGACACACAATTTGATTGTTATAACGTAAAAGGACATAGTCCTGGTAATTTATATTTATAGTGATTTCGTTATCGGGATGCAAGATTTATTCTTTTATATTGTTCTTATTTTCATAGCATAGAAAGGGATCAAGCCCTGATATTTAGTAATAGTATCGATTAAGACCGAAG
The DNA here is from genome assembly GCA_023373885.1 of Hestina assimilis. Lineage (NCBI taxonomy): Eukaryota > Metazoa > Arthropoda > Insecta > Lepidoptera > Nymphalidae > Hestina > Hestina assimilis. The sequence goes on along the minus strand of CM041761.1, from coordinate 9,652,400 downwards.
TCGCATTATATTTCTTATTCATCTTTGTATGAGAAGGCAAAACGCCATAATAATTGAGGGACAAGCCCTGGTCATTATATATAAGGGAATAAATCCCTGGTTCAGATATGTATTCGAACATTAAACCGCCAGGCGGCATTCCGTAAGCACAATGCTATAATCGTCAACCTCACCTTAGTGAAGTAAAATTCATCAATAATAATAAATAATATCATTTATAACGTTTATTTGTCAAACCACTATATATGGTTAATATAGAGTTTATATTTATCATAAACTTCACCTTTGTTAAGGTATTTTCATCAATAATGCTATTTATAGCGTATATTTCTAATATCACTATATATGTGTAATATAGTATTTTTAATAACCTCACCGTAGTGTAGCCAAATTCATTAATAATTATATTTATAACGTATATTTATTTTATCACTATATATGGGTCATATAGTATTGATAATATTCAATTCTTTATAATATCACAACCGCAATTCCTTAAAACTAAGTCCTACCTAACCCTAGCTAATTGTTATTTAAATTATCCTATTGTCTTATAACTAATATTAATTGGCTTATATCGTATTCGTAATCGCATTGTCTTATAACTAATATTCTTTGGTTTATGTCATTTTCGTATTATAACTTTATATCATAAAAACCATAGCACTTGCTCACGCAAAGTACCCTTTGGCTCAATACTCAAATATACATCCGAATCCAGTTCATTATTTAAGACGTGATAAACACGCATGATAAGAGTTAAGCAGGCCACACTGTCTAATACTAGTTAGCTATCTCGAAGTGAGAAGCAACCAGTTGCCCTAATAGTATGACATGCTACAATGCCAATTATAAAAATCCCTATTGCTAAGCTAAGGGGCGTCTCTAATAAGAAGACGAGTCATTTTGCTACAAACAATATATAACATTCCAGCGCCTCAGCAACAAACCGAACTACATCACGGCATCGACCTTAGTCGCACCACCGCAGCAATTCTAATCTGTATCACTAAGGCCGCTTCAGCAATGGACCTGAGGAAACTACTGCATCGATATAAATCGCACCACAGAGTCAACCCCATGTCAACATCACATCAGCAAAGTCAAAGGACCTCACTCGAGGACACTATAGACATGACCAAAATCATATCGGAGCCTCATACTTAAGCATCGGGTCAACTAAGATTAAAAATCCTCGGGCCTCACTTAAGGACACTATAGACATGACTCAGGCCACATCAGAGCCTCAAACTCAAGTATCGGGTCAACTACAACTCGCCAAAACATTATACACGTATAAAGCTGAAATATAATTATTTATTAGTTATGACGCATAAATTCTTCCCAACGCATACTTTTAAATCTTCATTGAATTCGCTTCTTCTTAGGTTTCAAATAATCCATTAAATTCTGAAACATAAACAATATTTGCGCCGAAGCATTACTTTCGCTATTATATTCACAATTACAATATTACATAATATTAAAGAAACAAAGTAAACTTCGTTTCTTAATATGTATCAAACATATATACATTCATAATTGACGGACCCACAAACCGTCATTAAATATTTAATTTATAATAATAAATTATATGAAATTTATTTCAACGATATAAATTTGCCTTTAATATATATAGATCATATTATTCATATTAGATCTCTTCGTTAGTAATCATAGACGGACCGCCATACCGTCATTATTTATTAATTATTGTATATATATTTAATATATACTTTATATATATTCTTTGCCATGCATCACCAATCACCATTAATAATATGTATAAAACCATATACGAAGATCGGAAACCTTAACTAGCATTCTAGCAGCATGGCCGCCCGAACGCACCGCCTTGGTAAACCGTCCACATATACGCGGGGGTAGAGACGTCAGACGGGCACCAAGCATACGCTCGGAGACACCTTCGCCGACACCACACCCCTTATATATGTGAAACAGCTGCAATGACATTCGGCACCTGACTCCGTGATTTTCCATACATTTTCCTTTTTCTATGGAAATTTTCATACAAAATTTTATAAATTTTTGATTTTGTAAAAATATTATTTTCGGGGTATGTCCATACTTAGTATTACGTTGCACATAGTCACGTGGTCGGCAAACGACTTTTAGGTTAAGCAACTTTGGGTGCGGTCAGTAAATGGATGGGTGACCGTCCATAAATAGGTTCATAATTTAGAAAATAATAATAATAATAATAATAATAATATACTTTATTGTACACCAGGATTTAAATTTTAAAAACATTTAAAAAACACAGAAAATAAGGGTGGTACAAACAGGCGGCCTTATTGCTAGTAAGCAATTTCTGCCAGACAACCTGTTGGTGAAGGAAATATTATGCCAAAATAATTATGTAGGTAGGTGGTGTAGCAATAAAATTTTTAATATAATATAATTTTTATGAACATATATAATATTATATATAATACCACTTATAAAATAAAATATGAATAAATAAATAATATATATACATATATATATGGCATTTATGTGTTACTCAATAGATTATGATAATAGTGTTTGACTCTTCTCTTAAACAAAGATATGTTTTGAGCGCGTCTGATGTCAACTGGAAGTGCGTTCCATAACAAGACACTTTGGACAGCAAAGGAGGAGTGAAAGAACTTTGTGGTGTTTTCCGGGATTCGCAGCGTGAGATTTTGAGATGATCGCAAAAAATTAGTATGACGATCACCCAGGAATTCAAAATTTTGTTTAAGGTACTGCGGCGTTGATGGGTGAAATAAGATGGAATACAAAAGGGTCAAGATGTGAGTATTCCGGCGAAATCGGATTGGTAGCCACTTGAGTTTTTTGCGAAAATCTGAGACATGGTCATATTTGCGCAAGCCAAATATGAACTTTCAACTATACTTTCAACACCTCTTACGAGTAGCTGAAAGTAATCCGCTCCTCCAATTCTTATATACTTAAACTCTATAGTAAAAATATAAAGAAGAGGGGGAGATCGATGGCCCCGCACACGCCACCGACTATGGGCTCCAACCATAGCTACGAGCCCTCCCGGGTAAGGGATAGGCTATTTATAGTGCGCCTGCGACACACAATTTGATTGTTATAACGTAAAAGGACATAGTCCTGGTAATTTATATTTATAGTGATTTCGTTATCGGGATGCAAGATTTATTCTTTTATATTGTTCTTATTTTCATAGCATAGAAAGGGATCAAGCCCTGATATTTAGTAATAGTATCGATTAAGACCGAAGTCGCATTATATTTCTTATTCATCTTTGTATGAGAAGGCAAAACGCCATAATAATTGAGGAACAAGCCCTGGTCATTATATATAAGGGAATAAATCCCTGGTTCAGATATGTATTCGAACATTAAACCGCCAGGCGGCATTCCGTAAGCACAATGCTATAATCGTCAACCTCACCTTAGTGAAGTAAAATTCATCAATAATAATAAATAATATCATTTATAACGTTTATTTGTCAAACCACTATATATGGTTAATATAGAGTTTATATTTATCATAAACTTCACCTTTGTTAAGGTATTTTCATCAATAATGCTATTTATAGCGTATATTTCTAATATCACTATATATGTGTAATATAGTATTTTTAATAACCTCACCGTAGTGTAGCCAAATTCATTAATAATTATATTTATAACGTATATTTATTTTATCACTATATATGGGTCATATAGTATTGATAATATTCAATTCTTTATAATATCACAACCGCAATTCCTTAAAACTAAGTCCTACCTAACCCTAGCTAATTGTTATTTAAATTATCCTATTGTCTTATAACTAATATTAATTGGCTTATATCGTATTCGTAATCGCATTGTCTTATAACTAATATTCTTTGGTTTATGTCATTTTCGTATTATAACTTTATATCATAAAAACCATAGCACTTGCTCACGCAAAGTACCCTTTGGCTCAATACTCAAATATACATCCGAATCCAGTTCATTATTTAAGACGTGATAAACACGCATGATAAGAGTTAAGCAGGCCACACTGTCTAATACTAGTTAGCTATCTCGAAGTGAGAAGCAACCAGTTGCCCTAATAGTATGACATGCTACAATGCCAATTATAAAAATCCCTATTGCTAAGCTAAGGGGCGTCTCTAATAAGAAGACGAGTCATTTTGCTACAAACAATATATAACATTCCAGCGCCTCAGCAACAAACCGAACTACATCACGGCATCGACCTTAGTCGCACCACCGCAGCAATTCTAATCTGTATCACTAAGGCCGCTTCAGCAATGGACCTGAGGAAACTACTGCATCGATATAAATCGCACCACAGAGTCAACCCCATGTCAACATCACATCAGCAAAGTCAAAGGACCTCACTCGAGGACACTATAGACATGACCAAAATCATATCGGAGCCTCATACTTAAGCATCGGGTCAACTAAGATTAAAAATCCTCGGGCCTCACTTAAGGACACTATAGACATGACTCAGGCCACATCAGAGCCTCAAACTCAAGTATCGGGTCAACTACAACTCGCCAAAACATTATACACGTATAAAGCTGAAATATAATTATTTATTAGTTATGACGCATAAATTCTTCCCAACGCATACTTTTAAATCTTCATTGAATTCGCTTCTTCTTAGGTTTCAAATAATCCATTAAATTCTGAAACATAAACAATATTTGCGCCGAAGCATTACTTTCGCTATTATATTCACAATTACAATATTACATAATATTAAAGAAACAAAGTAAACTTCGTTTCTTAATATGTATCAAACATATATACATTCATAATTGACGGACCCACAAACCGTCATTAAATATTTAATTTATAATAATAAATTATATGAAATTTATTTCAACGATATAAATTTGCCTTTAATATATATAGATCATATTATTCATATTAGATCTCTTCGTTAGTAATCATAGACGGACCGCCATACCGTCATTATTTATTAATTATTGTATATATATTTAATATATACTTTATATATATTCTTTGCCATGCATCACCAATCACCATTAATAATATGTATAAAAACCATATACGAAGATCGGAAACCTTAACTAGCATTCTAGCAGCATGGCCGCCCGAACGCACCGCCTTGGTAAACCGTCCACATATACGCGGGGTAGAGACGTCAGACGGGCACTCACCAAGCATACGCTCGGAGACACCTTCGCCGACACCACACCCTTTATATATGTGAAACAGCTGCAATGACATTCGGCACCTGACTCCGTGATTTTCCATACATTTTCCTTTTTCTATGGAAATTTTCATACAAAATTTTATAAATTTTTGATTTTGTAAAAATATTATTTTCGGGGTATGTCCATACTTAGTATTACGTTGCACATAGTCACGTGGTCGGCAAACGACTTTTAGGTTAAGCAACTTTGGGTGCGGTCAGTAAATGGATGGGTGACCGTCCATAAATAGGTTCATAATTTAGAAAATAATAATAATAATAATAATAATAATATACTTTATTGTACACCAGGATTTAAATTTTAAAAACATTTAAAAACAAACACAGAAAATAAGGGTGGTACAAACAGGCGGCCTTATTGCTAGTAAGCAATTTCTGCCAGACAACCTGTTGGTGAAGGAAATATTATGCCAAAATAATTATGTAGGTAGGTGGTGTAGCAATAAAATTTTTAATATAATATAATTTTTATGAACATATATAATATTATATATAATACCACTTATAAAATAAAATATGAATAAATAAATAATATATATACATATATATATGGCATTTATGTGTTACTCAATAGATTATGATAATAGTGTTTGACTCTTCTCTTAAACAAAGATATGTTTTGAGCGCGTCTGATGTCAACTGGAAGTGCGTTCCATAACAAGACACTTTGGACAGCAAAGGAGGAGTGAAAGAACTTTGTGGTGTTTTCCGGGATTCGCAGCGTGAGATTTTGAGATGATCGCAAAAAATTAGTATGACGATCACCCAGGAATTCAAAATTTTGTTTAAGGTACTGCGGCGTTGATGGGTGAAATAAGATGGAATACAAAAGGGTCAAGATGTGAGTATTCCGGCGAAATCGGATTGGTAGCCACTTGAGTTTTTTGCGAAAATCTGAGACATGGTCATATTTGCGCAAGCCAAATATGAACCGAATTGCTATATTTTGAAGACGCTCAAGTTTGTTTAGCTGTTCTTCAGTGAGATTAAGATAGCTAGCATCGGCGTAGTCTAATATCGGAAGTAAAAGAGTTTGTGCTAGCGCAATTTTGGTCGGTATTGGAAGAAAGTTTCGGAGACGTCTTAGTGACCCAGCTGCTCTAAATATTTTCTTGCTCATTTCTGTGATTTGGTATGACCAAGACAATGTTTGATCTAAATATATTCCAAGGTTCCTAACGTTCTCCACATACGGCAGTCTAGTACCATTAAAATAAACAGAGGGTAGATTGTTCCAGTCAATTTTTGATATGAATTTACGGCTGCCTATAATAATTGCCTGAGTTTTTGACGTGTTTATTGCTAGCCCATAAGATTTGCACCACTCTGCTATAGTAGTCAAGTCTGAGTTGATAGCACTAACCGCGTTGGTAAGATTATCAAAGTTCGATGATGCGTAGATTTGGAGATCGTCTGCATACAAGTGGTAGAGAGAATTTAGATTAAGAGTGATTGAATTAATAAAAATGGAAAAAAGGAGAGGAGACAGCACGCCACCTTGAGGTACACCAGCAGAGACATCGCACCAATCAGATGAGGCATTGTCAGTGAGAATACGCTGCCGGCGTCCTTGTAGATAACTTCGAAACCAGTCATTTGCTGATGGAGATATGTTAATGGAGCTAAGAACCCTTAGCAAAACGTCAAAATCAACGCTGTTAAATGCATTACTAAAGTCCAATAGAACTAGAACGGTCAACTGCTTATTATCCATAGCCAAGCGGATATCATCTGTAATTTTAACGAGAGCGGTAGTCGTACTATGACCAGGACGGAAACCTGATTGACAGGGATTTAATATGCCATTAACATTAAGAAAGCTGCTAAATTGCTGATGGACAAGCCGTTCAAGCACTTTAGACATGAAGGGTAGTATTGATATAGGACGAAAATCGGAGAATTCAGAAGGTTTATTTTTTTTGGAATGGGGATAAGCTTGGCGAGTTTCCAGTCCTGTGGAAATACGCCAGATGTAATTGAGGAATTAAAGATGTCGGTTAGGGTAGGGCAAATGATGTCAAGTATAGGGATTATCATCTTACGACTAACGCAATCGTGTCCGACCGCATTGGATAAAACAGATAACACATTCTTTTTAACATCACATTCTGCAAAATGACTAAAACTAAACGGTGAATAATCAGGAGTTGGAAGAGATGAAAGATAGTTCATTGTCTTTATTTTGCTGCAGGTTTCAAGCTTAGCAGCAGAAGAAAAATGCTTATTAAGAAGGTTGAGGCTAATATTGCTAGGAAAAGTTGAGTGTGATGGTGATTTACCAACTCCAATAGATTTTAGAAATCGCCACACTTTTGCGGGCTCTGCGTTTTCAACGGATTCATGAATATGGCGTCGCTGTGCATCTCTACACAACTTGTTGCAGCGATTTCGAAGGGACTTGTATTTGTTAAGATTCTTTTCTGAATTGTCATTCCTAAGCTTCGATTTTGCGTTATTTTTCCTGGAAATAAGGGCTTTTAGGTCATCAGTCAACCAGGGGGCTGGGAAATGTTTGATTTTAACCGGTCTACATGGAGCATGCTTATCATAAAGTTGATTAATTAGAGAGTTAAATAGTGCAACTTTAAGATCAGTAGATGTAGCTTTCAACACGCAAGACCAATTAGTTTTCAGCGCATCTTCTAAAAATCTTTCCTCATTAATTCCACCAAAATTGCGTTGCATAATCACTTTCCGTTTAAATTTAGGCGGGCGTATATTATAAGAAAGGAATATAAGGTCATGGTAGGAGAATTCTTGTGCAGGACATTGTCCATGTTTTGCCACATATTCAGGAGAAGATACAAAAATGATATCTAAAAGTGATGGTGAACAGTTAGGGTAAAAGTGAGTTGCATTAAGAGGAAGGATATGACAGTTATAGGTATTAACAATTGACTTAAGTTTCTTACTACGATGATCATCCTTAAGCAGGCAAGTATTAAAGTCGCCCATGATGATGTTGTGGTTATATAAGGGGATAAAGGTTTCAATTAGATTCTCAAATTTAGTAAAATAATCAACTTGTGAGTTGGGACTGTAAAATACGCCAAGGAGAAGTTTAGTATTTGATATAATAATTTCAATTAGGAGATATTCGATCGAGTTGATAGGTGGAGGCTGTGCTGAACTATTTACTATATTAAAAGGAATATTAGAACGCAAATATATTGCAACACCCCCGCCAGTCCTATCAGAGCGATCATGCCGTATTAAATGGAAGCCGGGCAGGGAATATGAAGTAGATGGGAGACAAGGCTTAAACCATGTTTCGGAGACAAGTATAGCTTGAACGTTAAGGGTTTCAAACGATGCTAGCATTTCGGGATAGTGAGCCGGAATACTCTGGGCATTAATATGGATCACATTAAAATTTTTTGGGACATCAGAAAAATTTGATTTTAAGATTTCGTTAAGCGGGGTAAATGCACTCTGAAAACTGTCATCACTATTATCAGAACAAGATAAGAAATAATCACTATTTAAACTGTCGTCTAATGCCATTCTTAAAAATAATAATAATAATAATAATAATAATAAAAAAAAAAAAAAAAAAATAGATATAAATATCAAGTTAAAAATTACAAATAAATAAATATTATATAATATGTGTACTATAAAATATTGAAAATTTTGTAGTAGTATACAAATTAAGACTAAAAGCATTTATTTCCCTACCAACCAGCAGTCAAACAATATTTATGAAACAAAGAAGAAAAAAAACACAATAAAACAATTCTTAAATAAATAGTAACAAACATTATGGAAAACTAGAGGAAAAAAAAGGAATCCTAATAATATTTGCATAATATACACAAATCTACCAGTGTCAATCAGTGGTTTAGCTTTGACAATAAAATTTATCTGTACAAGTTCTAAAAGAAGCTGTCAATAATTGACGTTTGACATATTTGTGTCAGTTGTCGTACATGAAGTTTCCTTTATCAAAGTAGTGTTTGTTATTAACATAACTTTTAACTTTGCAATTTAAGTAAAAATAAGAGAAAAGATAGACAAATTATTATTTAAAGAGAAAAACAAACGGAATAAGTAGATCTTAGACTATTTAAAGACTGTGCAGTTAAAAGTTTAAAGTATATAACAAAAAGATTTTTAGAGTTATGTTACTATGTAGGATTAGGATTTTTAAAGTTATAAATAATTTAATGATGAAGAAATTATTGAGGGTTAGTTACTTTTTTACGATGCGTCTTGCCCTTGCTGTCGTTCCCTTGCCATCCTTAGAAACTACAGGACCAGGAGCAGAAACAGAAGCCGGAGGAGCAGTTCCAATCAAGATTTTTTTCACTTCAGCTGAGGTGGTTACACGATGTTGCGATCCATCTGGTCCAATGAAGACAATAATACCATCTCTGGTCCAGCATTTAGAGATCCCTAGGCGTTCACGAGTCATCATGAAGGCTTCATGCCGTCCTTTGGTTAGGAATTCCGAGATGGTGATACCAGTGCCTTTCAATTTATTCTTTGCAAACCAGACTTGATTTCTAGTGTATAAATCTCGAAACTTTACTAGAATTGATCGTGACTTCTGTGGATTTGGACGTCCGTATCTGTGACAGCGACTTAAAGAATCAACTGTTATATTAGACATATGCAGCTGCCTACACAAAAGTTCAGACACAGTTGAAGCGATGTCTTGATTTTCCCCCTCTTGAACACCATGGATCATCAGCATCTTCCTTCTGCTCCTCATCTCCATCTGATCGTATTGCTTAGATAGAAACTCAACTTGGGCTTGTAAACTTTCAAGAGCACCCAGAACAAACGTCCTGAATGCAGAGAATTGAGCAGCAGTGTTGGAAATGGGGCTTGAAGCTGGAGCAGAAGCATTAGACAGCTCCTTTTGGAACTCAGCCATTCTGGTGTTAAAACTATGTGTCATTTCAGCGATGGATTGTTTCAGTGATTCCATAATGTGTGGTGCTAACTCAGTGTATAGATTGAAAGTTGAGAGAAAAAAAATAATACATTGTTTTAGAGATTTAAATAAAGTGTAATGTTGAGATCGTCACAAACTGTAGCGTGATTTGTCGTTTGAAATATAAAAAAACTTCAATAACGTTTCGGATTCATGTCAAAAGCTTTTACGTATTTCATTTTGTAATAAAATTGAAGAAATTTTAATTTTATGGTATAATATGGTATGGCTTTCGGTAAAAAATCTATTTCGATCCTATTCAATTCTGATAGTAATCGATTCAGATTTTACATGAACATGACGTATAAATACGTCATGGTACGATATAACGATGTAGCTCAGTTTAGGTCCACATTTGAATCATAATAAGAGTTAATAGTAAGCCCGATCTATAGTCTAGTTTATAGCGTTTCTGACGTGAAAACCCGAACATAATATTGAATTAAATAGTCATATTTTTTATATCTCTACTTACTTTTAGTTAATTGTTTTGCGCATATCCGCAGGTCTATCACCGGTTCAAAGAGTTGATTCTGCTGAAAATAGCCGGCAAAAAACTTATTATAATTGTAGTGTGTGCGTGTGGTAATAATAAATGGTTCTTAAATCTCTTTTGCCGAGTAATTTCACTAACCTACAGTGTCCTTCAAACCAAACAATCAGTAATGCCAAAGACACTACTGCTTTGCGGTAGAATATTTGAATCTACGGCATCTAGCCGGCATCTTGTAATAACAGAGCTACCACAAGTGTGACTGAAAACACTGGTGGAATAGTCTCTGTTCTAACAGAGGATATCACTACAACGGGGGATGAGAGCGTCACGTTCTGCCTACAAATAAATTTATAAAAATATTGTAAAATATATTGTTACGGAGAACCTTATCACAAGGGAATAAGGTTCAAAATCGCATGCTACTCTCTTTGTTTACTTCTTCGACCGTCGCGTGGGTTCTAGAAAGATGTATTCTCGAAACGTATAGTAGTTTCGCGGACGGAACTTTCTCGATCCCGTGTTCCGCATTAAATAAGCGGCGTGTCGACTGGGTCATTCAGTTCTGAGTAACTGTGATTTGTGAAGTTCTGTGTGTAATCTAGACCTCAATAAAGTCTTATTTAGAGCCATCAGGTGTTTGTTTCCAAATCTACGAACCCCAGCCCGTAACAATATATTCCTATTATAAAATGAATGACGAAAAGTTAGAGCTTAAAAAGAGCTAGAGTAATGTTCAAGAGTATTATTGCTTTATACGATCATGAAATACCGAAAATCTCCCTCGGGCTGTAGACTATTATGTCGTATAAATTTTATTTCTGCATTGCGAACGGCATCCAGTATTTATTATTGGCGTTGTGAACACTAAATTATCTGCTAAATCTTTATATAATCTTTGTGAAATTGTGACACAAATAATTTTCAAAATTACTCGACCGGGAAAGTACTACCTTCTCACAAAAAATCAGCGGAAAGTATCAACAGTAGGTACTGTTGCGTTTTGTGCGATGTCTTCGAAGCCCAATCAACTAACCCTTCTGTTCCCTTTCATTTTTACCTTCTCATCCCTTCCCTCCGGTTCCTTGGGTTCGCAACACGCGATTTTTCGCGATGTCTGATATGGAAATTCCACTGGCGAGATCAACCCATCAATTCCTCGAAGATTCCTTATAATAGATGCTCATTAAATATAGGCACTACTTATATACGATACATAAACTAATGAAATCGATAGATACTAAGCCGTACTTCAAATGACATCATAATCCGAACAATCAGAATCGACTTCAAATGACAAGCCTAAATACCTTGACAAATTAATCTTATTATCGGCTAATACAAAGCAAAGAGGGATTACCAAAACAATACATCAATATAGTTATGTTGCTGGTGATAAGCCTTTATTGCTAGGTACCACCACAGTGTCACAGTGAATTACTGGGCAAAAAAGATTTAAGAATCACGATCTCGAGGTTAGCAACGTGTGAGCGAAAATATAATATGGTGCTGTAAGTGCTCACACGCAACGACAACCACTCGCCATCGGGTGGATCTTAAGCTTGCTTACCAACTTAGTCATATAAAAAATAATAGTAAATAAATAAACAAACGCTACACACTCAACGGCCCCAATAAGGATAGTTATTTCTTGTGTCGGGGGTCAGATACACAATGACAAGGGCAAACACACACAGACTGGAAAACATGCTTGTATGGTCAATACAAACATCTGCTCCGAGGGGGAATCGTGCCCGCGACCTGTGGCGCTAAGGTTCGCTACCGCTGCGCCACAACGACGTCATCCTTTGTCTTAAGCATATAATCATCAAAACACTAACAGGCCGGTGTACCGTATGTGGTACACTACAGTTGTTTACTTACTATTGTATCTACTGTTGGGATTACGAATGTGTTGATAGTAACATAAAAATCAGTGTATTGCGTTTTATTTTCTACGTTTAAAAAACAAATCAAGTCAGATATTTTCAAAGCTAGAATGCATTGTAAAAAAAGACTCGGTATAGAATACTAAATGTGTGGAAGCGAATATACAAAAAAAAAACCTTTTAAAACAATTTCGCAGCTAAAATGTTTTGGTCGAAATATTAAATTGTTTTTCTGCTAAAACTAGTCCGCATAGCTATTTGAAGTCATTTTGCAATCAGTCAGTGTCAGTTACAGATACGGACTAGTAAGTACCTTTCACAAGTGCCGGTTGTCGGGTATCCGGCAGCGACTGTCCGGTAACTTATTTCGCTTTCATACGACCTGATTTTGTATCCAGTAGACCCTCGAACAGACGTTCCCGTGCTCTCTCTGTGGTTGTACCTGGGTGACTCGCCACCGGTGCGTAAGAAAGCATGCTACGTCTTTCATTGGATTACCACCATGACATTTCCATACACCACAAATGCCGGGAAAATCACGCCGTATGTATGAAAGCTGCCATACATTTCGCTACCGGATATTCGGCGCCAGCTACCCAGCAACCGGCACGTGAAAAGGCACTGATTCTATCCTGGAAACATAATATACCAGTAATATACAATTGATATCATTTGAAAAAAATAAAATATTAGTTTGTGCTTATTACATTTCTGCCTCATTACTTATTTCAATAAAAGTTTACCCCAAAATTATTAGAAAAAGAACATTTTTAAATAAAGCAAAGTATTTGCTTTCAATTATATTCTTTTTGGCTCATTTAATCAAAATGATCGTCTGATCAAAATTGTCTTCACATTCTATGTGTATTATAAAATAGAAATAATTAAAATAATTGATATATGAATATTTTTTATTTTTATTTTAATTGAAACAAAAGTAGTCGTTCGTTCGACAAGTAGATGTTGCGCGAGAACCACACAAACACCAAATTATTTTTATAAAATTAATGTTTAATATTTCTTGATTTTAGTAAATTAAATAAAGAAACAATCAGTACTAATATTATTTAAAAAAAAAAGAAATTGTGGTCGGGGACCCCATCAGAATCTACTTAATTCGAAATGAAATCAGTATATATCAATCAGGTTATATGTTAAAAAGAGACAGGGACACAGAAAAAGAGCGAAAGAGAGTTAACTTAACTTAACTTGCTCCTGTGCTCATTTGATTGTAGTAGGCTCGTTACACATACGCACACCCACAGCACTGGGCATTTCGTTACGTGACGATTTGTACTAAATCGCACTACCCGTAAGCCACGTTAAGAAACTTCGCTCCAAAAACTCTAAAAACTATTTTTGATATCTTTTATGCATTCTAGTTGAAAATAATTTGTAACATCGAAAATATTTTATTATAAAATATAATATAAAAGTACTAAAACTCTATCGGAAGTACAGCACTCCATCATGTTGCTTTCAACTTGAGTTAAAAAGTTTTAAAAAGTTGTTCAACAATATTATAACCGTTCGTCCGATCTCGATGGTGTTCTTCAAGGTTTAATATTGGGGCCGCTCTCTTTTTTATTTTGAATTAATAATAAAACTTTGTACTAACAAGAAAATAAAATTACATCTTATATTATGAAATTTTAGCTACTTTATCTACTATTCTTTATAAAATTTTATATTGTATGAATGAACACAGCTAGCTTTGATATTTAAATGATAATGTAAGAATATCTTCAACTGCACAACTGCACATGACAACATGAAACAATGAAATGGTTGCTAGTCACTTTAAACAGACGATTATAAACATGGCATAAAAATAGTAAGGTAAAAACGTAAACAGCCTGTTAATGTCCTGAACCTTAATCTACCACGCTGCTCGGCTGGGGACTGCTGGATATACATATCTCGAAGAATTTCCTTTAAGACATGCAGGTTCCCTTGCGAAGTTTTGATTCACGTTAAAAAAAATGAAGCACTAAAAACATTTCATTTTTTTTTAAACACTAATTCCATTTTTTTTTCGAAATGTCTATTGCTGTTGGCCCTACTGGCCTTGACAGCGTCACCGGGCGGGAGGGTCGAGTACTGAGACTCAGCCGTGATAAAGGGACAGCCCTCACGGTGGTTCAAATTTGATTCCGTCCTTAGGGTGCTTCCTGCGAAGCCGAACCATGGCTAAGGACGTCAACGGAGATGGAGGCAGCGCTCCGAGCGCATTCTATACGATATTAAAACTCCAGAACAGTTTGATCTGGTTTTGAATTCATGATCTGATTTTTTTGGCTTTCATATTTCCAAGAATGAAGATGAAAAAAATATAATCATGTATTTACTAACCAGTGTCTGATATTTTTTCAGGTATTGAACCCACGACAGCAATGTCGGAGGGGCAACGGTGCTTGGGGATCGTCGTGCTCCTCATCCACACTGTTATTGGTACTGGCGAAGGTATTTATATTGTCATTTAATTTTATATACCTTAAGTATGATGTCAGATGGCTATCGCTCTGTATAAAAACTGCAATTAAGAAAAAACTTGAGAGGTGTCAAGGGACACCCGGAGGGAACGAAGTTCCTTTCGATTAATTAGTGAAGGAATTGTAATAAAATTTTATTTTTTTAAGTTATAATAATATTTTTTTATTATTAACATTATTTATTATTTACAAAAAACCTGTATACACTCAACAAAAACAATCGTCGCGACACCACACTGTTCAATGCGAAATAGAAATGAAAATATCTGGCTTGCTTTCTATAAGAGAGAGAGACAGACAGAGAAACATGCGACGCCGCACAGCTTACAATAGCTTACTATAGCAAAAAGTGTCGTGACAACTTTTCGTAAGAATTTTTCCGTCTAGCCCCCTTTCACAACGCGCGATAAGGAACTTCGTTCCAAAATCGGCACACCACGTTTACACCACCACGGTACGTTTTTTATGAAACATATAAACTAGAAGACATCTGAAATTGTAACTATTTTTGTAATAATCAATTTTTTTGGTGATAGGTAATTGGAGTGGGACTCTCTCCCAGACCTACACCGATATTTATAACAATCGTCTGCTCCGAGCGACAATCGAGCCCGAGACAGTAGAGGCTCAAAGCAGGCTCGATACCGTTTTGCCACAACGGTCGTCAATAATGTAAAAACTGTTGAACGAATTACAATACGGTTTTATCCTTCAATAGCTTAGCTTAATTTATTATTATAAATGCCAAAGTAACTGCCTCTCCGTCTGTCTGTCGCGCTTTCACGCCAAAACAACCGAAACGATTTAAATGAAATTTGGTACATAGATAGTCTAGAGCCTTGGTGTATGGAAATATAGTATCGCTTGAAACTTATTCTTTTTTGGCCTGTTGATTTGATATAAATAAATATGTCATTAAAAGTTTGTAAAGTGGGGAGGATTGGTTTAGCGTTTGTATTAAAACCGTTATTCTCACCGGTGAAGCCGCTGAAGTAATCTATGCATTATACTAACTAACCTAACATACATAATACAGACATTATAGGTTGATTTTCTCTGTAACATAACATTCTAGGTATCTTAAGTCACGCTGATATGGCTAGTTAATAATTGTTCATATTTAAAAATTCTGATGCAACGAAATCGTACCTAATTACGTAATATTATTTTCTCTAGTAAGAATGAAATAACCTGACCTGCTAGATTTGGGTCAGACGGTAATAACATGGAAATGCAAAAAATATCTGATTTTCTGTTAGCTAATAAGAATTGGCTGAATTTTTTTATAGAAGATACGTTGGAGCTAATAATTAAATTTTTTTTTAATCTTTATTTTTATACTATTACCATTTTTTTCTTAGATTTCAGTATAAAAGCTAATTTTATATTGTGTTTTTGACACCTTTTATAATTTTGCCTGAATTACTTTTAAAAATGATAGTTATATCCTGTGTCAGGGATCAAGAAACATACACAAAGACAAGGACAAACACACCTAGATTCACGTGCATGAACACATGCATACAGGAACACATTCATGTGAATACAAACATATGCCTCGAGCTAGAATCAAACCCGCGATGTGTGGCGCTTAAGGCAGGTTCGCTACTACTGGGGTGCATGCCGGTCACCTCCCCGTGGTGCACCCTGGAAACGGCGTCAGCGCCCGCTTCTGCGGAATAGTCGCTGACGACGGCCAACGACCGGCAGGGGTTAGGGGGGAGGAAGAAAACCTCGGTAAAAATCACCCCAATCCCAAGGTCTCCCGCGCCGATGGGATGAATGGCCGGAGGGTATCCGGTCATTAGCGGAGGGACCTCACCCTAAAAAGGAATAAAGAAAATATGGCAAGCGTAAAAAATGTGAGTAAACTACCCCAGGAGGGTACCGGCCTAGCCGGAGAATCCCTCCCGGAGCTAGCTTCGGCTTGTTCCGGCTGCCCCTCGAATTCTGGGGGGCGCAACGACTGCCTACGTTCCCAGGTTGTGGAGGCGGAATCCGCCCAAACCGCACCTGTGGAGCTCAATCCCGCTGACGAGCGGAAGACTAATGTCGGGGAAACCCCGAGAATAGTACCTACAGCGGTCAGGAAGAGTGCACGATCGCGGACGAAAGGAGCCGTCATGGAATTGACGAAAGGGTCCGCTATGGACTCGGACGCCAGCGCTGAGACTGATGCGTCCATCGGACGCAAGAGAGTGCACCCTGTGCCTCCTTTGGGGAGTCCATCAGGCTCTGAAACTGAAACGGAGGCTAGTGTTTCAGCGAGAGCCCAAAAGGCTAGTAGAGGCAAAAAGGGCAGCACGGGCATCTCCCGTGCTCGTGCGATGTTGAGAGAGGAGGAGGCGGAAGCCAAAGAAAAGGCCTTCGAAAAGGCCCTTTCGGCGAGAGCCTTCCGTAAGGAGGCCCCCAAGGACATTGCCCTATTCGACGAGGCGTCGGGCTCTGAAGCCAATGTGAGGAACGCGTTGTTGCTGGACGCTGAAGAGTTACGTGCTCACGCCGGTAGTCACATTTCGATGGTCCTGGAGGTTGCGAGAAAATCGGGTAATCTCCAAGGCCCGATGGTTCGCAAACTAAAGTTGGCGGCATCGGCTCTGCAGGAAGTGGTCGAAACCCTCGCGGAGAGGACCACAACGGAGGAACTGCGAAAGGTGGCGGCCGATAATCGGCGTCTGCGCAATGAGGTGGAGAACTTAAAAGGAGAATTGAAGGCGCATCGTCAACAATTTTCTGAGATGAGGAAGGGCACTAGGTGCGAAACACCAGAGGCTGGTTTGGAGGAAATGAGGGCCTCACTTTTGGCATCTATTGGTGTTATGATAGATGCTAAGCTTGCCGGTATAGAAGAGCGTCTCTTACCGGCAAGAAACCCTCGCCCTCCATTGGCGGCGGGCGCCAGAGAGCCTGTGGTGGCCTCCACGGCCTTGGCGGTATCCATCCCTTCACCGGTATCGGCGGTCAGGCCCTCATCGCCGGTTTTCTTGCCTTCGTCTTCGAAAGGCACCTCGAAGATGAAGAAAGGCCCCAATCGCCCGAAGGAGACGCCGCAGCCCCCTGCCGTTGCCGAGTCGGCAGCACGTGCTGCAACACCTGGTCCAAGTCGCTCCAATGAGGATGACAGTTGGACCAAGGTAGTTAAGAAGGGCAAGGGCAAGGGCAAAAAATCTTTGCCTCCTTCCAGTTCTGCCGGCCCAGCTCAGCAGCCTGCTGTAGCACCCAAGGCTGCGACTTCGGTTAAACCGAAGCTTCCCGCCGCACATAAAACTATAGCGATTGCTATAAGTTTACTGCCTGCGGCGGTAAGGGAGGGTGTATCTTTCGCCCAAGTACTCACCAAGGTCCAGCAGAACGTGGTTCTGTCTCAGCTGGGGATCGGGCCCGGACTTTCTATCCGCCGATCTGCGACTGATGGCCGTCTTATAGAGCTTCCGGTGGGCACTACCCAGGAGGCAGCAGATGGTCTGGCTGACAAGATGCGCCAGATCCTGGACGGAGTGGCCACGGTGACCCTGCCATCAGCCAAGGGTTCACTGAGGCTGACGGGGTTGGACGACTCCATAACCCGGGAGATAGTGGCCGAGGCTATTGCTCACGTCGGCAAATGCTCCGTAGCGTCGGTGAGTGTCGGCCAGATCTCCGAGGGGATCAAGCGGATGGGCATGACCGTCGTGAGGTGCCCGCTTGCGACGGCTAAGCTCTTGGCTGAGGCTGGCCGGCTATTGGTCGGTTGGTCCTCGGCTAAGGTGCAGGTGCTCGAGCAGCGTGCTATGCGCTGCTACCGGTGCATGGGCCTTGGTCACACCGTGGCGATGTGCCCATCAAGGGTAGCAAGAGGGCACCTATGCTACCGCTGCGGTGGTGAAGGGCACTTCATGAGGGAGTGCCGTAGGGCACCCCATTGTGCAGTCTGCACAGATGTGGGGCTCCCATCGGGGCACGTGATGGGTGGCAAAGACTGTGCTCCACGCACCACGCAAAGTAGGACGGCCCCAAGGACCAATGCCGTCCCCAGTAGTAGCCGTCAGGCCCAGGAGGAAACGGTAATGGAAACATAATGGCAGTACACCTTACACGTTTCCTCCAGGCGAATGTCAACCACTGTGCACGAGCACAGGATCTGCTCATGCAGTCCATTGCCGAGTGGGAAGTTGACCTGGCGGTGGCCTGTGAGCCCTACTTCGTCCCCTCTCAGCCTAACTGGGCGGGCGACGTTGGGGACTCCGTGGCCGTAGTGTCCGGGAGCAGCACCGGCCCACCACTCTCGATTATCGAGAGGGAACCGGGACTAGTTGTGACAAAGTGGGGGAGGTATGTGCTCGTGGGAGTATACTTCTCCCCCAACCGCAGCCTGGCCGAGTTCGAGGACTTCCTTGACTCGGTAAGAGCTGCGGTGGGCCGTCAGGCGCCGAGGGAAATCATCGTCCTCGGTGACCTTAACGCAAAGTCCGGGCGTGGGGAACCCCACCACGAATAGTCGAGGTGAGGCTGTCGAGGTGTGGTCAATACTATCTGGGCTGTCCCTACTTAACGTGGGGACGGCATTCACGTGTGTGCGGGGGCAGGGGGGGTCAGTGGTGGACGTAACGTTCGCCACCCCCGCTACCGCACGCAACGTGAATAACTGGAGAGTAGAAGAGGACGTGGAGACCCTTTCGGACCATTTATATGTACGTTTTGAGGTCTCCACGAGCCCGATGCAGATGGTGCGCCTGAATGTGCCCGCTCGAAGTTTTCCGAGGTGGGTATTGAGCCGGCTCGATGAAGAGATGGCTAAGGAGGCGGCCATTTTGGAAGACTGGTGCGCCCGGGGGAGTGAGGAGGGGCTGAGTGTCGAGGACCTGGCTGGCCGCATGCACGACTCCATGACAAGGATCTGTGATGCGGCCATGCCGAGGTCACGTAGGCGCCCTAGGCGCAGAACGGTATACTGGTGGTCAACCGAAATCGCACAACTTCGGGTGACCAGCAACAGGGCGCGACGGGCCTCTCTTCGCTGCCGCAGAAGGGCGAATCACGACCCTGTAAATGAGGGCGAGCTGCAACAGGCCTACAGGACGGCTAAGAAAGCACTGCAGCTCGCCATCAAGCTGGCCAAGGAGACGGCCCACGAGGAATTACTCGCGGGCCTGGACCAAAATCCTTGGGGGCGCCCTTATCGTAGCGCGCGGAATAAACTCCGCGCGCATGGCGTCCCAGTCACGGAGACTTTGTCTCCTGACGTCATTGAGCGGTTGGTGGGTGATCTATTCCCCGAGCCGTCCAGACACATCCCTCCAGTGATGGCCCCTCCCTCACTTAATGAGAGAGAGCAGGAAATTCCCCCCATCACTGAGGATGAATTTGAGCTGGCCTTGGAGAGGCTCAGGGCTAAACGGACGGCTCCGGGTCCCGACGGCATTCCAGGGCGTGTTTTGAGCCTCGCCATGGATCGTCTTGGAGGAAGGCTTCGGAGGCTGCTCAACTCATGTCTTCAGAGTGGGCAGTTCCCGAAGCCTTGGAAGGAGGGCATATTGTGCCTGTTGCCAAAGGCGGGTCGTCCTCTGGACTCGCCTTCCGCATACAGGCCAATTGTTATGCTGAGTGAGATGGGCAAACTTTTCGAGAGGATTCTCTCGGCCCGTCTCACTCATCATATAGTAGAGGTGGGACCGGGCCTTTCAGAGGCTCAGTACGGGTTCCGGGCGGGCCGGTCAACAGTGGACGCCCTGAACGCCCTGAAGGCTCGGTCGTTGGCCGCAGTGGAGGAGGGAGACGTGCTTTTAGCCGTCTCGTTGGATGTGGCCAACGCGTTCAACACGCTGCCGTTTGAGACTTTACGAGAGGCGCTTCGTTATCACGAGGTGCCTCGCTATCTCCGGCGCGTGTTGGACGCCTACCTCCAGGATAGGCAGGTGCTGTGGAGGAGCAAATGGGGGTCGGTCGGCGTAGTGTCGGCTGTGGGGTTCCACAGGGTCCGTTCTCGGGCCAGTCCTGTGGAACCTCGGCTTCGACTGGCTTCTGCGGTGTCCGCTCCTCCCCGGGATGGGTGTCATCGCCTATGCTGATGACACCCTCGTTACAGCCCGGGGGAGGAATTATGAGGAGGCGGCCCGCATAGCCACAGCCGGCACTAACCTCGTCGTCGATCGAATGGGAATGCTGGGCCTGAGGGTCTCTGTTTCTAAGACGGAGGCCCTCCTATTTCGCGGCCCACGCAAGGCTGCTCCCCGTGGTGCCTGCCTTTGCGTCCAGGGGAGGATGGTGGAGGTTCGGGCCCAGATGAAATATCTGGGCCTAACCCTGGACGGTAGCTGGACGTTCCGGGTCCACTTCGCCCAGCTAGCCCCGAGACTGATGGGCGCTGCCGCGGCCCTCGGCAGGCTTCTGCCGAACGTTGGGGGCCCTGGATCTCCGTGCCGGCGTCTCTATGCTGGTATCGTGAGGTCCATGGCACTGTACGGTGCTCCCGTTTGGGTGGACGCCCTCTCCGTAGTAAACAGGGCCCACTTGCGCCGCGCGCAGAGGGTCCTGGCGGTGAGGGCGATCCGCGGGTACCGTACGGTGTCCTACACGGCGGCGACCATCTTGGCGAGTGATCCGCCTTGGGAACTCCAGGCGGAGGTGCTCGCCGAGATGTATCAGTTTCGGGTGCTCGAACGGGCGGAAGGTGAACGTCCAGCGAGGGAGGGAGTCGCTCGGATCAGGCGCCTCGCAGACGAGGCCCTGATCCAGCGCTGGAGGGCTCAAGTGGAGAGCCCGGCGGCAGGCCTGGCGACGGTGGAGGCAATCCGCCCCCACCTAGATCGCTGGGTTAAAAGGCGGCACGGTGTCCTGACGTTCAGGTTGTCGCAGGTGCTTACTGGACATGGTTGCTTCGGTAAGTACCTGTGTCAAGTTGCGCGTCGGGAAGTGTCGCCCCGATGCCATGAGTGTGATGCATCCGTGGACACAGCGCAACACACTCTGGCTGAATGCGCCGCATGGGCTCCGCAGCGCCACGCCCTGATGGCGGTAGTGGGTGGAGACCTCTCGTTGCCGAGCGTGGTGGAGGCCATGCTCCGCGACGAGAGATCCTGGTCAGCCATGGTCTCCTTCTGCGAGGCAGTAATCTCGCTTAAGGAGGCCGCGGAGAGGGTTCGCGAGGGTGATGTCCAGGCGGACCCTCTCCGTAGACGGAGACCTGGAGGCAGGAGGCGCCGTTTTGCGCGCCTGCTTCCTCCACCCTAGAGGGGCTACGGTGGAGGGACGCTCCTAGTCCCTTCGCACGACATCAGGGCGGGAAAGGGTGCCCTGCGATACCCGGGGTACCCTTTCGGCGACGGTGGCCCGCATAGGCGGGCCTTTCCGCCGGGGCGGCATGGTAGCTTGCGTAAGCGACCCCATGTCGTCCCATTATGGCGATGAGGGTTCCGCAGAGTTTTAGTGGGTATTATCGCCTGCTTTACAGGCGGTCGAGTCCCACACTACCACTCACCAGTGTACTCCTCGGAGTACACTAGTTGAGTGGTGTGCGTAAATGCATTTCTCTGCGAAAACAAAAAAAAAAAAAAAAAAAAAAGGTTCGCTACTACTGCCCCACAACGTGGTAAATTTTGTATGTTGGAGGGACCAAACGGGTAAAAGGCGCACCTGATGTTATGGGTGTAATCACCGCCGCCCATGAATATCTGCAACACCACGGAAATGTGTTGCCGACCTTTAAGACTGATTATATGCTGGGTAACCTCGAAACGCGACTAACAAGCTGTCTCTTTACGAGTTTTTCACCAACGTACAAGCTAACCCCGCGGGCATATAAACCCTAGTAGGGTTTACAGAAAAACAACTTTTTCAATTATTTGACCGTATGATATAATCAATGACGACGTTGTGGTGCAGCGGTAGCGAACCTACCTTAAACACCACAGGTCGTGGGTTCGATTCCCGCTCGGAGCATAATAGGTTTGTATTGACCATGCAAGCATATTTTCCGGTCTGGGTGTATTTGTCCTTGTCATTGTGATTGTTTCCGGACCCCGATATAGGATATTACTATCCTAATTCCTAATCTCCTAATTTTTTTTTTTTCAAATAGACTTTTAAAAAGTTCAGACGCTTGATTATACCAAGAAGTACCGACAAGAAACTCGATAGTTACTCTTTTCAAATATCTGAAGTTTACAATTGTATTATTTGTTATAAAATTGTTTCCTGAAAGAGATCCAGCAATATTAAAAGTCACAAACATTTTAAAAGTTTATTTTTATGTAGATTTGTAACTTAAAGAGATACCTTTACATACAGTCTTTTAACAAATCTAAGTACACGTATGAAAAGTTTGTATTAATTTAATGCAAGGTAAGAGGCTTCTTGTCTAAGACAATTTATATTTTAGAGATAAATTTTGAGAGAATACAACGTAAGCTGATTTCATTCATTTGCCAAGAATACAGTAGGTACTATTATTCAACGACAAAGTGAGTGTTCCGCAGAATGCGCTATTCCTTTGAATTGGATAGAATAATGATTTGCTGACGTGTAGTCAATTTATTCGTGAATAAATACAATAAAGATATCTGATGAATTTTATGCTTACACTTCATTAAAGATATTTATTATAATAATAAACTTGAGAGGTGTCTAGGGACACCCGGATGGAACGAAGTTCCTTTCGATTAATTAGTAAAGGAATTGTAATATTTTTTTAAAAAAGTTATAATAATATTTTTTAATTTATTATTTATTATGTACAAAAAACAAATCAACAAAAATAATCGTCGCGACACCACACTGTTCAAAACAAATAGAAAGACGAAACGAAAATAACTGGCTTGCTTTCTATGAGAGAGAGAGAGAGACAGACAGAGAAACACGCGTACGACGCACGGATTACAACTATAGCAAAAAGTGTCGTGACAACTTTTCGTAAGAATTTTTTCCGTCTAGCCCCTTTCACAACGCGCGATAAGGAACTTCGTTCCAATAATTTTTATATTCGTGTAGTATAAGACTACCAGTCTTGCGTGCTGGTAGTGAGCATGCTTTAAGACTCATAAGTTGCTATCATACCATTTGATAATAATCGTTAACTCTCGATACGTAACTCTTATCTATTGAGTGTTCACTGAATCACACTTTGGGTTGTGGAGATCAGATGGCAATCGCTCTGTATAAAAACTAGTAACCCGTCAAATCAGGATATGATATAGAGTATCACATGTCCATCCCCTCCTTTTAGACTTCTCGTCTTTTTCTACCATCGCACTTTTTCTTAGGCACATTCCTTCGTAGATTAAGTGTAAATATACTTACAGTTAGGGGAGCGGTACACTTATTTGCTGGCTGGTTATAAAATAAATAAAGACTTTAAAATTAAACTCCAAGCTTCAGGTCACCACATCTTCTAACCAGGTCATCTCAGCTAAAGCAAGAAAATAAATAATACTAACATGTCTTTTGAGTTAAAAAATCCAGAAAAACTGCGCAAATCGTAAGATATATACACCGCAATGCTGTAGTTTCCGCCCAGATCCTCATTAGCAGTCTTGGCTGGAACGTTGATAGGCTTAATAGCTTCAGGCGTTATTTCGTTGAAATAAAAATTCTATAATCTAGTAAAGCAGCACGGCTAATTTAACACAATCATATTTTGCATAATACTATGCAGATTGTTAATCTGCCTAGTCTATGTTTTACATAATTCAATATTGTTTTAGAATGACGAGCATATATATATTTGTAAAATAAAAAGTTTAATAAAACTAAAAAGCGTCGGGACGTGACGACCCCATCGCCCGCTGCTGTGATAATCTCTGTCACAGCAGAGATTATTTCACCAGTACAATCAGTCACACTGGTACGTCTTTTTTTGCAATAGGCCAGCTAGGCAGGTACCTCTGCAGTGTCAAATATTCTACCACCAAGCAGTAGTATCTTAGGCATTACTGTGTTCAAGTTTAAAGGGCACTGTACGGTAGCGAACTTACTGGGCAACGGAGATTTAAGGACCAATATCTCGAGGTTGGCAACGCGTGAGTGACACCTACAAATGGTGTTGTAAGCGCTCATAGCCTACGATCCGCTTACCATCTCATGCTTATTTGCCAACTTCGTAATATAAAAAAACTTCAGTTTTTGGTTGTACACGAGTCATAAGAAAATTACGATTGATTGTTGCTTTATTTACTACTTTTATATGAAACATAATTACTTTCAATTTAATTAATTAATTATAATTGAGATGCTCGTAGCCGTGTACGCTTACTGATTGCTAAACGGTAGGCTAAGCAACGGTAGGCGTAGTCAGTCTATAGATGGTGACCGGATAGTATTTCAACTGAGCGCGGCCGTGCTTCGAAGGGCGAATAAAAGAAGACCTAGGACTCCAAAGCGAACGGTCACACACCGGGCTTAACTCAGGATGATGATGACGGTTGGCAAATAAGCATACGGTCGTCCACCTGTTGGTAAGCAGTCACCGCAACCAATGAATACTTGCGGTACTTGAAATGAATACCCAAGGTATAATAGCGACGGGATGACAAGGGAAAAGAAGGGGTGGGAGTTTGGCCCTCCGGTGCACCCACTTATCGCACGAAACGAATAGTATTGATGCACTTACTATCCCGATTCTCTGTGAGAGGGTAGTACTTCCCTGATCAAATCGGCACATTTGTGTTAGAAGGAGCATGGTTGTACTATCACCACAAACAGCTTTATCTATGACTGCCTATTTTTAAAACTGGCTTTAAAATCAAATTGATTTCCACTTATTCTTACATCTATTTTTATTACTGTTGAAGTCAAATGGGATAGCTCATCCGGTCCGTATAATCGCTTCAATAAATTCTGATTACCCACACGGGTTCCAAGTTATTTGACACATTATATTGATCTCTCACAATGTAACTTGAATATTTACATAGTGGTACATGGATATACATTTTAATTTGCGTTCTTAACTATTTACACTAGTAGAGCAATGCTTTCTTGTAGTACAAAAGGGCCGGCTCGACTAGGGAAGTACGACCCTCTCACAGAAAATCGGCGTCAAGTAACAGTATAACCCCTCTTTTCCTTTCCTGTTTTTTCCTTCTCATCCCGTCCCTCCTATTCCTTGGGTTGACAACGCGCTTGTGATACTTCAGGTATCGCAAGCATTCATAAGTTGCGGTGACTGCTTACCATCAGGCGGACCGCATGCTTGCTTGCCAGCCGTCATGAAATAAAAAAAAAACCATTTACTAACTACAGATAGTAGATATATCAATAGTATCTAAAATTATAAAGGAGAAAGTAGGTTTCTTTATGCCACTTCCTTTTGGGATGAAGACTTAATTAACCTCAACGTGACTTGTGTCACGTGTGTGAATCGAGCCTACTACAAGCAAATGAGTGCAAGAGCAAGTGGGTGCGGAACTCTCTCTCTCTCTCTGTCTCTTTTTACCATACTCAGTCACTTCACTTCGTTCCTGACGGGGGTACACTACCGCACAATTTTTTTTTTATTATTATTTATATATTTAGAGTTTTTAACTATTTAATTATATCAGATCCATCAATTACAGTTATATCACCAAATGGTTATAGAATTTTTGCCACGAAAAAAATTTTAAAAGGAGGTAAAATAGGGGATGAAAAACTGTATTAGGAAATTATTTGTTTATTACATTAAATTTGCCTCATTAAAATGGCTATCCACGCGGATGAAGCCAGGAATAAGGGACAGTCGAGTATAATATAAAATTACTCTTAAAACAGCGTACGGCCTTGTATAAAAAGTTAATAAAGACCGGGCAATAAAAATCGTTTATTGAAAGTCAAGTTGACTTTAAGAATGCAATAACTACACCAATAAATACTCTCTTAAAGTAACGTAGAGGAAAATTCAAAGAATTTTATTTCTATGGCTTTTGTTTCTTGAATAAATATTTCTTTATGCTACTGGTCGTTGGTAACTTCAGATTTGCCGATCAGTTGGTGAAGTGGCTTTAGGCGCAGTTAGTTTATGGATAGGTGACCATAACTCCAAGGTCCCATCTAGCACCGCGACGCCCTGGCGCTTGTCCCGAGGGGCCCACCGGTGGCGGCAACGTACTGCCGCCATATATACATATAAATACATAGTAATACATATAATACATAAATACAATACACGGCGGCGCTTTCGCGCCCCACCGACCGGGACCAGAAGGCCCCGGCAAACGCAACCAAGGGAGCCCTGGGTCCTAGGGCTCCCCACGCCGAGACTAACTTTTTTTCCCCTCTATGAGCGACGGTTGTTTCCCTCTATGACCGACCGTCGTTATTTTTTAAAGAGGTTTTCTTCCTCTGCCGCCTGACCGGGGCTGAAGGCCCCGGTTAAGCACACCACCGCTTTCGCAGGAGCCGCTCGTAATCCATTCTGATAAGCAGAAAAGTACCGGAGCGACTTATACGACACCACCCTCCTGGGCGCGGTCTGACGTAAAACGCCCCACGCCCAAACCGTCTGACCCTCTTAGCTTCACCGGGCAGTCGAAGGTGCCACCTGCACAGTCGACTCCCGGCTACTGAGCCCCCCGGCACGACAAGCCCAGGGTACCGCAGAGTTTGCCCTCTGCGGTTGGGGGGAAGGTTAGGTGTCCATGGGTAATGTAATAGAAGCTGTCCGTGGTTTTAAGAGCAATTTAATAAAAAACCACGAGACGAGTGAACTTTAAACTTGAGTGAAAATTAAAATAAATAGTCTCCACGGCCGGTTATAATCCGACATGGCGAAGATAAACCAAAAATTTAGGAAATATAATAAAAGTTTCATTTTAAAAACAATGTAAAACCAAATACAAAGCTACGTGTCGAACTCGCACATTAAGGGTTACGTATTAATATATGTTTATTTTATTGTAGCCGCAACAGAAATACACATTCTGTAAAAAAAATAACTCTCTGCCTATTATGCCCGCTGACAAACGGAGGCTTACTCATAGGGTTCCGTTAGCACGGAAAACTGAAATTGTTTATCTTTTATATTTATACTAGCTTCTGCCAGCGGCCTCGCTCGTGTGAATAAAGATTTTAATACAAACTCTGAAACTTAAAAAATACCTTTTAAGTTCTTTCAACTTTTCATTCCTTTCAACGCCTTACAAACCTTTTTTCGCATTAAAAGTAGCCTATATCCTTTCTCAGTCTCTAGACTATGTGTACCAAATTTCATTTAAATCGGTTCAGTAGTTTAGGTGTGAAAGGGCGATAGACAGAGACAGAGTTACTTTCGCATTTATAATATTCGTAAGGAATGATAGGTAAAAAAAAACGTTTGTCTGAAGGTTACATTTAAAATTATAGATTATAATATCCTTTACTGCACTGCTTGCTACTGCAATAAAGGTGCTTTATTTTCGAAACGCTATTCACGCAGGCGAAGCTGCTGACAGATGCTAGTACAAAAGAATGGAGGCAAAATGAGAAATTCATCTTGGCCATCGAGATATTTATTATGGTCTGGGTGTTGTCCTTGCGGGTCACCATTGTATGTCGTAGAGCTCGTTACGCTCAGAGCTCGTTCCGTCGCGTTACGCAAACATCGGATAGCAGTCGTTAGCTCTGGTAGGGAAATTATTCTAATTCAATATGTTACTGTGGAGGTCAAAGCAATTACTTGATAGAACTAGTTCTGCCCGCGACTACACTTACATGGTATGTGGAATGTTTAGTTTTATTTATAGCGTAGATTTCTTTTCTTTCCTGAAATGAAACCTTATAAAGTAAGCTTAAAATTTTGGAAAAATCGGTACAAAAACAGAACTTTTATAATTTCTTCATATCCCCGTACGTCACAGTCATTTTACTAAATTTAGCATATAGATGTATTCGAGTTTTGTATTGAAATAATAAAATATAAATATATAGAAATAAATTCAATTATTAGCAGTTCATACATCTAAGTGATCTATATATTTTTAAAATATTTTAGACATAATTGTTTATAATTACTGTGAACTGTGATGTTACAAACACATTGTTGCGGTTGGTTTTAGTTCGAATGTTTTAGAGATTCTGCATCATCAAGTTAACATCAAACGGAATCTTTTATTTTCCACTATGCATGGTGCATGTTCTTTTTTTAAAAAGAATATTAGCAATGCTTTTTCAAGGCATTACTAATATTCCTATTGCCCCTCCAAATAAGCTCGAAGCTTGCGCGTGGGTACGAAAATAGCCATAGGGGGTCACGATCGAACTCGACTCGACTCTCGCGTTAACGGAGCGCAGTTGGCCCTTCTACCGTTAAGCTATTGAGGCTTTTAATTGACTGGTAATTGTTTATAAATACAGACACAACAAATACTTATTTATATTTACTTTGAAGTAATATTTGACGACGTTGTGACGGAACGGTAGCGAACTTGCCTTAAGCGCCACAGGTCTCGGGTTCGATTCCCGCTCGGAGCAGATCTTTATATTGACCACACAGTCATATTTTCCGGTCTGGGTGTCCGTTGTCCTTGTCATCGTGAGAACGACCTTCATTTAACGAAAATACAAAATATACACAGAGTGAAGTCAAAGCTATACCAAAATTGTAATTCAATAGATCGAAATCAGTACAGATCAATCTAACAGCCGTCGTACGTCGATAAAAGTTGTAAACGTGATTTACATCAAGTCTTTCATTCGATGAGGCGTGTCTTCATGTCAAACATTATATAACGCCTTCGTAAATATATCGAGTCTAGTGATGTACCGAATATTCGTAGTCGAGGAAATTAGGTTGTTCTGATATTTTTTTTCCCGGTGTCGGGATGTGACGACCCCATCGTCCACTGTTGGGATAACTTCTGTCACAGCAGAGATTATTCCACCAGTGCGATCACTCACTCACTGGTGGTAGGTCTTTTGTTGCAGGAGGCCGGCTAGGTAGGTACCACCAAATATGTGTCGAATATTCTGCCGATAAATAGTAGTGCTTAGGCATTACTGTGTTCCGGTTTGTAGGGCACTGTAGGCTATAGAAATTACTGGGCAGAGGAGATTTAATAACTAATATCTCAAGGTTGGCAGCGCGTGAGTGGCACCCACTAATGATGCTGAAAGCGCTCATAGGCTACGACAACCACTTACCATCAGGTGGGCCGTATGCTTGTTTGCCAACTTGTGACATAAAAACAAAAAAAAAATAATGTTATCTATTTTTTATCTGTAGCTTGCTATGTCTCAATCTTCTTTTTTTTATTTATTAATTCTATTTGTAATTTCAATTTTTCTTTTGTTCTGTTTTCGTATTAACAATAAACCTTATTGATTGATAGTTATTTGTTTTGTTTTGTGAAGTAGTCGTTTTTAAAATTAATGAGCAGTCTCTGTAAGAATTTTATAATAAACGAATACATTTTGAAGTTTAGTTATCTACTATTTACCATACTTAAGTATCTATACTTAGTAATAGTAGCACATAATTTAATTCACAGCGAAATATTATTGCAAGCAAGTAAAATAAATTTGGTAAAGAATCATTCTGATCACAAAGCTCTTTGATAAATGAATTAGGAAATTTTCATGGTTTTTTTGTTTTATTAATTTTTTGTCAGTTTATCGATAAGTCGATTAATCGTAGGTATATTTGTTACATCACTTAGTGCCTATGTCGTAACATCCGTAAGTGAAATAGTTAAGTGTGCTTAAGATTTTCTTTTGACAAAGTTCGCTTCCTTGGGTATATTTATGTTAAGGTTGACAAGGAATTGACGAATTATTTATGTAAATCCTACTAATATAATAAACTAGCACCTGCCCGCGACTATGTCTGCGTTGATCTCAGAATTCGCTCCAAAGATAAATGAATCATTTGTAAGCATATAATGTTCCATTAGGCCTGAATTACACTTACCAGCATCGACCAGCATTTAGTTGAAAGTTTTTGAACACACTTATGCGCATCGTATGCTTAAGCACGCGTAAGCATCCCGAAGCATACGTGAGCATCCTGAAGCACGCGTAAGCATGCATAACTCCCACACTTTAACGGCTGTTTTACAACGTTTTTAACGTGTTATGTAAATGCGTCTTGATGCTTACGCATTTTCATACAAAATTGCTATTTTCTATTCGATGCAAATATATGCATAATATATATTTCAGGCCTAAGACACATTTTTATCGAATTATAATTCAATACGTCCTGTAGCATGTTTCTTACATAGTAAATAAATACTACAAACCCAACGGTCATTGTGATAATTATGTAGTAAGGTGACCCCTCAAGATCACGTGAGCTGTACGCTTATTTGCTACCTTTTTGCCTTAAAGTACTTGGGTTTTGGTAAAAAAAAAATATATATATCTTTGTTGGTTCCATCCTATTACAACAAGAAATCAGCTGTCTAAAGGAAAAATAAATTGTCTCATTACTCATACTCCAAAAAACTTAAGTCAACATGTTTATCCCATTTTTGTTTTCGCAAACACTGGGACGAATGCAACAAAAGATTTTAATATTTTACCTCAAGTGTACGTTCTCAATGATTTATTGCATTCTTTTGCATTGTACGTAAAACTTTTCAGATGTTTTTTTTTTTTTTATGTTAGAAGTTGGCAAACAAGCATACGGCCCACCTGATGGTAAGTGGCTGCCGCAGCCTATGAGCGCTTGCAGCACCAATAGTTCAAATCAAAATCAAAATCAAAAAATATTTATTCAGTAACAAACAGTTAGTGCCACACACGCGTTGCCAACCTCGAGATATTAGTTCTTAAATCTCGTTCGCCCAGTAATATCACTAGCGTTCAATGCTCTTCATACCGGAACACAGTAGTGCCTAAACACTACTATTTGGCGGCAGAATATTGGACACTGCGGTGGTACCTACCTAGCCGGCCTCTTGCAACAAAAGACCTACCACCAGTGTGACTGATTGCACTGGTGGAATAATCTCGTTTATTATGTGGTAATACATATTTTAGCAAGTATATATATTGTAGCAAGCGAATTGATATTATATGAATGTATAAAATTCACATATCACTATCGCTACACAGAAATAATAATAACATGTTAACGTAATGGCGTTGTGGGTAGCGAATCTGCCTTTAGTCTCGAAGGTTGCGGGTTCGATTCCCGCTCGGGCAGATGTTTGTTATAAATTTCTGCTTCGGTCTGGGCGTTTGTCCATGTGGGTCTCCAAATAACCAAATTTTATAATAAAGAATGCAATAGTAAGCAACATATATTTGAAAAGAGTAACTGTCGAGTTTCTTGTCGGTTCTTCTCGATAGAGTCAACCTTCCGAACCGTCGGTAGCGTTTGACTATTCAAAAGTACTTTTTAAAAGCCCACTTGAATAAAAATAATTTTGATTTTAAACTAATCAAGTTTAATATCGTCACAGTTTTGTTACATGCCATTGTAATGATCTAGATTGTTGCAAAATGAAAACGATTAATTATAAACACAGCAATTCTCTTATAAATATAAAACTATAGGCTTTCTTTATTCAGAAATAAAGTATATCTCTTTTTCGGACTGGCGAGAAAGGATCATTAAAATGGACATATATTTTTTGGAGTTCATCAAAATTTATGAACAAGGTACACAATTATACATAACTATATATCATATTTAAATCGACACCGTTATGGCGTTGTGGGTCGCGAGTCTGCATTTATTCTCGAAGGTTGCGGGCTCGATTCCGGCTCGGACAGATGTTCGCATTGATCTTACAAATATCTTTTTCGGTCTGGGCTTTTGTCCCGTGCTTCGGAGAGCACGTTAAGCTGTCGGTGCCGGTTGTTATCACATAACATCTCATAATAATCACTACCTCTTGATAAGTAAATTGCTCTTATCCAACGAGTTAATGATTCGCCCTTAAGGCTACGGAGGTCAGATGGAAATCGCTCTGAGTAAAAACTAGTAACCTGTCTAATCCGGACAAAAGTATAAGCAGACCCTGGGTAAATACTCGTATTATACCGGGAATAATGCTAGGAGGAGCTAATACAATATTTAAACCAACCCGGATATATTACCAGTCTTCAATCTTAAGAGATAATTTAAACCCACGTCACGTGTCATCCAGGCTTTACCTTTTGAAGCCAATGATCAGTATTAAGCATAATTAAATTATAATTTACAAATAAAATTATTCATAAAGGCTAGATAATGTTGATGAAATTTAATCAGTAATCTTTAACCTTGTAAAACTAGAGATGGTATATCCAGATCAGTAACCTTTTGAAAAGTTTTCATAGTTTTCAAAGAGCCGGTAAAAAATTCTTTAAAAATTCAAAATACGGATTGATATTTATTTATATACTTAAAAATTTATATTTTAGCAAACATTTGTGGCAGATTAATAAAATAGTCAATCCAATGATTTCCTATATCCTATTTATAGTATTTTAAACAATTAAAAAATAAATTTATGAATATTCTATCAGTTTCAGTTAAAAACGACGTTGTGGGCAGCGGTAGCGAACCTGCTTTAACCGCCACTAGCCGACGGTTCGATTCTCGCTCTGCGGCTGTATGTATTGACCATACATGTTTTCCGGTCTACATGGCTTTATCCTTGTCGTTGTGTATGTTTCCGGACACAGGATATCACTATCCTAAAGGCGTCCGTTGAGTGTGTAGCGTTTATTTATTTATTATGCAATCAGTTTAAGTTAAAATATTTTAAATTCAAATAACATTTTCTTCGTATCCTCGTAGCAAATCTAAATAGAACGTCACGTCCTCTCCACCGCAGTGATAGGTATAAAATAGTTTTCAAATCAAAAGGGCCGCAGTAACGAGCTGGCACGATGCCTAGGCAATGCTTTGGCATGCGAATGCGATGATTCAGTGTCTCCTTCTATATGGTTATCTTGTGATGTAATGTTATTTGGAAATTGGTGAATTATTGCACTTCTGGGTATTGTTTGAATCCTACTATATTATAAATACTGTTAGGTGCTGGATTTGGAAGATTTAGATTTTATTATGTTACTAAGTTTCCGTTAGCGTTTGCCATTAGTAGGAGCCGCTCACGCGTTGCCAACCTCGAGATATTGGTTCTTAAATCTCCTTTGCCCAGTAATTTTACTACACTACAGTCCCCTTCAAACCGGAACACAATAATCCCAAAGACACTACTGCTTTGCGGCAGAATATTTAATAGCGGTGACACCTACTTAGCCGGCCTCTTGCAACAAAA
Source organism: Hestina assimilis (assembly GCA_023373885.1). Taxonomy (NCBI): domain Eukaryota; kingdom Metazoa; phylum Arthropoda; class Insecta; order Lepidoptera; family Nymphalidae; genus Hestina; species Hestina assimilis. The sequence goes on along the minus strand of CM041761.1, from coordinate 9,618,228 downwards.
GACCTACCACCAGTGTGACTGATAGCACTGGTGGAATAGTCTCTGCTGCGACAGAGATTATCCCAACAGCATTAGTTCCGATGCCTATGATTATTGCATTAAAACAACTGATTGCTCTAAATGAGACTAATGAGATCTTCAAGATCACAGAACCGAACTTCACAAACCACAGGTCGAAATTACAAATCAATCGTAATCCAAAAGCATAGCTGAGATCACTAATTATCTCACTTGACCACTTGTATCGCTTGTAGTTTCTTCGCTCGTTGCTCAGAACTGAATGAATATATCGACGCGCCGGGCCGCTTTTATAGCTTGGAACTCAGGTTCGAGAAAATTCTAATCACGTAGTGCTATACGGAACTTTTTCGGTATGAAGGAAAGACACAGACAGAGCAGCGGGCGATTTCAAACCTTATGCCCCTTAAGGTTCTCCGTAACAATGTGAATGTTCATTTGATTTGTTGTAACGCCACAAGCTAGCCAAGTGATGTTACTTAATCGATAATCGTGATATATTGTATACTATCGAGTGTCATGGTACAGAAAGGGACATAAATATCTTTCATCGCGAAATATGGCTATGTTTGGATTGCTTAAATATGACTGAGCAGATTCAACCCCTTAAAAATAAAGACGTTGGCCAGTGATGTCTACTAATTGGCATTTTTATTTTTTGGAATCTAATTATTTTTATTCTAATTATTTTAAATCTATAGATATCGATAGATTTTAGGATCAGATAATTATAAAAAATATATGGGACTATTTTGAAAAAATGACAATTCTATATAAAAACATGAAAGAAATCTCTTAACCCACGCCAAAAAATTTCAAATTTTTGGTTAGCTATTTTAGGCGTACGAGTGTCGATATTTTTCGTGTTTGTGACTCAATTTTTTTATTTTTGATACGCGTATCAATGGTGATATCATAAATAACATTAAAAACAAGGACACCAAATAAACACAAGAACGTAACGTAAAATACAAGATACAAAATCTCGGCGTCGAGATATGACGACCCCATCGCCCGCTGTTGGTATAACCTTTGTCACAGCAGAGATTATTCCACCAGTGCAATCCGTCACACTGGTGGTAGGTCTTTTGTTGCAAGAGGCCGGCTAAGCAGGTACCACCGCAGTGTCAAATATTCTGCCGCCAAATAGTAGTGCTTAGGCATTACAGTGTTCCGGTTTGAAGGACACTGTAGGCTCGTGAAATTACTGGGCAGAGGGGATTTAAGTTCTAATATCTCGAGGGAGGCAACGCGTGAGTGGCGGCTACTAATGGTGCTGCAAGCACTCAAAAAGAAAACCCTTGTTTTTTTCTACTTTTTGTAGTGGTAGTGTGAGACTCACCGCTCGGTACTCGAGCTAAGTAATACCCACTAAAATTCAACGACCCCTCCACTCTCCACTTTACGCCATACTAGGATTCTACGGGTTGACATGCGCAATCAATCGAATCGTCTTTCGTCAATATAGGGAGCCCTAGAGATCTTACCGAGACTAACTATGGTGTAAAATACACTGCATCCAATCTTTATTATCTTACATCTAAAAAAATGTTCAAAATAATCGGCCAGAGTGTTGGCTTTATTATTTTTGCATACAATACTTATATCACACGGCCAATTTACCAAAAGCAATACAACAATTTTCATAACAATGAATTTAACTCACAGGGACATCACATCATTAAAATACAAGAACTTCTCTAGAGATATTTCGATCTCTTCCTAGACGCGATGATCTAACGAGCGTAGTTTGTTGTTAACGTTGAGGTACAAAGGAAGTGTGAATAAAGGCGTATACTGCTATTTGAGTTCTAGAATTTCTTACATCTTCAAATTAACAAGAAGTGGAGTGGTGGAGAAAATATTTTGTATTACAAAAATGGAAGGAACGAGTTTCCTTCATTCACTTCGCACTATAATTTTTCAACATTAATTTTATTTCATACAATTACTATTGAGTAGTCTCAAATATTGAGTTGTCTAAATTTTAAAGACACTGTAGCTTTTGAAATTACTGAGCAAATGAGATTTAATAAGCAATATCACAACAACGCTTAGTAACAAATTTCTTTATGATCAGCTCTGACTCATAACCAGAGTCCTTTTTTTTATAAATATATCCTGTGTCAGTGACCGGAAATATACACAATGATAAGGAGAAACACACCCAGACCGGAACACATGTTTGTATGGCCAATACAAACATCTGCACCGAGCGGTAATCGAGCCCGCGATTTATGACAACAACATCATCAAATTCTCTAATTAATATTCTTTAAACCAGCAGCACCATATATATATAGCAGCTTAGCAGCTTGTGTTAAGAAAAAGTCAACCTTAGAGTCTACAAAAATACAAGTGAAGTGACTGTTATACTCAATCTCAAAATATTCTTTATTCAAATAGGCTTTTAAGCACTTTTGAATCGTCAAATATACACACACACAGTCTGTTGTGTCCGCCTAAGTGAAGCTACTTTGCGTGTGTGTGTGTGTGTGTGTGTGTGTTTCTGTGTGTGGTACGTGTGTGTGTCCCCCTGTGTGTGTGTGAAAAAGTAGTGTTTGTACTAAGTTTTTTACTTGATATTTTAAATGTGAAAGTTTGACAGAATGGATAAACGGATGGAAGGATGTTTGTTATTCATTCACGCAAAAACTTCTAGATAGATTTGGATTGAAATTTGTACAAACATAGCTTATTACCTGGATTAACATATATGATACTTCTTATCCTGGAAAAATATTGGATTCTCGTGGGATCATTAAAAAAATTCATAATGTGAGTACGACCGGGACCGCGAGCACAGCTAGTATTGTAGAAACAATATATCATATTTATTTAAATTTATTTACACAATCAAATATCGAGTAACATTCAATTAAATAAACGACCTCTGCATTTGGAAATCTTCTAACAAAGACTAAAGTTATAATAATAATTGTCGAACAAAAACACCATTAATCTATCCTTGAACATGACAGCACTTGTCATGTTAACGTCGTGGGACGGTGCGCCGCAAAATAGACACAGTTTTATCAAAATAGCAGCATGTAGTAATAACAATTCAAAATCAGAAGGGTTTGCTTTGGTAAAAGCAAATTATTTATCAAGAATTACCCATTATTATTATCAGCATAAATATTTATATGTTAACATAAAAACAATCTATCAAATATGGATAATAGTCATATGCAGGCCCTGGAAAAATATCGGGAACGAAGCTAAATATACCTTATTTTTAAGGACATAGTAACTAAATCAGAAAAATAATAATAATAAACACTACACACGCAACTGCCCCAATTAGGATATTAATATCCTTTTTTTTTGTTTTCGATTAGAAATACATTTAAACCTTATCGCCGTAGTGAGCCATCGCGGGTCCCTTGCTCAAACGTCCATGACGCTTTGGAGGAAATGCCCGTTGCCAGACGGGTGCCCTGGGTTTAGCAGATCATCCTCTCCCACCCTGATTACGTGCAGACGAGCTAAATACACCCTAGCTAATAACCACACCAAAGTGGGTTCTTTAGGGTGGAGGAACCAGGCGTGCAAAGTGACGCCTCCTGCCTCCAGGCCTCCGTCTTCAGACGAGGTGCGGGTAGGAATCGCTCTTGCAAACCCTCTCCGCGACCTCCTTCAGCCAGATAACGCAGAAGAAGACCATGGCAGATCATAACCTTTCGTCCCGGAGCATAGCTCCACCATAATCGGCAACAAGAGGTACCCCTCCATAATCCACCCACTAACACCATCAGTGCAATGCTGGGGAGCCCATGCGGTGGATTCCGGAAGAGTGTGATGCGCTGTGTCCACGGTTGGGGCACGTCTCGACGCACAACCTGGTACAGGTACTTACCGAAGCAACCATGCCGGTAAGCACCTTCACTAGCCTGAACGTCAGTACTCCATGAGGATAGTGATATCCAATGGCAGGGGTCCGTAAGATAAAATTTTAAATGAAAAATATTTACGTATAACAAAAGAAATTAGTATTATTTCTATTTGTAACATAAAATCCTCTTCCGTGCCGTATTGTCAATGGACGCACAACCTTATTATTACTGCAGACATAACATCAAAAACAAAATGGTAGCGGATTCATAATCTCATAAAGCGACGATTTGCTTTTCCAACTAAGCTGCAAAAACAAGTACACAACTACACGGTACAGTCACTTCAATTTAATTTTCATTGTTTATACCAGAGCTTCCCAAAGTGTGCGCCACGGCACCCTGGTGCTCCGTATAAAGTGAAGAAAGTTGCGTGAAGTGATTATCTTTATAATTCCCATAAAAATTAACTTACCAAATATAAAATAAAGCGCAAGCGCTTGTGTTAACGTCGATGATTTCTGTAATAAATCAAGTTTTAGAACACGTCATTGGCATGTTAAGTCTCTCTTGAATGTTCTCTGTGTTGATTTTATTATGTGGATTTTTGAGTATTTTCATTTTTGTGACAATATGACCATCATCATTCTTCGTCCTAGCATTATTCCTGGTATTTTATTTACCAAGGGTCTGCTTATTACTCTTTCCGGATTTGACAGGTTACTAGTTTTTACACAGAGCGATTGCCATCTGACCTCCGCAACCCTAAGGACAAACCAGTGACTCATTTTATAAAAGCAAAATACCTTTCAAGAGTTAACGATTATTATCATATGTTACGTGATAACAACCGGGACCGACAGCTTAACCTGCTCTCCGAGGCACGGTGGGAAGACCTAGAAGAACAAACGCCCAGACCGAAATAGATATTTTTAACAAACATCTGCTCGAGTGGGAATCGAACCCGCAACGGTCGAGAGTAAAGGCAGACTCACTACCCACAACGCGAGAACTAACATCATTGTGCCCATCTATTTAGTAGGCCTGCTAGGTAGGTTAGGGCGCCGAGACAGAATTGTCGACATTTATGTGAGGTGCGGTCTGAAAAAGATTGGGAACCTCTGATTTATACAATTTTAGCCGTTTACAAAACTATTGTTCGCTTGTTTAACTTTCAAAGGATTATTACTTTGGCATTCGGAATGGCTTGAAAACGCCTCAATACTTTGACTGTTTTACTTATCGCGTTTTGGAAAGTTTTTTAATAGTACTTGAATAGTATTTTTCAGTGGTTTTAGTCTATGAATATTGTATAAATCTATTATATACATAAATAAAATTCAGAGATTTATCTTGTTCAAATTAAATGTGGATAAAACATATAAGGTTTAAATTCTTCTTCTATTTTCTTGTTGTTAGGATATTTCGTTTTAGGATATATTTTTATATCCCAAAACATATTTTATCTATAACCTTAAATTTTTCCAAAATTCAAGATCCCATAGTTCAAATGTTAGAGGGAGACACACATTTTTTATGACTTTAGGAGCTAATAATATCTCAACAACTACTAACTTAATCAAATAAGTCAAAATCAAATCTCGTTATCATTTTAAAAGACCTTTCCAATGATACACTCACACGTAGCCTTAAATTGAATTTTTTCAGTTCAATTGTGTAGCGATTCATGAGCTAATAGTCTCCGAGTAAAATGACTGTGACATATGGACAGACAGACGGAGGGACGGACGGATAGACGGACGCTACACAAACACCACCAAAACGTTAACTGAAATCCGGTGTACAGTGTTTTATATACAGCCTTTGTTTTAATATTATGTCTATTGACAGGATTATGAAAGTTTTTTTTTATGTTACAAGTTGGCAAGCAAGAATACGGCCCACCAGGAAAGCGGTTACCGTAGCCTATGAGCGTTTGCAGCACCATAAGGAGATACTACTCGCGCGTTGCCAAACTCTCTCGAGATATTGGTTCTTAAATTTCCTTTGTAACACAGTAATGCGTAAGCAGTACTGTTTGGTGGTAGAATTGATGATTAAACGAACTTACCTTAAGTGACGTTCTATCATAATTATACGGGGGCTTCGTCTGAAGAGATTAGAATACTTGTAGTAGCACGAACCGTGTGGCCATTCATACACTATAGTTGAGAAATAAACATAAAACAACAAAACACATTTTACAAGGAGGGTACATTGCTCGCAGTCTTCATTTAGTTCAGAGCACTATTGTAATTGTTATATTATATATATATATATTTTTTTTTTTTTTTTTTTACTAATTCATACAGGGGTGTTAAAAAACAAGAGGGAAGGGAGGGAGTTATCTTCTTCAGACGAAGCCCCGTATAATTATGATAGAACGTCACTTAAGGTAAGTTCGTTTAATCATCAATTATACTTTGCTTCGTCTTCGAGATTAGAATACTTGTAGATCTTTAGAGCTATGACATTTGTAAAAAAAATAGTTATATTTATGTAATCAATTATATTAATATAATGAACAGTTATAGCAGCTTACAATTAAATATATTTTATGTATTACAAATTGTGCTTTAATATAGACATTGCAAAATCATTGCTATGATCAATTAACAAAGTTTTTTGATAAAATTGTGCAAATACAGAAGACGAATCAGACCATCCAGCAGTTTTGCGTATGAGGTCGATATTAACAGTATTTCTAAATGCGGTTGATGTGGCAGCATGCCTAGTTGAATGAGCTGTGAAAATACTTGTATCTATTCCACTTTTACTTAAAACATCTTTGATCCAACGACTAATTGATTGGGAGCAAACTGCATTAAATGGACTCTTAAAACTTATAAACAATTGATCCTTTTTTCTTATAGTGTCTGTTCGATTAACATATACTAATAATGCATTTGCAGGACATATTGCTGGCTTTTCCTTGAAAAAAGGTATAATCAAAGAGGGTTGAAAAGAGCCAGCCCGTGAAGTTTTTATTAAATCTGGTATTTTTATTATAATTTTCTCACTAGCTATAATTTCAATATTTTGTACTTTAATTTTACTCAAGGTTTGTACTCTATGAGCCGTTACCAGAGCTAGTAAAGTTACGATTTTTTTTGTCAATTTTTCCATACTAATATCATCATTTGGACTCCAGCTTTCCAAAAAATTTAAAACAATTGAGGGATTCCATGTCACATTGTATTTTGGCAAGGGTGGTCGAAGCCGGTAAAAACCCTTAAACAATCTAGATACCCTATCATCTGTTCCAATTTTTGAATTTACAATCAAAGATAAGGCGGCTCTATAGCTGTTTAAAGTGCTATATTGAATACCTGTATGAAACATTTCAGTTAAGAAATTAATTACATACGGAACTGAAGCTTCATATGTATCAATATCATGCTTTTTACAAAAAATAAACCATTTTTTAAAAACAACACTGTATTGCTTAACTGAATTGTCCGATAATGAAGCGCACATGATGTCTAATGCACTTTGTGGGATGCTTCTTCGTGAAAACGCTGTGCGGATAATTTCGCGGCTACGAGCGTGACTTTGTGTTGTAGCAGGCTGTTAGAAACAGATAACAAAACGTCTGTATTAGTTCCAAGTATTAGCATATCACAACATAAACTTTTAAAAAGAGGGAACCAAGGTTGAGTGGGCCAGAAAGGAACAACTACTATGCCTTCAGCTTTGTCTACAATAATTTTACGAATCGTTTTTAGAATTACGGATATTGGAGGGAAAGCATAAAAATAATATTTTTTCCAATTTAATGTAAAAGAATTTATTGCTAAGGCTCCAGGGTCTCTGTGCCAGGAAATATAGACATCGCATTTTTTATTTAATCTAGTAGCAAATAAATCTATTTCTGGTTTACCAAAGTACTCAACAATTCTACCGAAGGCATGGTCAGTTAATTCCCACTCGATATCGGGGTGCGATCGTCGCGACTCCGCATCCGCTACTTCATTATCTTGTGAACTAATGTAAGAAGCGTAGACAAAAATGTTTTTGTCCTCGCACCATTTCCATAGCTTTTTGGTAATTTCAGTGAGATGAGGGAATCGCACGCCACCCATTTTATTTACATATGAAATGGCAGTTGTATTGTCAATACGAAGAAGTATCTGGCAATTATTGAGACTTTTTGCAAAGACTTTTAATCCAAAGTATGCTGCTAATATTTCTAAGTAATTAATGTGCATATTTTTCTCATCTACACTCCATTTACCATTAGCTTTGTCCCTACCACATGCTGCCCCCCACCCTGTTTTACTGGCGTCAGAAAAAATTTCTAAGCAATAGGAATCATCTCTAATAGGATTGACTGTATTTTTAATGTGTGTCGACCACCATATAAAATCATTAATTAAATATTCAGGAATAGTCATATAACTGTCATAATCATCAGTTTTTTCAAGAGCTAGATATTTACATCTTTCAATGTTCTTGGTGTAAAGCCAACCATATTGAACGGCAGGGCAGGATGAGGCAAGGAGGCCTGCTAATCGAGCAAACTGTCTTATTGTACATCGTCTTAATTTCATAAATTTTAATATTTCTTGTTCTATTACTATTCGCTTTTCGTTAGTGAGAGCGATATGGAATTTATTACTGTCAATAATGAATCCTAAATATTTAACCCTAGTCTTAGGTGTCAAAGAACTTTTATTATAGTTAATAATGAAACCTAATGATTCTAAAATATCAACTGTGTGAGTTACATTCTGCTGGCAAGTTTTTAACGCGTCAGCAGTAATACATATATCATCCAAATAAATAGACAAAATGTATCCCAAGGACCGAAGTAGGGACATTACTGGTTTCATTAGTTTTGTAAAAACCATGGGGGCTGTGTTCAGCCCAAATGGAAGGACATTAAATTCATATAATTTATTACTAAACATGAATCGTAAATATTTTTTGAAATCATCATTTATAGGCAATAAGAAATAAGCATCTTTTAAATCTATTGTACATAAAAAAGAATTTCTCGAAATTAATTTTAAAGTTGTTCGTAAATCCTCCATTTTAAAATGATTCGTTGATATAAATTTATTTAGTGATTTAAGATTTAAAATAAATCTGTTTTTGCCATTTGGCTTAGGAACTAGAAAAATACTTGAAATGTATTGCATATCACATGATGTGCATTCAGATATTGCACCTAAATTTAGCAATTCATTAATGACAATTACAAATTCATTCATTTCCTTTAGAGAATATTTTTTAGAAGGTGATATGAAATTCTGCTTTGGAGTTGTTAGAAAAGGTATTTTATAGCCATTTTTAATCCACGATAAAATTTGTGGGTCATTAGTAATTAATCGCCATCTGTCATAGAATGCAGATAATTTACCAGCGGTATGTCGTACCTCAGTTATCGGCGTATCTGTGTGCGCCCGCGCAAGCGCTGCGACTGCGCTGGTGGCAGCGACGGCTGATGTGGTCGCAACGGAGGTGGTGGTGGTGGAGCAACTTGGTATTTTCGAGGTTGCTGCACTGCGGGTGCTGGCCTCCTTATTGCTCCCGTCTGCCTCGACAGTGGAAGCGGAGGTTTGAAGTTTAAATTACGAAATTGACTGTTTTGTGGGAGAACTGTCGATTTTGCTTGAGCTGTAATCTTCATTTCAGCTCCCGATTTACATATCGCTTTTGCTGTTCGTAGCGTGTCAGCGAGTTTTTCTCCAAATAAGAAATTATCAATTTCAGCTGAATATAAATGGTCTTTTATCTCTTTTTTAATAGTAGATGTGACAAAACTGCGGCGTGACATAGACTCAATATACTGGGAGTCACACAAGAGTCTGGCTGCATCTAATAAAGGCTTTATGACGGTCATGTCTTTTTTTTCGCTTGCAAACATGGTTGTCAATGCTTGACCTATACAAGCTATAGCAATCGCTTGTTGGTTCTGTTTGACTTGAATCGCTCTGTCTTTTCTTACTAAGGCTTCGGACAGAGCGGCCTTTATTTCCGGATTTAGTTGTGGAGACCCGATTTTTAGGCAGTTTTCCGGAAGCAGATATTTTTCAATCAATTCTTTTTTAATGTCTTTTGCTAAACCTGTGGTAGTAATATGTTCCCAACGAACAGCTAGTTCGGCTTGTATTGGTGAACTATATTTTTTATTTTTTGAAGGAGTTTCACCTAACAAATCCAGTATATTGCTATCTAATGTGGACGGAGTTTCAATTGATACCGCAGAAGTTGAGGGCAAATCGGTAATAATTTCTGCCCTCTCTTGGCCTAATTCCACTGGAGACGATTGAATATTATTCATATCCTCTATGATGTCGGAGATTATAGGCACATCTTCAGACCCTTCCGGTTGATTGTCTACAAATAAAATTGTTGCTTTAATAGAAATACTAATACTATTTCGTAACAAAGACACAGGCTTATAACCTGTGCTCAATGTTTCAAGTTGACGTGAACGATTTATCCTTAACAGATAAACTCATCACTTTTGCGTAATAATTAATACAAAGGTAATAGTTTTAATAACTATACTCAATGTATATTAACGTGAAGATAACACTCTCTATTGAAGTGCATTCACCACTAAACACAATCATTTAATATATATCATTTTGCCATATGTGTATATTGTCTATACATATAAATAATTGAATATAAAGTTATATTTAGTATTAAAAATAATTTTTTTTTTTTTTTTTTTGTACCTTCTTGTAATAACAATTCCGTATTAGAATTATCTGAAGAGGAATCCGATAATCTTCGAGCACGTTTTTGTATTTTCCTTTCTAATTTCTTTATTTTTCGCAACAAGTATTCATCACTGTCTTTATTTTTACGTTTAGGCATTGTAAACACACAAATTTATTACGACTTTTAAAGTACTGTGTTGAACGGCCGGGCACTAGAACGCGAATGAAGACTGCGAGCAATGTACCCTCCTTGTAAAATGTGTTTTGTTGTTTTATGTTTATTTCTCAACTATAGTGTATGAATGGCCACACGGTTCGTGCTACTACAAGTATTCTAATCTCGAAGACGAAGCAAAGTATAATATTTGACACTGCGGTAGTACCTACCTAGCCGGTCTTTTGCAACAAAAGACCTACCACCAGTGTGACTGATTGCACTGATGGAAGAATCTCTGCTGTGACAGAGATTATCCCAACAGCGGGTCGTCACGTTCCAACGCTGGTAAATTTAATATGGTAAATTTGATTCGTATATTTAATAATAATTAATAGCCGACTATACTAAATGAATGCTATGATAATTTTACATATAAATATCGTATTTAATTGTTTATAAATCAACCGTTTCTTTACAAAAATCACCGGCCATCTTTGTTACGAAAGGTTTAAATATTTACAAAAGGAACATTCCAAATTGTTTCCATGGAACGTTATAAAAGCGAAGTGGCACCCTATCCGCGACACCGCAGGGCAGAACCGTTCTAACGAACAGCGAGCAAATAAACATCACAAAATTCTTTGCGAACAATATTTATTATACAGCGTTCTTTTATCTTAACATTTTCATATTCCATATTTGTGCTGCTATTTTTACGTTTCTGTTTCTATATTTAGTTTTCAACGTTTTTAGTAAACGGTTGAGCGTATGATAACTAGTTTTTACTTTGACGACGTTGTGGCGCAGCGGTAGCGAATTTGCCTTAAACGCCACAAGTCGCGGGTTCGATTCCCGCTCGGAGCATAATATGTTTGTATTGACCATGCAAGCATATTTTCCGGTCTGGGTGTATTTGTCCTTGTCATTGTGTATGTTTCCGGACCCCGACACTGGATATCACTATCGTAATGGGGGCCGTTGAGTGTGTAGCGTTTATATTATTTACTTTACTACAAAAAGATGCGTTTTTCAAATAGTTTGATGTATTTTGTGTGTATGTTAAGCGATTGTTTTGTTTGTGAACAGAGTAAATGTAGAGCTTTTAACCGAATTTTCAAAATCCAACCAGTAGTTTCAGAGATTAGTACATTCAACTAAACTAACAAACTCTTCAGTTTTATAATATTGGTATAGAATTAAATATAACATATTCAGGGCTGTCTAGAAAACTATTCCAAAGTTTTTCTAAAATATATCTTAAGTACCATTATGAAGTTAATATAACTTCAGTTTGTCGTTTAAAGTCGTCTTTGAAAGTTATTACGATATCTGCAAAAGGTTTTATCGTCGTAACAACACCAGTTTTATTATCATTGCTTTTGACTGCTAAGAAAATATTGGTTTCAAAGACACTAACAATAAGATTACATTTTTACGAATATTCGTCTATACGTATGTTATATCGAACACCGTAGTGACGACATCGACGAGTGGCCTGCCTCTCGGTTTTTTATCGGTTACATTTCGGAGAATGTGCGGAGGTTTTGCATAACCTGATACCCTCTTGCCCTTCCATCACCGAACAACTAGGCGCGGCGAGCGGTCTCACCCTTACGTCGTAGACATTCCTCCTTTACGCACGAAGCGGTTTGCCTCCTCTTTCATTATGCGGACAGCTAAGGAGTGGAACTCTTTGCCGCGGTCAGTTTTTCCAGAATGCTATAACCTGGACACCTTTAAGGCCAGAGTGAACAGACACCTTCTAGGCATACGTGCTCCATCTTAGACCTCATCTTCGCCTTCCACCAAGCGAGATTTAGGTCAAACGTAAGCCTATTTTGCATAAAAAAATTAAAAAATGTTCATCAGAAAGTGATGTGGCGAAAAGGGTTATGGATTTGAAAGCGAGTGGTATTATGAAGAAAGGACGCCAGAAAAAGACGTAGATGAAATGTGTGGAAGAGGATATGCGTAAAAAGGGAGTGAGTGCAGAGATGACGTATGATAGAAAAGAATGGTAGGAGAAGACGTGCTGTGCCGACCCCACTTAGGTGGGATAAGGGCAAGAAGAAGAAGCGAAGCAGGAATCCAATCCACGAACTGTGGGGCTTAAGGCAGGATGGTTACCGCTGCGCCAGGGCGTCGCGGTTGCATGCTTCGATGATCCCGCGACGTCCCACTATGGCGCTAGATGGGACCTTGGAGTTTTAGTGCGTAGGGGAGCTCGGCTCTGAGTCCACACACCTCCTGCGCCATTGCACCCGTCCCGGCGCTCGAGTGCGTAACTACATTTCTCCAAGTAAAAAAAAGAAAGAAAGAAAGAAGTAATTTATTTGGGACAATACAGTAAATGGTTATTAAAAAAAAGACAGACAAGGAATAACAAATAAAAAACAATTAAACTTAACAATATTTGGTGGTAGAATGTTTGGCACTGGTACCTAGCCGGCCTCTTGCAACAAAAGACCTACCACCAGTGTGACTGATTGCACTGATGGAATAATCTCTGCCGTGACAGATATTATCCCAACAGTATAGAAGAGTCGTGAAGGCAAATACCATTGTAGAAGACAAATTGAATTAGCCAGTAACTAAATTTTAGTTACGTTTCCAGGAAGAGCACTTTATGTTCTATCGGCTGTTTGATTAATTGCGGGTCAATCTATTTAGGTCAGTTTAAAAGGATATTAAATTTTATTGGAAAAGGTAACGTTAGAAAATTATTTAATAGTGGAAGAGGCTTATTGTTTCCAGTATGAATAAGCTGGCTCGACTGGGAAAGTACTGCTCTTATAAGGAATACTGATGGTGATGAGATCATAACAGAACTTAGAAATAAAATTTCCGGTCCATCAGATTGCTGCCGGTGGTTCGGAAATGCACTCTATGAGTACCTTTTCATATGCGCCGGTTGCCGGGTATCCGGCACTGTCAGTCCGGTAACTCATTTTGCTTTCACATGACCCGATTTCGAATCAAGTAGCTCGTACGGACAGTGGTGAATCCAGCGTGCACCCGGCGACTACTTACCCAGCAAAATTACGCCGGTAAATACCGAAATGTATGGACACTTAGGTACCGGGTACCCGGCAACCGGCACGTGTATAAAGACACTTACACGTACCGGCGTAATTTGTCCGGCAAGCTGTCGCTGGATGCACCCCGGATTCATCAGTGTGCATCCGGTCGCTGCCTACCGGGTATCCTAACGGGTAGACGGTGACCGGACTCGCAGTAGTGTATGGAGACGTAGCATAATTTCATACGCACCAGCGACGAGTGACGACTCCATCGCCCGCTCTTGAGATAATCTCTGTCACAGCAAAGATTATTCCAACAGTGCAATCAGTCACACTGGTGGTAGGTCTTTTGTTACAAGAGGGCGGCTGAGTAGGTAACACCGCAGTTCCAAATATTCTACTGGAAAGAAATAGTGTCTTTGGCATTACTGTGTTGCGGTTTGAAGGGCACTGTAGGCTAGTGAAATTACTGGACAAAGAAGATTTAAGAAGTAATATCTTGAGATTGGCAACGCGTGAGTGACACCTACAAATGGTGTTGCAAGCACTCATAGGTGGGCCATATGCTTGCTTGCCAACTTAGTAAAATAAAAATAAAACGCTCAAATTAAAAGGCATGAAAATCAGGTCACAAACATTAAATATATTATGTCACCATAATTTAATTTAAAAATCGTATAACCTTTTTGAAGTTAGTTAAGAAGCAATATCAAAAAAAAGGAGAGATACATTAAAATTCAGAAAACGTCCCATATACTCATCTATTTCGGTTCTATTTTCCGTAAAAAATTGTTTGTAAAGCAAATATTTGTCACTCTCTCGATACCTGCGATTGTAATTCTTATCGCCTCCGAAACCCTGAGGGTATTGTGCCTATTGGAGTTAGGTTGTTGTAGCAGCTTTATTGCCAATTTCGTAATATGTAACTGTTTTTAATATTGATTTCCTGTTCACTGGACTTGCTTTTACGTGCAGCCAGTTTATGGATGGGTGACCGCATAGTCTTTTTCTAAAAGAAAGAAAACCTTGACCTGGCTGTTATCAACTTTTTCATATTATAACGGTTGACAAACAAGCGTACGGTCAGCATGATATTAAGCAGTCACCGTAACCTTGCATGCGCGTTGTAATTATTATTATTATTATTATTATTATAAGAGAAGGTATGAGAAAGGAAAACGGATAGGGAAAGATGGGGTGGGAGATCGGGGACATCGTTATGGCGTTGCGTAACGAGTCTGCCTTTAGTCTCGACTGTTGAGGGTTCGATTCCCGCTCGGGCAGATGTTTGTTAAAATTTGTGTCTCGGTCTGGGAGTTTATCCGTGTGGGTCTCCCCACCGTGCCTCGGAGAGCACGTTAAGCTGTCGGTCCCGGTTATTATCAATAACATCTGATAATAATCGTTAACTCTTGTTAAGTATATTGCTCTTATCCAATGAGTTACTGGTTCGCCCTTAGGGTTGCGGAGGTCAGATGGCAATCGCTCCGTGTAAAAACTAGTAGCCTGTCAAGTCCAGATAAGAGTAATAAGCAGACCCTGGGTATATAAAATACCGGGAATAATGTTAGGATGAAGTAGGGGTGGGAGATTGGGCCGGCACTCTCAGTCATCGTACGAAACGCAACAATGCTAATACTATTAATATTACTTTACGTAGATTTTCTGTGAGTACTTCCTCGGTCGAGCCGGCCCATTGGTGGTAAGAGGTGCATGGCTATACTACTATTAATAACGCGGTAAAATCTGATAATGTGTATTTATGCACGCGGGCTACTGTGCTTCGTCAGTTTGGCAGTCGACGTCACAAGCGTACCGGTGCCGCAACCCCATAAGTTTTATCAAACTAAAAACCTCTCAACATGGCTAAAGACATTTCAGTTCTATAAATAATAGTTTAAAAAACTTAAAAACATGCTTTAAAAAAATCCAACAAAAAATTAAAAATAAATAAAAGCGTGACGTCAATAGTTATAAATATTTTACTGAAGAGATATGAGTAGAAGGATTATCATTTTGATAATGTCTCAAAGAGCACCCCACATATAAAACTAATAAAGCGTGTTAAAAACAACTGGAGTGAGCTTAGGTCTCATTCCCACTTATGAAACGACAACAAAACGAAAAAACCATAGCATTGATCAATACATTAGATTCATCATATTATATTTTAGGCCGTAGATAAGAATGCCTCACTCGTTTTAGTCGGTGCCAACATTCGTACGGTATCTATTATCTTGGGAATTTAATATATCAAATAATATTTCTCTTGAGAAACGATGCAATATCCGAACTTGTGAATAGAATTAAGACCCACTTTGTATATTTATGTACCACATATTGTTGTTGAAAGCTTCTAAGGTTTCTATTGTCGATATGAGTGGGCTGTTACATCTGTAAATTTTTATGATTGTAATAGTTTAATTTACTGAAAAATAAATATATTGTAAAAATCAGCCAAGTTCGTGTGCATGCGGACTCGCAAGTAAGGATTTAATTTCACGTGTTCCCTCCTTCTTACAACCTTCAAACGAGGCGTGAAGATGCATCTTGCGAGTAGGCAGGGTGAGGGTGGCTAATGCAGTTCGCTTCTGCAATCATATTACCTTCGCGTGTAGAGTCCACTTCCACTTACCGTCACTTACGTATTCTATTCTACACTTAATGTGTAGAATAGAATACGTAATAAACTATTGGAGGAGAGTCATTTCCCTCCCGGAGTTATTAACAAAAATACCACTGTAGAATTGAAAGTACAATTTTGTATGGGGACACCCTTAAATTTGATTTTATTATTTGGTATTACAGCGGTAAAAAAAAATACACAATCTATGAATATCCCATTTTGAAAGTTGTAAGAACACTTGTATAATAATATAGTTCATGAGAGACAGCAAAAACCAAATATTTTGTATGGGACGAACTTTATATTTAATTGTAGGCGTTGAAATTAATTTTCTACCTATTACGGCTTCTGATATACAGGCTGCTGACGATCTGTCATTGCAATCTTAGTAACAATAACACTCACGTGTTCCCTTCTTCCTACAATCTGGGCTCCTTCAAACGAGGCGTGAAGAAGCATCTTGCGGGTAGGCAGGGCAAGGGTGGCTAACGCGGTTGCATTCCGCAACTCTGTTAGCCCCCTTCGCGTTTGGACTTTATTTCCACTTACCATCAGGTGAAATAGAGTCATCTGCCCTATTTTTTTATAAAAAAAGGTTTATTAAAGGAACACAAAAAATAAAAATTTATTTCGTAAAATTTCCGCTACAATGTACATACCGTCATTGTAGATTCAACTCGACTCAAGTATCCGCCATTTTAGATTCGATCCTATATTGTAACGGGATACATAATGTACGGTAATCGATATATTTGATAGAACATTGTATGTAGCGCTTTAGAAAATCCCATAGGGATTGTGTTTGCTCATTCATATATCAATGTCGAAAACTAAGGCTTGTATAGTTCAACGGTAACCTTATAATCCCAAAGGAAACCGTTTTAGTAAGAGCCGAGAATTGTTCTAGTTATTCGTGTAATATTAGTAGCATTCGTGTTCCTAATGCTAAGAAGCATTCGTGTTCCTCAGAGGCGGATTTACCAGCAGGCTCAGTAGGCTAGGGCGGCAAATTTGGGGACCGAATTTTTTTACGCAACCTATGAACTTGTAAGCAGTCACCGCAACCTATGAACGCTTGTGATACTTCAAGTCATCACAAACGTTCATAGCATTGCCAACCCAAGGAACAGGAAGGACGGGATGAGAAGGGAAAAAAGGAAGGGAACAGAGTGGGGAGGAGATTGGGCCCGATATCATCTGATATTTTACTGGTAAAAATCTGCAACAATTTGTCCGATGACTTTCCCCTCTCACTTGTACATTCTGAGTAGACAAATTTCCATATTCTAGACTAAAATAGCTAAGAGTTGTTCGCCGCACACAAAACCACTAATTGGCCTTTTGTTGTATTGTGAAAATAATCTAGGACATGACAATTGTAGAGGCAAAGGGCGGCAAAATCCTTACAGCCTATACCTTGAAAATTTGTAAATCCGCCACTGTCAATAAGCATTCGTTTGTTTCAACAAAGATTCTATAAACGACGTTGTGTGCAAGGGTAGCTAACCTGCCTTAAACGCCACAGGTCGCGGGTTTGATTAGCGCTCGGAGCATAATATGTTTGTATTGACCATGCAAGCATATTTTCCGGTCTGGGTGTATTTGTCCTTGTCATTGTAAATGTTTCCGGACCCCGACACAGGATATTACTATCCTAACGGGGGCCGTTGAGTGTGCAGCGTTTATTTATTTATTTATAAACCGTAATCTTCTTCCTAGCATTATTCCCGGTACTATGCCAGTATTTATCCAGGGTCTGCTTATTGCACTTGTCGGCAATTGACAGGTTACTAGATTTTACACAGAGCAATTGCCATGTGACCTTCGTGACCCTAAGGGCGAACGAGTAACTCATTGGATAAGAGCAATTTCCTTATCAAGAGTTAATTATTTTTGTTGGATGCTATGTTATAGCAAACCGAACCGACAGCTTAACGTGCTCTCTGAAGCACGGTCGGCACGGCCTACCCACATGGACAAAAGCCCAGACCGAAACATAGTTCATAACAAACATCTGCTCCGAGTGGAAATGGAACCCTCGAGCATCAAGGCGAACTCGGTATCTGAACGCCACAACGGTCTTCGTTCCAGAATCTGCTATCAAATCATACAAAAATAATTGTCAAATCAAATTTCATGATTACCAATTCTGTGTTTCTTTTCCAGGACCATTGCCACCCCCATCTCCAGAGTCATCAACGATTAGAGCAGATCAGAACGAGCTTACTGTCTCCTTCCCACCTTTAGATGATATTTATGGAAGTACACAAGAAAAGCAGTTCGGCACAGAGAACAACACTGTTGTAACCTCACAGACTGGTTCAACAGCGCTTCTACCTTGCGTTATCAGGAATATCGGAGATGGCATTGTAAGTTGAACTTTATTTATATTATGTATATAAATCATTTTAAAGAACGAGGTTCTTCATTGGTCTGTACTTTTGACCTTATTAACCAGGCCCGGGCCCAGGTCATGCTCATTACTCTTATCCGAATTTGGCGGGGTACTAGTTTTTACACAGAGCGACATCTGACCTCCATAACCCAAAAGGCGAACCAATAACTAATTGGATAAGATCAGATGTTATGTTAACAACCACAACAACTGACAGCTTAATGGGGTCTTCGAAGCACGGTGGGGAGACCTACTAGTACAAACGCCCAGATCGAGGCAGATTTTCCAGGAATTGAACCCGCGACCGTGGAGATCAAAGTCAAGCTACTAACAGCAACGGTCGTCAACCATCATAAATTTCTTATTATATAAAGTTTAAACCGTACTAATTAAAAGGCTAAAATTATCTGGTCTCATATTTTTTTTTAATTTCAAAAAAAAAAATTCAAAACAATTTCATTACGGAATAAACCTTTTTCATCAGAAATATTTTTTTCATATTTTAGCGAAATATGTGGGTCACAGAATGCTTATATTTCTAGGGTCCCAAACATGGCCGATGTAATTTCATTTACTTTCACGATAAGACAATCTACTACACTTTAGCTGATTAGATTAAATATAAATATTTAACAGCGTTCGTGGTAGAAACGGGCTACGTTATCCGTAGCTAATATTTACAGAAATTAATTAATAGGCTCTGAATTCCTTTTAAATATATTAATTGCTAGAGATTTGTAAGAGTCCGGGAGATATTTATATATAAAGATAAGACTTGGGACGCCTATTTTAGAATATTCCGCCCGGAGGACGGGGAGATTAAAAACAAAACGTTGTCAAAAAAAAAATTTGGGTGGACCACCCTTATCACTTAGAGGTAAAAAAAAAGATGACGACCTATTCTCAGACCTACAGAATGTACATAATATATACCGTTATATTAAATGCTGATAAATTATTATTATTTTTTTTTTAAACCCTCAATTGTTCAACTGTAGAAGGGCCAACTCCTATTACAAGATACACAAACGCTACACACTCAACGGCCCCCATTAGGATAATTATATCCTGTGTCGGGGGTCCGGAAACATTCACAATGACAAGGACAAACACAACCAGACCAGAAAACATGCCTGTACGATTAATACAAACATCTGCTCCGAGTGGGAATCGAACCCGCAACCGTCGAGGCTTAAGGCAGACTCGCTACCCACAACGCCACAATAGTGTCAGATTATTGAATTATTGATTATTTATTGCCTATACTTCTATACTTTTTTATAGATTCCAAGCTTATTTAATAGCTATTGTTCTAAATAAAGATTATCTAATCTAATACATAAAATTCTAGTGTCGCACCGTTTGTTAACAAACTCCTCCGAAAAAATATTGTGTGCATATCGGGTAGGTCTGAGAATCGGTCAACATCTATTTTTTTATACTATAAATACGTAAAATAGTAAAGGCGATAATTTTTTATTTTTTATGATGTGGCATAAAAATCCATACAACCCAAATTTTTCACCCTTCTACCATCACCCCTATTTTTAATAGCGATATTAGCAATTCCAATATTTTCACCGGTGTCACTTCTATTCTCAATTAGACTCACTTAGGGACACTGCTATCAGGTCCCAGATTTTTTTTCGGAGCAGGACAACGTCTGGGCCCGCTAGTGTATCATAAAAATAATTAAAGAAAACTCGCTCGAATTGGGAACGTTCTCCTTTCTCGTAACAAGACAATAATTTTAATGATGTGTACTACATCCAATGATAAATTGAGGCGTTAAAGCAATGTTAACGATGCTAAAAGTGCTGTCGACCTTACCCTGACCTACTTTGACAAACTCAGGAAAACAGCGAATCATCATTTAATTGCTTTCTGTGGAGTATTACGGGAAAACTGCTTGACATGGGTACGAAATCTATGAATTATTAACTATTTTTTGTCAGCGTATAGTTAAGTGAAAAGTTGGAAACATGATAGGTAGGCCTTTTGTTGCAAGAGGTCCGCTAGGTGCGATCGCCGAACTCATTAAAAGTTAGTCTCGTCGAAGCCCTAGGGCTCCCTTACTGACGGGTTGCGTCGGGGCGCGGTGCTTGATTGTAAAAGCGAACCTTTGGCGTCTCTTTATGGCGCAAAGTGGGACGTTGGTGGTTTTAGTAGGTATGGAGGCCAGGCTCATAGAGACCATTGCACAGGCTTCGAAACCCACACCTCTCGCGCCATTGCACCCATCCTGGTGCGTGAGTGCGTAATTGCATTTCCCCAAAAAGATAGGTACCATGGCAGTGTCCGATATTCTAATAAGCGCCACGGGTTACGGGTAAGATTCCATCTCGGATCAGATGTTTGTATTGACCATACAAGCATATGTGTGTCTGTGTGTGATTGTTACTGTGTGTTTCCAGACCGCCGACACAGAATATTATTATCTTAATAGGTGTGAGTGCTTAGCATTTAGCGTTTATAATGTATTTTGCATTGCTGTATTTCGGTTTGAAGGCTGAAGAAAGTGTTAGTAAAAAAGTGAAACAGTACTAAATAAATAAAATATAAATGCTACAAACTCAACGGCCCCCACTAGGATAGTAATATCCTGTGTCGGAGTTCCGGAAACATACACAATGACAAGGACAAACACACACAGATCGGGTAACATGACTGTATGGTCAATACAAACATCTGTTCCGAGCGGGAATCGAACATCTTACATTGCACATAATTTCTTGACTATAATGTTACCATAAATCTCTTAAAGAATTCGCTTGTAAATATAAACCTAATTCCTATTGATAAATTTCTTTGTAAAGTTTTCTTTTACTTTGAGAAAACATATTCTATTCGTTTCGTCAATATAATTCTGATAATTTCTTTATTGATTCTTATAGGGCTGTGAAATTGAATAGGTAAGCTCTTTATACCTAGATTTTTAAAGCATTATAAATAAATAAATAAATAAACGCTACACACTCCACGGCCCCCATTAGGATAGTGATATCCTGCGTCGGGGGTCCGGAAACATTCACAATGACAAGGACAAATACACCCAGACCGGAAATATGCTTGCATGGTCAATACAAACATATTATGCTCCGAGCGGGAATCGAACCCGCGACCTGTGGCGTTTAAGGCAGGTTCGCTACGGCTGCGCCACAACGTCGTCAATTACGTCATTATATACCTACGATGTAGTAGTAGAGTCTTGCTGCTTTTGTTAGGAATAATTAAATCCCATTAAAAACATAAAATGTAAAAAAATCCCAAGTCTCGCAAAGCACTTCTTCTACTACAAAAAGTGGTGAGATCTCATGTATAACTACGCCTGAAACTTAGCAGTTGTACGGCAACTTATTCTACTCATACAAATACTTTAGTGTCGTAAAACTGCCAAGATTTATTATTTCCTTAGAGTTTAGATGATCGGTCAGTCAGTGAGTGACAAAATTAAGAAATTTGACTAGCTATAATTCTTAATGTACTGGTTCAAATTGAATGAAATTTGAAATATACCGTGTTTATACAATGCCTGCTCGGTTACTGAAAATTCAGGCTTTTAGTTTTATCCAGAACGAAGTTATAAGGTGTCGAAAATGGCCTGAAGTGCTTCGAGAAAAGGATAGTACGGCGGTGCCGCTTTTTGCTCGACTTGGCGAGGGCACTGCCGTGCCCCAGATAATTATATGCTTGTGTGAACGTGGAAGTAGTCAAACATAATTTCCATGTATTTTTTTATTAGAATGGGCCAATGGGCAGGAGGCTCACCGGATGTCACGTGATTACCACAGCCAATAAATCGGTCAGGTTTTCTAAGGCCCAAACCACATCTTTCTAACGGTAATTTTGAACTGTGGTAGAGCCATTCTTATCTCAGCACAAAAGAATCTGCTCGACCGAGGAAGTACTACCCTCTCACAGAAAATCGGCGTCAAGTAACAGCATCAGTAGGTACTGTTCCGTTTCGTACGATGAGTGAGAGCGCCGGATGCCCAATTTCCCACCCCCTCTGTTCCCTTCTCATCCCTTACCTCCTGTTCCTTGGGTTGGCAACGCGCTTGTGATACTTCAAGTATCGCGCGCGTTAATAGGTTGCGGTGACTGCTTACCATCAGGCGGACCGTATGCTTGTTTGCCAACCGTCATGATATAAAAATAAAACCTTATCCACCCTCCTCTACTCTCTCTTCTTAACCCCTTTTCAGATGACAAAGTAGGGTGACGACTTAAGTCTTTATGCAGTCTTTTGGAGCAGGAATTTGTAATGATCATACGGGCGTGTGTTCGGATCTGGATGTGTTTGTCTTTGTTCTTGTGTGTGTTTCCGGATCCCAGAAACAGGACTATCTTAACGTGTTTAAAAAAAACTCTTCGCTACCTACTATTTTTCTCGGCTTCTAAGTATCGCTTCGTGATGTTATATAGCCTAAAGCCTTCCTCAAGAAATGTGCTCTCAAATGCAAAGAATTTTTCAAATCCGATCAGTAGTTCCAGAGATTAACGCGTTCAACTAAACAAACTCTTCAGCTTTATAATATTGGTATAGATAAAATCTTAGATAAAATAAAGATAAATTTAGAAAAAAGAAAATGGCGTAGAATTACCGTTAATTGTATCTTGTGTCTTTTGTCTCATTTTTCTTTTACGACGTCGGTAGAGGGAAAATTCTCTGAAGTTCCGAACAGGAAATCCGTCCTTTTCTACTTGATACAACTTTGCTTTTACGTGTTTTTATTTTTTTTCCCGTAACCGCGGTTGTAGGGTTTTTATTTGTGTCTAGCTTTGTCCTCAGCTCCGCTTGTGTGGTGTACCGATTCTTCTTTATCGCACGGAACCCTAAATCTTTTTCAAAAATAAAAGTAACCTAAGTTACTCCTGTTAACATCAGCATCAGCCTGAACAAACAGATAGACAAAAAATTTTAAAATTGATTTTTATGTAAGTACCGTACATACTGTTATACCTATGCATTTAGTAAAAAGCTGTTAATTTAGAATTACAAACAGACACTTCAATTTTATTTAATTGTCTTTTATTTTTGTTTAAATATTAGCAATGCTTATTCAAGGCATTTCTAATATTCCTATTGCCCCTCCAAATAAGCTCGAAGCTTGCGCTAGGAGTGGGTACGACAATGGACAAGGGGGTCAGGATCGAACCCTCGACTAACGCGTTAACGTAGCGCAGTCGGCCCATCTACCGTTGAGCTATTTAGGCATTTTGGAAGTCTGCTTGATTTATTTCACGTAATAAGTACTGGATACAATGCTTAAAGGTCTTCGGAATTTATTTTTTCTGAACCTTCATTACGGTTTCTAGACCCAGATGGGTTTCGTTTACCACACGAGACATACGGTATTAGTGGTTGGAACGTTCTAGAATTTCTATTATATTTGATTTGGTACCTCTGTTAACATGGAACCCTTAGAGTTATAAGTATTCGTTACCATCGAAAAGTCAAGACAGAGGCAATAGGTTGGCCACTGACCCTCGATAAGAAGAAGAATCAACCTTACCATTGTATTAAGCTACTGGGTAATACATAATTATTAATAACCTATCGTACATGTACCCTAACACCGACCGTTATGGCGTTGTGGGTAACGAGTTTGTCTTTAGTCTCGATAGTTGCGGTTTCGATTCCCGCTCGGGCAGATTTGTTATAAATATCTATTTCGGTCTAGGCGTTTGTCCTTTTGAGTCTCCCCACCGTGCCGCGGGAAACACGTTTAGCTGTCGGTCCCGGTTGTTACCACATAACATCTGATAATAATCTTGATAGGTAATTCGTTGTTATCCAATGAGTTACTGCTTCGCCCTTAGGGTTGCGGAGATCAGTTGGAAATCGCTCTGTGTAAAAACTAGTGACTTGTCAAATCCGGATACGGGTAATATGCAGACCGGAAACATAATACCAGGAATAATGTTAGAAAAAAGAAGAATCTTTCATATTTCAATTTGTGAAGGGCTTATATGCACGATGTGTCCTTTACGAAATGGTATATAATTGATATAGTAATTACCTTTAAAAAAAACATATTAGAAAATATTGCGGAAAAATAAATTTTATATATACTATTTTCAAAAATTATAAGTTTTTATCACCTCTACATAATGTGTCCTTTTCAAAATTGTATGTTCCATTCTACCTGTAATTTTGTTACCTGTCTCAAAAGGGCTGGGTTGGATAACTGCTACCTTCATGAGCCCGTAATGATTGTAACATTTTAAGGGCTTAGCGTGCAAAAGACAGAGGTCAGATTTAGTTTTTTTGATGTCAAGAGGATGCAGTGTGACGCGAAATCTAAGGCCGCCAATTCTTCAGGCATTATACGTCTTTTTACAAATGCTAATGGTAGGTATTTTGTTGCAAGAGACGGGCTAAGTAGGTACCACAGCAGAGTCAAATATTCTACCGGCAAACAGTAGTGCTTAGGCATTACTGTGTTCCGGTTTGAAGGGCACTGTAGGCTAGTGAAATTACTGGACAAAGGAGATTTAAGAACCAATATCTCGAGGTAAGCAACGCGTCAGTGGCATACTAATGGTGCTGCAACCGCTCATTTTTGGAAAGTGGAGGGCAGATGCTGAATAAAAATGGAATATAATAGAATTTGATGAAATTCAATTAGAATTTCATGTAGCTATAATGGATCCGTGGTATTGGATTTGTCTACCCACACTACGTTAAGCGATGGAGTCTAATGGGACCGTAAGGCTTAGAGAGAATGAGTTGCGATGCAGTAAATATTAATATGTACTGAATAATTCCTGAATAGCAAAACTATATTAAACTAGCTTCTAGCATTGGCTTCGCCCGCGTGTATAACGATTTTGACACAAATTTTGAAACCCGATTTGAACTCTTCAAGGGTGGTATTTTAGAAACTATTAACCCTTTTTTTAAATGGTTCGATGGTTCAAAGAACGAAGTTTCATGTTTCTAGTCTCAAAAATGACTTCTGACATTTACAAAAAAAAATATAATTATATATATAATTCATATTAATAATATAACTATCTAACTTGTCTGCCCTCAGTTACAAATCAATTTTGTAACTATAATTTATAGGACTTCTGTTTCAAAGAAAACAAATAAAGAAATGATTTTTAAATCTTTATTTTTTATTAATCTTCGTTTAAAGAACAAAAAAATAATATTTAAAAAATATTTTAAAAAATTGAATAAATGAAGTCTCCGGAGCCGGCTATAATCCGACATTCTAAGGACAAACGAAAAATATGTGGCAATATAATAAAAGTTTCACTTTAATATAACAAGACTTTGGTACATATCATTCACATTTAAATCCGGAACGACAATAATCATGAAATAAAACAACACAATCAAAATTCACTGTAAAAGGACACCAGAAACCTTGTAATAATAACCCATTCTGAGGTTGAACAATCATGAACCCTGACAGTTATAATACCGTAAAGCGCCATTTATTGTAACGGGTTACGTTAAAACGGACGCAGAAAACTTTTCGAGTTAAACCAATTGTATGATTTCGACTGATAAGTGACAACTCCTGTCTGAATACAAATATGACGAATCCACGCAATGTATTCTCGACATCACGAAGAAACAATTGAATTCATATTTAAGTACAAAATTGTCATATAGAGAAGTAGACGGTAAAATGGATTTCGATATATTTGGAATTGGGTATTTCATTTTTTTTTCGTAAAAGCCATATTATTGTAACTTTTTAAATATAATGTGAGATTATTTGTTTGTGATATTGTCACGCTTAAAACTTTTACACTGGTGGTAGGTCTTTTATTACAAGAGGCCGGCTAGGTAGGTACCACCGCAGTGTCAAATATTCTGCCGCCAAATAGTAGTGCTTAGGCATTACTGTGTTCCGGTTTGAAAGGCACTGTATGCTACTGAAATTACTGGGCAGAGATTTAAGAACCAATATCTCGAGGTTGGCAACGCTTGAGTGGCACCTACTAATGGTGATGCAAGCGCTCATAGGCTACGGCAACCACTTACCATCAGGTGGGTCGTATGCTTGTTTGCCAACTTGTAACATAAAAAAACACTAAATCGTAGTTATGATTTTTAAGGTTCCGTAGCCAAATGGCAAAAACAAAACAGAACCTTATAATTTTGTCATGTCCGTCCGTTCTTTCCGTCTGTCCGTCCGTCTGTCCGTTACACAATTTTGTAGTGAAATCCTGACATATAAAAAAATAGGTAGCAATTAATACATGCAATTGAGGTTTAAAAAAAATTTCAACGTATGGCAACGTGTGAGTTATCTTTGGTTAGGTCTTTTAAGGTCATAAGGAGGAATAATTCTGACTTTTTTGATTAAGATATTGACTCCTAAATTCATTTAAAAATCAGTTGTAAAACATCAAAATAACTTTCAACCACATTTATTTTGAAGACGAAAGGTTTACAAATTTTAGAGACATATAAGTTTTTTCAATAAGTTTGTTTTTCATATAACTTTTAATAATTACTATGAAATTATCAACTTATTTTTGCAGTCAATTTTAATTCGTTATTACTTTAAAAAGTCCTTAAAATTCTTCGTCATCAAATTGCGGAACCCTTTCGTTTTCACTGTGAGTAGTCTTAAACGCACTTAATTGGTAATTTTTAGTACAATTAATAGGGATCGAGACATAGTTACGAGCATAGCTATTATAGAAAGCAATAAAATAAAAAACCTATTAAGAAAGTTCGAAAACTCCACGACACAACAAAACTAAAAACACTTTCTGTATCAAATAAAAACTTTTCCATGTCTGTAATATTAAATTCTATGACCGAAATAAATATTTCGACCAAACATATACCAACAAGTTTCAACATTGCGAAATAAAATACCACCGTGTCGGGGTCCGATTCTGTTAATTATTCCCAAGTGAACAAATTAACACTACCCTCGAAATAAAAGGCCATTACTTATTTCAAAGGGATGTTTATGAAAAACAACCTCCGACAATACTAAGGTTACCGCATTACGACTCTGAATACCACTTGCTTTTATAATTTCAACCGTAGCCCTATGTAATAAGGTTTCTATTTCTTTGGCAATTTCTGAAAGCGTAGGTTAATGAATTCTCTCATTTCACACCTCGGAAATTCCATCCTTTTCTGTTATTACATTCGGAGTATTTTTGTGTTTTCGTCAACTACGGAGCTGATGTAATCCCTGAGTGATAAATAAGTTAAAGCCAGCTGTGTTTGACTTAAGACATTTATTTAAATCTCTTTGCTTATCCTAATAATATTATAAATTTTCCGGCGTCGGGACGTGACGTCTCCATCGTCCACTGTTGGAATAATCTCTGTCACAGCAGAAATTATTCCACAAGCGTAATTAGTCAATCTGGTGGTAGGTCTTTTGTTGCAAGAGGCCGGCTAGGTAGTACCACCGCAATGGGAAATATTCTACCGCCAAACAGAAGTTTGTAGGCATTACTGTGCTCTGGTTTGAAGGGTACTGTAGGCTTTTGAAATTACTGGGCAAAGGAGATTCAAGAGCCAATATCTCGAGGTTGGCAACGAGTGAGTGACATCTACTAATACTGTTGCGAGCTCTCTTAGGCTACGGCAACCGCTTACTATCAGGTGGGCCGTATGCTTGCTTGCCAACTTGTAACATGAAATTTGGATTCGGATTTGAATTTGGATGAAATTTGGTATTAATATAAATTGTTAACTGGATTAAACAGGATAATTTTTTATCGGAAAAATATTGTTCCCGTGGGATTAAAAAAAACCAACTACAGGATTTGAATTGCGATATATTTTAATTAAAAAATAAAATAAATAAATAAATAAACGCTACACACTCAACGGCCCCCATTAGGATAGTGATATCCTGTGTCGGGGGTTCGAAAACATTCACAATGACAAGGACAAATACACCCAGACCGGAAAATATGCTTGCATGGTCAATACAAACATATTATACTCCGAGCGGGAATCGAACCCGCGACCTGTGGCGTTTAAGGCAGGTTCGCTACCGTTGCGCCACAACGTCGTCAATGTAATTAATGTAATAGTATCTGTCTCTTACGTTTTCACTCTTAAACCAAAGAACCGAGCTTAATGAATTGAGGGTTCAAAATGTCTGAAAGCTATCGAAGCCATTAAGAAACTTTACAGACCCTAGTTGAATAATAATAATCATACTATCAAAAACTGGCAATAAAATCTTAAAAATCTTAAAGATAACTGACTGTCGGTAATCAAGCATACAGCCCATCTGATGGTAAGCAGACACCGCAACCTGTGCACACTTGTTATACTTGGAGTTACACATCCGCAATGCCAACCGAAGGGATACGATGAGAAAACGGGAAATGATGAGAAGGAAAAATGAAACTAACAGAACGGGTGGGTGATTGGGCCTCCATCGCTCTCACTCATCGCACACAATGCAACAGTACTGTAACTGTAACTTTATGCTGTTTTTTTTTTATGTTACAAGTTGGCAAACAAGCACACGGCCCACCTGATGGTAAGTGGTTGCCGTAGCCTATGAGCGCTTGCAGCACCATTAGTAGGAGCCACTCACGCGTTGCCAACCTAGAGATATTGGTTCTTAAATCTCATCTGCCCAGTAATTTCACTAGCGTACAGTGCCCTTCAAACCGGAACACAGTAATGCCTAAGCACTACTATTTGGCGGCAGAATATTTGACACTGTGGTGATACCTACCTAGCCGGCCTCTTGCAACAAGAGACCTACCACCAGAGTGACTGATTGCACTGGTGGAATAATCTCTGCTGTGACAGAGGTTATCCCAACAGCGGGCGATGGGGTCGTCACATCCCGACGCCTTTTTTCGTGACGATATCTATTAAATCGCACTACTTGTAAGCCGCGTTAAGGAACGTCGTTCCAAAAATAAGATAAACGAAGTGAGGTAGGATCACTAGTCCAAAACATAAGCAATATTTTGCTTATTTCATACTTCTCCACTTAGCAATTTATTTCCGTTAATGAAAATTTTCTAACGATTACTATAATTTTAGGTAATTTTCATATAAGCGCTGCGCAATCAAGGATCATTATAATAATTAATGATAGGTTTAATAATGCTTTAATGTGAAACCAAGGGACCGTTTATTATAAATAAAATGCTTATTTTGTACGTTGCCCAAAGGCGTTTTATATTTCATCGTGAATTTACAGGGTATGACAGTTTTGTAATTTTATTAAAGGTCTTTTGTTACATTTTAGTTATATTATTTGGGTAGCAAAATTATTTATAAAACTAATTATTTTACTTTATAATGACACCGTTCTGGCGTTGTGGGTAGCGGGTAAGCGTTATCCCGTTCGGACAGCATTGATCTTACAAATATCTGTCTGAGCGTTTGTCATTTTGGGTTGCCCTACCATGCCTCGTAGAGCACGTTTAGCTGTCGGTCCTGGTTGTTATCACATAGTATCTAATAAATAAATAAATAAAAGCTAAACATTCAGCGGCCCCCATAACATAGTGATATTCTGTGTCGGGGGTCCGGAAACATACACAGACCCAGACAAGAACACATGCCTTTATGGTCAATAGAAATATCTGCTCCGAGCGGGAATCGAACCCGCGACAGGTTCACTACCGCTGCTCCAATAAAATAATGGGACGTCGTTTCTACCGCACGTCCCGTGCCACGTTTTTTGGAAAGAAGTTTCTTATGGCGCCTTAGACGCTCTGAGCGGACGGGAGCGTAAGGAAAAAATTGTAATAAGAGTTTTTTCCAAGATTTTTAAAAATATTTTATAGGATACTAGCAATTATTTTGCTTATACTAAGTTAGCATACGGCCTACCTGATGGATGGTTGCCGTAGTCTATGAGCGCTTTAACACCAGTAGTAGGTGTCATCCACGCGTTGCCAACTTCGAGACATCGGTTCTTAAATCTCTTTAGCCCAGTAATTTCACTAGCCTATAGTGACCTTCAAACCGAAACACACCTACCGCCGCAGTGATTTATTAATACATCCTACGACGACGTTGTGGCGCAGCGGTAGCGAACCTGCCTTAAACGCCACAGGTCGCGGGTTCGATTCCCGCTCGGAGCATAATATGTTTGTATTGACCATGCAAGCATATTTTCCGGTCTGGGTGTATTTGTCCTTGTCATTGTGAATGTTTCCGGACCCCGACACAGGATATCACTATCCTAATGGGGGCCGTTGAATGTGTAGCGTTGAATGTGAATGTGTAGCGTTTGTAGCGTTTATTCTTTTTTTATTTCATATGCTAAATGTTATATGTAATACATTTAATTTTTTGTTCAGGTTTCTTGGATACGAAGAAAAGACTACCACCTCTTAACAGTTGGACTAACGACGTACAGTTCAGATCAGAGATTCCAAGCTATTCATCTACAACATTCAGAAGTAAGTATGTGAATAAGTTAAATTACACTTTTCAAGGGGTTTACATACATGAAGTCTTCTTGCGATTGAAACGACCTAAACTGAGCTGGATCGCTATTTCGTACTATGACATTATATATTTATACGTCATGCTCATATAAAATCTGAATCGGTTTATCGTCAGAATTTAATTGGATTGAAATATAATTGTTACTAAACGTTAATGGTAAGCCCCCAGGTATATTGAGTTTTATTTTGATAATATTTGAAATTCAAGTAATTATTCATAATGTTACGGAGAACCTTATCACCGGGTCATAAGGTTCAAAATCGCTTGCTACTCTCTCTGTTTATTTCCTTCACGACTCGTGGGTTCTGGAAAGATGTGTTCTCGAAAGATCTAGTATAGCGTTCCGCGGACGGAACTTTCTCGAACCCATGTTCCGCGTTATATAAGCGGCCCGGCGCGTCGACTGAGTCATTCAGTTCTGAGCACTACTCTTGCTTGTAAGTACTGCCTAAGCCCGTAAAGTGACTCCTCGTCAGCTAGGTTTTGAGGTCAGCCATCGTATAACCAGTTGCATCTTGTGGGTAGGCAGAGTGAGGGTGGCTAGCCGCCTTCGCGTTTGGGATCTTCTTGCACATACCATCAGGGGAAGTAGAGTCTCTGCCCTCGGGGTTTAATAAAAAATACTATTTTACCTTTTAACTTAACTTGTAGCTTATTCTAGGAGTGTATACAAAAATTCCCTAATGCGGTCAAAATTGATAGTAACTTCTCATAGAGTCACCGCTACTGCTTTTAGATTGCCACTGTCGTTATTACTTATATAAACCACTAGCTTCTGCCAGCGACTTCGGCCGCGTGTATTATTCACACAAACCTTACACATTTTATACCCTTATACCCTTATAACTTTTATAAACTTTGAACGTCATATTTATTTATATCGAAACCACAGCCTAAAAAGTAAGTTTCAAGCTTCTATCTCTAAAAATGGTGATACTTCCATACAAGTTTTTATCCCCCCTTTCAAACCCTTACAACCCTTTTTTCACAATAAAAAAGTAGCCTGTGTTTTGTCTCAGGCTCTAGACTATCTGTGTACCAAATATCATTTAATTCGGTTCAGTAGTTTTGTCGTGAAAGCGCGACATACAGACAGAGTTACTTTCCCATTTATAATATTAGTAAGGTACGTCACTGATAATATTATTACATTTTAAAAGTTACTCCTGTTTAGAATTTAGAATTAAGTATAGAAAGCGTAAACAACGCACTTAAAAACTCTATATTTTATTCTCAACAAAGCACTTAAGATTTTAAAATAAAGATTGTTTCGTTTTAAGTAAACTTCAATGTTAAAGATAAGAATAGTCTACAAAAAGATTCTAAAACTATATTACAGCTAAAACGTTCCATAACTATATGAATAGAGAATGAACTATGTGATACATTTTCTTTCTTGAAAATGCTCGTATTATTTCTTTTTATAAACACTGCACACTCAATGGCCCCCGTTAGGATAGTGATATCCTGCGTCGGGGGTCCGGAAACATACACAATGACAAGGACAAACACCCACGACCTGTGGCGGATAAGGTTCGCTAACGCTGCGCCACAACGTTGTTTTTAACTGGCTCGGATATTCTACTTTCACACAATACAATGTGTGGTAGTATCTATACTGCTGCGTTTTCGTTTGATATGTATGGGCACTGGTGGCCAAACCTTTAATTCCTCTGTTTCGTCCTTTTCTTGATATAATACTTCTGGTGGTGTCCACTCGGATATAATACTTCTGGTGTTACAAGCGTCTCTCCTAAGATAACTGCTTACCATCATGGAGTGCCTAGGTTTTTTTTATGCCTTAGTGGTATTAAAACCAGTTTTATACAAGCCCACCCATTAGTAGCACAGTTGCACATATGTATAATACTATTTCATTGAATTTAATATAATTTTCCTTTCAGGATTGGACTTTAAAAGTTCGCTTCGTGCAAAAACGAGACGCCGGGATTTATGAGTGTCAAGTGTCGTCACATCCGCCTACTAGTATATTCCTCCAACTCGACGTTGTAGGTAAGTTTTGTAAGCAATTCATATTACAATCCATAAAAAAAATATTATTTATTGCTAGCCATATCGCGGGCCAACATTGTAAAAATAGTAAGTCCCATGTGCCACAGCGGTCGTCAACATTATAAAACTCTGACACATGATTTTAATATCCCAATGCAAGCAGTTGAGTGTGTAATTATATTATAGTCCTTTTTTTTAATCAACGCTACACACTCAATGGCCCCGATTAGATAATTAAACCCTGTGTCGGGCATCCGGATATATAAACGTTGATAAGTACAAACACACCCAGACCGGAAAACATGCCTGTATGGTCAATACAAATATCTGCTCCGAGCGGGACCGATCTGCTACCAGGTTCGCTATTTCTGCGCCACAGCGTCGTTAAATGGACGCAAATAAAAATACCATGTCAACCCACAAAATTGAAAAAACTGAGTTATATAATTATGCAGAAGTGTTGGTAAATGGCTGCAGAACATTTTTCTTTAATATTTGTAGGGTTTTAAGCTTTAAAATTTCTCAAAAAGCAATTTTTTCAATCATGCAATTTATGTATTTTTAAACGTTTTGGGTTATATTATATACGAAATATGCAGTTTGTATACTTATTTTTTGTGAAAATAAGTAAAATAACTTACCTAATTATAAATTTCCAAAAACTTGACCAATAAATAAAAAAAAATCATATAAAGCAAGTTCAAAATTTTCAAACGCGTTTTTTCTCGAAATAACATTTGTGTGGTACTGTATATTTGCGTCCAAATATATGTCTATAAAAATAAAATAATCAGTTGAAGCCAGGGCATTATGTAAAGTC
Organism: Hestina assimilis; assembly: GCA_023373885.1. NCBI lineage: Eukaryota > Metazoa > Arthropoda > Insecta > Lepidoptera > Nymphalidae > Hestina > Hestina assimilis. The sequence continues at coordinate 9,584,239 of CM041761.1, read as the reverse complement.
GTGTTAAAAGGTGTTAAACGTATAATTGAATAATATTATAAAAATTGTATAACTCTGATGACATTTTCTATTCCGAAAAACCGCTCTTAAAAATAAGAGAATAAAAAATAACAGAAAAGTAAAAAATATATATTTCGAATATAAATACGTGACACGAAATATAAGACAAAAAATAAAAAATAAAATCTCAAAGCATTGTTATTTTCTTCACACACACCGTATTTTCACAAACAGAAATATAATACATACCTGAAATACTTTATTTTTTAATACTTTTCTTTTTTATTCTAGATTTTATATTATTTTTTTCAATTGTTCTCAAAACAAAGAAAATACAGATAAATAGAAACTAGGCAACCTAGTTCTAAACAAAAGATCTACGTCGCGAATTCTTAGAACTGGATATATCATATACTGTGTTCCGGTTCGAAGGGCACTGTACGCTAGTGAAATTACTGGGCGAACGAGATTTAAGAACTAATATCTCGAGGTTGACAACGCGTGAGTGGCACCTACTAATGGTGCTGCAAGCGCTCATAGGCTGCGGCAGCCACTTACCATCAGGTGGGCCGTATGCTTGTTTGCCAACTTCTAACATAAAAAAAAAAAACTTAATATTTTTAAAAATATAAATAAGATATTAAAATATTATTTCAGCGTTAGCTAATTATGATTTTCGCTTGAAAAAGACATTTTTTATGTGAATAATTTGGCAAGCAAGCGTACGGCCAACCTGATGGTAAGCGGTTGTCATAGCCTATGAGCCTATGAGCGCTGTCAATATTATTTGTAGGTGTTGCCAATCTCGAGATATTGGTTCTTAAATCAAGAGTTTTGCCCAGTAATTTCACTAGCTACAGTGTCCTTTTAAACCGACACACCCTATACTGCTTTGCGGTAGAATATCTGACATTGCGGTGGTACCTACCTAATCGGCCTCCTGAAATTTCATATATACATATTTGAAGCATAATGTCCAATAGCACAGTTTCACTTTATTCACCGGTGGTAGGTCTTTTTTTGGCAGAAGCCGGCCACTGCAGTCTGAAATATTGTACCGCAAAGCAGTAGTTTTGGTTTGAAGAGCACTTACTGTATGCTATTGAAATTACTATTATTGCAAAGGAGATTTAATAACCAATATCTCGAAGTTCGCAACGCTTGAGTTGCATCTACTAATGGTGTTGCAAGCGCTCATTTACTACTGCAACCGCTTATCATCAGGTGAGCCGTATGCTTGCTTGACCACTTAGTAACATAAAAAAACTTAAATTTTATACATATAAACATAGAAACTCTGCAGACTAGGAGAAATACAGCTACTCGTGTACATTATTAGCTCTTCACTTCACTCCGTAAGATTGATAACCCGGACTTAAATTGTCTCGAAGTACTTTAGCGGTCAGAGCACCCGGGCAGGCGTCTTCTTCTTCTTATCGGGTGGTTAGTGGCCAACCTAGTGACAGAGTTGTTCAGGTAGCGAGTAGGCCTCTGACTTGACCAACTTTTTACGTTATGGCGTAGCGGTAGCGAACCTGCCTTAAACGCCACAGGTCGCTGGTTTGATTCCCTCTCGGAGCATAATATGTTTGTATTGACCATGCAAGCATATTTTCCGGTCTGTGTGTATTTGTCCTTGTCATTGTGTATGTTTCCGGACCCCCGACACAGGATATCAATATCCTAATGGGGGCCGTAGTGTGTAGCGTTTTTTTTTACGTGCCCTCCGAAGCACGGAGACGCTCAGTTGACATACCATTAGCGATCACCCATCTACCGACTGACCGCGCCTAAAATTGTTAAACCCACCGATCGCTTATCAGTGAGCGCAACCGGCTATGAGCGCCTCAAGGCGGCTACCATTCTGTTACATACATATAACACTTACCAGGTATGCTAAAAATTTACTTTGCGCACACTAATACTACCCAAAAACCTGATAGACCAGTATTTAGACATATTTAACATTGATTTCAATGCATTTTGCAAACTATCTAAGTTCTGAGTCAGTATGCCTCTATGCCTATTTGGCCTCGCTGTAAGCACACTGAGGATATGTATTAATAAATAAATAACATCAAGAATAAGATGAATCTACATCTTTAATTTTAATTAGTGTTTGTAGAACTTCAAAGATTTACGTTCTATAGGAAGGATGAGGGTCTTCAGAGCGATAAATTAGTGATTTAAATTAATAGCTGTTACAGTTTCAACTTACAATATTACTAGTATTGGCTCCGTCTCCGTTTACAAGGACTGTTTTATTGATTACCTTAATAAATAATTAATCCGTCTGTAGCGCGCCCACGCCACTTCGTAAGTAGTTTTTTCTGACGACGTGGTGACGCATAACTATCTTGATAGGAGCCGTTGTGTGTGCGTGTTGATTTAAAAAAAATGGGTGTGTGTTTTTACGCACGTGCGTCAAAAGCTTGCATCATTAAAAAACAATTTTAATTGCACACAAATAATTGATTACAATATAATAACAATAGGACAAAAGAAGGGTAGTCAATACAGTCAATAAAACTCAGTTTAAATTTGAAAAATTAAATGACAGCTTCAACCTGTGAATTTTGTGTGACGCTCATGCGTGCGCATCTTAAAATTTCACCCTGATCACTTTTTCATAACGCGCCTAAAGAAGTATAACTAGTTACGTATACCAATTCTACAAAAATCGTCTATAGTCCATATTCCCACATAAGACATAATGAACCACTGTGTCAGCGTCGCAAGCCGCAAAACGAGGAACCGACACCTGCCGGGAACGGGCCGTGTGAAAGCATTCTTTGGTCCTACTTTGACCGGGAATCACTAAGCTAGTTAGGTTAAAAATGTAACCTTTTAATAATAAAATTTAATTCAAATAAAATTGAGTTTCTTTTGCATCCGGCGGCTGTAGCTTACGTAACTAACTTTTTATGTTAGAAGTTGGCAAACAAGCATACGGCCCACCTGATGGTAAGTGGTTGCCGTAGTATATAAGCGCTTGCAGCACCATTATTAGGTGCCACTCACGCGTTGCCAACCTCGAGATATTAGTTCTTAAATCTCGTCCGCCCAGTAATTTCACTAGCGTACCCTTCAAACCGGAACACAATAGTGCCTAAGCACTACTATTTGGCGGCAGAATATTTGACACTGCGGTGGTACCTACCTAGCCGGCCTCTTGCAACAAAAGACATACCACCAGTGTGAATGATTGCACTGGTGGAATAATCTCTGCTGGGACAGAGGTTATCCCAACAGCGGGCGATGGGGTCGTCACATCCCGACGCCGCAGAACTTTAAAATATATACATTAATTTGTATCGATGTATAGATAAGGTCTAAATAAATAATCTTCAAAGCTATTCCAACATATATCAGTTACAGTAAAATTTAATTTTGAGTTTTAAAACGTATACGAAACTTCGTGGTATTTTTGTTATTTATAAATGAGAATAGCTGCTCAGTGCTCACGTGTGTGTGAAATTTTCATTAGCCTTTCGCTTAAAACGTAGTACTATTTTAATTTCGCTTTTCTTTCGGGAAACATTTATATTAGCTGTACATTTTGTAAATTTTTGTTTTGTTAAAACACCGAGATGTCCTTGTGGATAAAAAGTAATAAGTTAATCCTAGGTTCTTTTTAGGATTTCCGTATATCAAAAGGTAAAAGTCGAACCCTTATAATATCTTGCCTCTCTGTGTGTCCTGGATGGACCTAGCAAGTTGAAATTTATACCAGATACTGAGGTCTATATCCCCTATTATGTGTATAAATTTTTTTTTTCATTTATTTTTTTTTTTTTTTTTCGGAATGTGTATTGCTGTTGGCCCTACTGGCCTTGACAGCGTCACCGGGCAGGGGGGCCGAGTACAGAGATTCAGCCGTGATAAAGGGACAGCCCTCACGGGGGCTCAAATTTGATTCCGTCCTTAGGGTGCCTCCTGCGAAGCCGAACCACGGCTAAGGACGTCAATAAAAATCAAGGTCCTGTCAACATTAAAAAGATTTGGCAGAATTTACATTTTCGCAAAAACTTGTAAGTACGAAAGTTTACCTTAATTTTTAACATTTTTTTTCGGAATTTTCCCTTCACTTGTGCTCACCTTGCTTTAAACATCGTGAAAAAAAAAATTCGGAAAGAAAATCTAAGATTTCAATACCCGCCTGGCTAGCTACCACATTCGTTCTTGAATAACTCGGAAGTGAACCTGTATTCCCTCCGTTGTGTAGACGTTCATGGGCGGCGGTAATATAACGTCAGGTGAGCCCCCTGCCCGTTTGCCCCCTTTAAAATAAAAAAGCGCTAACCAAATATTTGTGTCAATACAAATTTTAGGTAAACATAAAATCAAAAATCTTTATAATTATTAAATTATTGAGGGAGTTCTTCCTCTCTTGCACGCCTCTTCCTTCTTGCTCCTACTTCTCCTTCCCAGCATTATTCCCGGTATAACGATTATCGTGTGGTAGCAACTTGAACCGACAGCCTAACGTGCTCTACAAGGCACGCTGGGGAGACCCACAAGGACAAACGCACAGACCGCAACAGATATTTGTAAGATTAAAATCTATCCGAGCGGGAATCAAACCCGTAACCGTTATGTTAAACATAATCATCACCTATCGTTACGCAATGCAGTATTCATTTACAACTCATTAAGAGGCTTCTGTTGATAAAATACCTTCACTTCTTCACCCTACGCCCTATTAAGGGGAAGATATAAAGGTTAACCTATTACCTTCCTGATGATAATAATTAAAACTTACTTTACACTGTTGTGTCGTTGTGGGTAGCGTGTCTGCCTTAAGTCTCGACGGTTGCGGGTTCGATTCCCGCTCGGACAGATGTTTGTTAAAATTTCTGTCTCGGTCTGGGCGTTTGTCTGTGGGTCTCCCCACCGTGCCTCGGAGAGCACGTTAAGCTGTCGGTCCCGGTTGTTATCACATAACATCTGATAGTAATCGTTAACTCTTGATAAGTAAATTGCTCTTATCCAATGAGTTACTGGTTCGATCTTAGGGTTGCGGAGGTCAGGTGGCAATCGCTCTGTGTAAAAACTAGTAGCCCGACAAATCCGGATAAGAGTGATGAGCAGACCCTGGGTAATAAAAAAAAATACCGGGAATAATGCTAGGATGAAGAAGAGATAATTAAAACATACTTGTATACATTGGTTTGCGTCTCAGAATTGCTTATATTTTACGTTTTTTTAATATCCCCGAACCTCATATTTTAGGTAATGTTATTTAAATCTAAAAGAGTCTAGACGTTTTTGTAAGCTATTACTAGGTCTTATTTCGTTTTTAACTACGATTTTTTTTTTTTTTTTTTATAAATAAATAAACGCTACACACTCAACGGTCCCCATTAGGATAGTAATATCCTGTGTCGGGGTCCGGAAACATTCACAATGACAAGGACAAATACACCCAGACCGGAAAATATGCTTGCATGGTCAATACAAACATATTATGCTCCGAGCGGGAATCGAACCCGCGACCTGTGGCGTTTAAGGCAGGTTCGCTACCGCTGCGCCACAACGTCGTCGATTTTTATATATTACGTACTAATTATACTTTTTCCTAGCATTATTCCCGGTACTTACCCAGGTCTGCTTACTGTAATTTGCATAAAGGTTTTTTTTCTAAGCGGATATCGTAGTTAATGAACGATTGGCTTGAGACAATTTCATAATCGTACTATAGTACAACTGTAGTACGATTATGAAAAATAATATATGAAGGTTTTAGTAATCAATAAAACAAAATAACAATCAAAACAGAAAAACGTACATTTATAACAATACATGTGAGAAGTTAGAAATGATTTAATTTCTCTAGATATGTACACATTATGCACTTTCAAATATAGCAATTCAACAAGCATTCTAACAAGACAGCTCTACAAATATTTTTTTTTTTAAAAAGAATATTAGCAATGCCTTGCATAGGCGAGGCCCTACTAATATTCCGATTACCCCTCCAAATAAGCTCAAAGCTTGCGCTACGAGTGGGCACCCGCGACTCTCGCGTTAACGGAGTGAAGTCGGCTTCTATTGACGATTTCAAATTAAAAGATGAGAAATTTAATTTAATTTTGTATAAAAAAGAATTGTGGTAATTCAAATAAACTTTTTTTTTGTTTCAGAAGCGAGAGCTCAGATATCGGGGCCAACCGAGAAATATCTCAAGCCCGGTTCAACATTGCGTCTGCAGTGCTTAGTTGTTCAAACAACGGAAACTCCGGCATTCGTATTTTGGTGAGTCATTCTTTCTAGTATTTTTTTATTTTTTGAAGGGAAACATGGACGCAAATAAGCAATACCATGTCAACCCACAAAATTGAAAAAACTGAGTTATATATGCAGAAGTGTTGGTAAATGGCTGAAGAACATTTTTCTTTAATATTTGTAGTTCACTTACCATCTGGTGGGCTGTGTGCTTATTTGCCAACTTGTAACATAAAAAAAAAAATAATATAGTTGTTTTATTCTGCTGATCCACTCGCATGGTGTACCGATTATTCTTTATTTCACGGATCCATAATTCTTTTTCCAAAATAAAGGGAGCTGAACTTGGGCTCTTTTGACATCACCTATCTGCCAGTGCAAGGTCTATTAAAATCGGCCTCGTCTTTTCAAAGATTAGTCGGAACAAAAAGACAGACAGCCAAATTTCCGTATCTCTTTGTAACTCCAAATGAACATGAATTACGTTTTATTTTATTTCGCTCGCTTCACTCCACTCTACCCCACTCCACCACAATCCTCTCCACTCCAACTCAATCACTCTACTATATATATTTTAATCAATGTACTTATATTATGTTTGAAACTTCACAACTTGTTGTCACGAAATTAATAACAGATAGTGCCCCTGAGGGTTTGTTTCGTTGCATATTCCGTTTCAATTATGAAAGATAACTTTGAAGATCGGAACACATCTGTATAAATGGAAAATTGAGCTATAGAAGCTATTTTCGACACCGTTGTGGCGTTGTGGGTAGCGAGTCTGCCTTTAAACTCGAAAGTTACGGGTTTAATTCCTGCTCGGGCAGATTTTTGCCTTGATCTTACAAATATCTGTTTCGGTCTAGGCGTTTGTTCTTGTAAGTCTCCCCACCGTGTCTCGGAGAGCACGTTAAGCTGTCAGTCCCAGTTGTTATCACATAACATCTGATAATAATCGTTAACTCTTGATAAGTAAATTGCTCTTTTCCCATAGTTACTGCTTAGCTCTTAGGGTTGCGGAGTTTAGATGGCAACCACTCTGTGTAAAAACTAGTAACCTGTCAAATCCGGACAAGAGTAATAAGCAGACCCTGGGTAAATACTCGTATAGTACCGGGAATAATGCTGGGAATAAGAGGATCATAGAAATTCAACCACATGTGAACTACTGCTCTCATCTCTGGGTACCAGCTCCCCAATACCAGCTATTCAAATTTCAATTTACAGCATCTAAAGTAGAGTGGCTGAATTTATGGCATTGAGTACAGATCTGTGTGGATTATTCTGAATCTGCTACGGTATCTACTGAGATGTTCTGAAGAATTGCTTAGACTGTGAATTTCACAATCAGACATATAACATATAACATATAACACGCATTCCTATCCTCGATGTCTGAAAGTAAATAAATAAACGCTACACACTCAACGGCCATTTGAATAGTTATATCCTGTGTCAGTGGTCCGGAAACATACACAATAACAAGGACAAGCACACCCAGACCGGAAAACATGCATGTATGGTCAATACAATCGTCTATTCTGAGCGGGAATCGAACTCGCTGTGGCGCTTAAGGCAGTTTCCACAACGTCATCAAAACCACAATCAACTTCACAATACCACGATACACGTGATATTGTGTATCGTGGTATTGTACTCCGATACGATATGAGCTGAGAACAATCAAGAGCCTATTCTTCCCTAACAAGTCGTCACCGCCAGGTCGGTTGGTGCTCTCTGGTGTTTTATAATACTCTATGTCGCATGGCGCTCTTGCCGTTTTCCCCCTCGAACATAAAATAATATTCGAGTGGCAATACAGCTTGTGTACGCTGTGATGGGGTTAAACGTTTTGGCGTCGCCGATATGACTGTGTGTATTGAACATACAGGCATGTGTTTCGCTTTGGGTGTGTGTTTTTGTGTTACCGGACCCTCAACACAGGATATTAGTTTATTCTTGGAGGCCGTTGTGTTTGTACCGCTTAATTAATTGTTACATTATGTGACCATTATGTGTCCAAAATTAAAAATAAAAGACGCCACATTATTCAGGACATAACATTTCATGGGGGAATCACGACCCTCAGTAATGAGAACTACGATGAGGAAAGGAGGATCTGGCTACTCTTTTAACATATAGGACATCTTCTATCCCGGAAAGTTAGTATCCTAATGATTAACGCAAGTACAGCTAGTAAATAATAAATAAATAAACGCTGCACACTCAACCCTGATATCCTGTGTCGGGGGTCCGGAAACACATACAAGGATAAGGACAAATACACCCAGACTGAAAAATATGCTTGCATGGTCAATACAAACATATTATGTTCCGGTTAAGGCAGGTCGTCGTAGCTAGTATATAATAATATAATAGTTCTAAATCATAATGTCATAAGTTCTAAAATTGCTTGCACAAATTTATAGGCTTTCGTGTACCAAATTGTCTAAGTTCCTCTGATTGCGGTTTCAACTACACCAATATAAACGAACAGTACGCATTAGAGTAACGACACTTAGTAATCCTAGTGTAGGTTTACCCTACTATTAATATTTATCACAAGTACTTACAGCCGAAAATGGCTAACGAGCACTTAGGGTCGTCTGGAATGTTTATAAGCAAAAATTGTAGGATTCTAGAATGTACCTAATGTTAAAATATAAATTAAAAAAGCTTTTTATTTATTGTATACAAAAATAAGCAAAATTCTTCAAAGAAAAAAAGTAAAGAAAGATATAACCTCGTTTCAACGGCTCCTGGAACGAAGCATGCTTAATATAAAAAAAAAATATATGTCGACAAATATAAGGAATCAATGCTCTCAATTACGGCCAAAAATTGATATTTTCCTTATATTTGTCGACATATTTTTTTACTTTCTTTACTTTTTTTCTGTATATTTCCAGGTCTCGCAAGCATAAGCTAAACGTGGTTAAAGTAATGGTAAAAAGTTAAGGTTAAGCTGTACCTATAATTATAATAATTTAGTATAAAATTCTTCACGACGAATGATATAAAAAATAATATTTTTTAGTAACTCACTAAATGTACGTTTAAGTACTTAAAATCTGTGATATCAACGTACTTGTGTGGGAAAAAAAGCAAGTGTGAAAGTATAAAAAATATTTATATTCTTGTCACGTAGTTTTTAAATTCCCAAGTCTAGTGTCGTAGGTCACGCGTAAAAACTTGTGCCAAGATAAAATTCAACGCCGAAAAATTGAGATCTAACTTTCATGAATTTTTAACCATTATGTAACCTTCAAGCCTAAATGCTTTGAACAGCCTGAACAGTTTCTTAGACGTATAAATTAAATTACTAGATAGTTCTCACAGATTCACACATTTCTACGATAAATTTTTATACATAAAGTATATATATATATATATATATATATATATATATATATATATATATATATATATATATATATACATATAGTATATATATAACGCGAGCAGTGAATGCATGAAATTACTGGGCTGAGGAGATTTAAGAACTAATATCTCGAGTTTGGCAAAGCCACTTACCATCAGGTGGGCCTTATGCTTGTTTGTCAACATAAAACATAAAAAATAAAAATTATAAAATACACATCGAAGATGTAAGCAATCGACAAACAACTAATGATATTCCAACAGTAAATATCAGACTTTATTTGTCAGAAGTTAAATACCATTTCTAAATTGGTACCAAATCGTTAAATATTTAAAGCTTTGAACTGGCACGCTTGTGAGTGAACAGCGTTCTCGCTTTAAAACTAGATTTAGCTTCGAATAAAACTAAAAAAAATGTGAAAAACTGTAAATTATTACGATGCTAGTTTCAAATTAAAATAAAAAATTAAACTGATTCTTTGAAGAGTTTTGCTATTGTAATATACGAGTTTATTGAAATTCGTTGGGAAATGGGGAAAACATACTATTTAATTAGCGTCAACTGATCAACGAAGTGGCGCAACGGTAGCGAACCTGATTTAAGCGCAACAGCTCGCTGGTTCAATTAAGTACCGCTAGGACCAGAGGTTTGTATTGACCATACAGGCATATTTTCCGGTCTGGGTGTGTTTAGTGTTTGTACTTGTGTATGTTTCAAATCCAAGGTATTTGAATTTTGAAAAAAATATAATAGTGATATTCGGTGTCGGGGGTCCGGAAACATACACAATGACAAGGACAACCAAACCCAGACCGGAAAACATGCCTATATGAATACAAACATATTTATATTATGTCAATTTCAATTTACGACGACGTGACGTAAGCGCAACAGGTCGCGGGTTCGATGAACGAAGACGAAGCGACGAACGTAGTTCAAATTCAGCTGATTGTACTATTCTTAATTAAAGTGAATGTAACAATAGATTATTATCAACCATCACAAAAACAATAAGCTTTCGTATTATACTACTATCTGAATCAGCGCACGTCTAATAACAAAATGAAACTTACGAAAATCTCTTAGGTTGATGAACCTCTAAAACGGGACCTGTCCCAGACTTAGAATACTAAAACATTCCAGACATTTCATGAAATATGTAAACAGTGTTGCCTTGTTGAATTCTTAAATTGAAGACGAAAATGTCTGAGACAGAGCAGATTTTTTTGTGAAAATGAATTACGTGTACGTTTACACGTAATTCTTTGGAGTGAAATAATATAAATATTCTCTTCATATTATTTAGATTGAATTTTTTATCTTACTAAGTTGGCAAGCAAGCATACGGCACACCTGATGGTAAGCAGTTGCCGGAGCCTATGAGCACCCGCAGCACCATTTTTAGGTGTCACTCACGCGTTTCCAAACTCGAGATATTAGTTCTTAAATCTCCTTTGTCCAGTAATTTCCTAAGCCTACAGTGCTTTTTAAACCGAAACACAGTAATGCCAAGGATACTATTGCTTTGCGGTAGAATATTGACACTGCGATGGTAACTACCTAACCGACCTCTTGCAACAAAAGATCTACCAGCAGTGTGACTGATTGCACTGGTGGAGTAATCTTTACTGTGACAGATTATCGCAACAGCGGGCGACGATGACTTAATATTATTGTATGTTAGATAAAAAAATGTGACTATATAAATCGTAGATACAATTGATCGTAAAACTAATAATAAACAAAACAAAACTTAGTAAAATAAAACTTGATACAATCTTAGTGGCCAACTTGGAGACAGTAACTTTGTAAATAGGTTCTTGAAAACTCGCTAGAACTGTCAAACCAATTTTTGCCTCATTTCCAGTTTATTGATGTCCTAAATTACTTTCCCGACATGTGACATTGCCAAGTCGCCATTCAACCATGCCAAGTTCTGAACTTGGCAAAAAATTATCCAATTTCTTGTCGTGATGTTTCAAGGTTTTCTATTCCTTTAAGGCTTATTGTCCTTTCTGCAAGGTTACCTTGAAACTTTTATGTATTAGAGCCTTATTGTTTTCAGTTTAAGGAAAGTACTCCCCTTCCTCGGAATATCGACGTTAAGTAACAGTATCCCTTTCTTCGTCTTTGACGCTCATAACCGGGTGCACTCACTGTTCGGTAAATGAGCGGTGGGTTAAGCAACTACAGGCGCGGTCACTCAATAGAATGGTGATCGCATAGTGATATTTCAACCGAGCGTCTACGTGCATCGGGGCACGTAAAAAGTTGGTCCTGACTGTTATCTATTTGATAATAGTCGAAAAGTTAGCTTGGCCATTGACCACTAAATACGAAAAAGTATTTTTAACTTTTTATCCTTCAAGAACAGATTATTCCCTTGGGTCGGCACGCTTGTTATGATTCTTGCATTATTAGCGCGGTCATCGTAGCCTATTGGCGTTTGCAATAATTGTTCTTATAATTATTGCAAACGCCAATAGGCTACGATGACCGCTTACCATCAGGCGACTTGTACACTTATATGCCTCCTTTGTAGTGTAAAAACCGTTTTTTTGTCAAGAACTTTAGGTCTTGAGAGCGCTTTCTTTTAATGGTTAAGTTGATTGGTACAATGGTCAAAAGAAGCCGAAATACACATATCATACATCCGCCTTCCAGCTGGTGACTTTCTCAAGCTAAATCGAAATAAAATAAGCTTTCTCAAAATAAATTCAAAACGCGGGTTATAAAATATAACTACCGTTCTAAATTATAGTAATAACAATTCGGAGAAAAACAACTCGGAGATTTTATAGAATGGTAAATTATAAAATTAGGTCAACGTAGTTGAACTTTTAAACAATAATTGAATTGGGTTTTGGGTAAAGTAAACACTATAATTTATTTAGTTATATTACCGAGACTTTGACTCCTCCTCTTTTCTTTGTCGCACATCAAAAAAATTGAATTTTATACTAGCACACGTGTTCCCTCCTTCTTACAACATGGGGTCCTTCAAACGAGGCGTGAAAAGGCATCTTATGGGTAGGCAGGTAAGTGGCTAGTGCACTTCGCTTTCTCCAACCATATTAGCCTTCACGTGTGGACTCCACTTCCACTTACTATCAGGTGGAGTAGATATATTTGCCCCCAGGGTTATTAAAAAAAGTTGAATAGGAAAAAAGTTTCAAGTTTCAAATTACAGTTTAGCGTAAAAATGTATTGTAATAATAACAATAAACGATACCCACTCAACAGCCCCAATTAGGATAGTTGTATCCTGTGTTGGGGGACCGGAAACATACACAATGAAAACGACAAACACACACAGATATGCCTGTATGGTCAATGCAAACATTTGTTCCGAGCGGGAATCAAACCAGACCAGACCTATGCAACCTAAATTTAAAAACATTAACAAGACGTAGTCGATTAGTTTAAACCAAGCCTTGTGATACCTGAACCTATAGAGTGTAATTGTGTGTATTTTTATCAATATATAGATACACACTAAAAAACATATTCTAAACAAGTAGGCGTATTTTATTATTATTAACTATATCAACCAGTTATGTAGTGAAAATTATGATATATATATAAAAAAGTAAAATCAGTATATAGCTAATAGTAAAACAATCCTCATTTTAATTAAAAAAAAAAAAAAAATTGAAAAGAACGTAATAAAAATGCTTTCCATTCCAGTTCTTGTTTTATTTCCTCTTCTTATCGAGTGGTTAGTGGCCAACCTAGTGTCAGAGTTGTTCAGGTCGTCCGTAAGCCTCTGACTTGACTTTTTGACTATTATCAAATTGATAACAGCCGGGACATACTTTTTAATTGCACCCACTGAAATACGAAATGAAGCCTCAATAGCTCAACGGTAGAAGAGCCGACTTCGCTCCGTTAATGACAGTCGAGGGTTCGACCTGACTGACCCCTTGGGCTATTGAGGGGCAATATGAATATTATTAATGCCTTGACAAAGCATTGCTAATATTCTTTAAAAAAAAATAAAGTTACTCAACCCACCAATGGTTTGCCGATCAGTGATCGCACTTTTTTTTCTGGTAATAATACATAAATTTATATCATCAGGTACCACAATAGTAGGATGATTAACTACGACCTGGAGCGAGGTATCAACGTCACAACAGACCCTGAGCAAAGGTTGTCGGATCTTCTAATACCAGCAGCCAGTGTATCTCATGCGGGGAACTACACATGTGTACCGAACAACGCAGTACCTGCAAGCATTTACGTCCATATTTTTAATGGTGAGTATTTGTAATAAGGTTTCGATTTTCCTGGAGATATAAGATGTTATCTAGACTAAGGCGGTACGGGGATACTATTGGATTTAACTAGATAATTAATGGCGGCAGTTAAACATTTGATTTTAGTTTGTGTCTCTGCTCCAATCTACATTGACAGTACGTTTCTATAAATAGCTACGCAGTGGGTTATCTGGACGCATTTCTAATGTTTGCGTCTTGGTGTACGGACCGTTGCCTCGTTCAATTCGTCCCAACTAATCCTGATTCCTTATTGTGATTCTTTTAGCATTATAGTTATATTCCGAGTCACTGTAACGACTACCAACAAAGATTTTCTTTATTTCCGACAAATACTTATACCGGAAAAATGTTAAGTTCCTGAGGGATAAAGAAAGAAAGAAAGAAAGAAAGAAAGAACAAGTTTATTCGAAACACAGCAGAGTACAATTTAAAACAAAAAAAAATACAAATATATAAAAAAAAAAAAACAAATAATAATAAAAATGAACGAAAAAAATAACAAAAGATATAAAATAAGTTTAAAAAAAAAGTAAAAATAAGCTATTAAAATAAAATACTACCGTGCTGTGTTCCAAAATGGCTACCTGAATAAACTAAAACAACCTGAAGCAAAAGATTTCAATTTCTTTTTTTTTTTGAAAAATAGGACAGATGACTCTACTTCCACCTGATGGTAAGAGGAAATAAAGTTCAAAGACGAAGGTGGCTAACACAGTTGCGGAATGCAATCGCATTAGCCACCCTCGTCCTGCCTACCCGCAAGATTACATGCCTCGTTTGAAGGAACCCAGATTATAGGATATATTATAGATTATATTATTATATATGATTATATTTCGATACAGATGGGTCTGTTAATCCAGACTAATCAATAAGGTCCTGTTTACCCTTTGGGTACGTAACCCAAAAAATGCTTATAAAAAGATTCAAAAACCAAAACCACAAGAACATTTTGTACTTATAAACAACACAAGAATATTGCAAATTCATTTTGAACTTTCGAAAATTGAATTACAAATTGAAAACCTTAACAAAACACAACACCGTCATCAAGACAAAGGCGTGAATTTCAAAGAGTTGGATCCAACTAAATCAGACGCAATCATTTAACCGAGATAGGGCACGCTCAGACCTAATAGTCTGGATTCAGGCCAAGCTTCCCATGTTAGTAACAAACGACGCAATATATAATGCCTACCGCCATACTGTAATACTAGCATTGAATTATACGTGTGATATACTATGTGATGGGTGCATTGCGTCAATTTCTGCAACTTGGTATCATTATTGTTACGTGCTGAGTTTCGAAGATTTTAAGCTATTGCATAGCTTTTATCGCGGGCTTTGAGTGCGGCAACCGAATCAAGAAATTCCGTAACAAAAATAAAACCTAACACCTAACAAGAAAAATTATAGAAAATACCTCAATAAATGTGTTGGAAAATTATCTTTAAATAATACGCTATAAAGACTAATGATAAATATTCGAAAAATAATATATAACCTTTATACATAATTTTTATATATGCAAAGGATTTTCGTCTTTAACTAAAAGATAATTATTCATAATGAAAATTCCATGCAAGCATGCGGGCCGCCTGATGGTAAGCAGTTACCGCAACCTGAACGCCTGCGATACTTGAAGTATCACAAGCGCGTTGCCAACCCTTGGGACAGGAGGAAAGGTATGAGGAGGGAAAAAAGAGGGGTGGGAGAATGGGCCTCCTGCGCTCTCATCGCACGAAATGCAACAGTACCTAATGATAAGGTATAACTTACCCGGACGAGCTGACACTTTTGTGCTTTCAGAAGCATGTCTCTGCTACCGTTAAAAAGATTTGGATTAAAACACCTGATGACTCTAAGTGAGACCTTCATTACAGAACAAAACTTCCAAATCACAGGTCAATCGTAGTACAGAAGGATAGCCGAAGTTTCCTAGTCGGACCACACTGAAAACAATTATATGTCATATCTTAGAAACATATCTGTAAGATTGAAATGTCAAAATAACAGCTTTTTACTAAATGCGTATGAAAGTAAACAAGGTACTTAACAACATGTCTCTGTCTTTCTGCCTGTTAGTCTTTCTAATAAACGAAACGGCTGGACCGATTTTAATATGATTTTCACTATGTAGCTCATGTTACTTCTAATATATAAAAAGAACAAGGGTTTCACAACATAAAATTGAATAAACGCTACACACTCAACGGCTCTCATTAGGATAGTGATATCCTGTATTGGGGGTTCGAAAACATACACAAGGATAAGGACAAACACACCCAAACCGGAACACATGCCTGTATGGTCAATACAAACATCTGCTTCGAACGACCTGTAGGGCTTAATGCAGATTCGCTACCGTCGACTCAGTAGTCAATCAGTTAATCGGACTAGTATAGTTTAATCAGACTAGTTGAGACGCTCATAGCCGAGTGCACCCACTAATCGGTAAACGATCAGTAGGTTAAGCAACTTTAGGCGCGATTAGTCACTAGATGGGTGATCGCATAGTGCTATTTCAACCGAGCGTCTCCGTGCTTCGGAGGGCACGTAAAACGTCGGTCCCGGCTGTTGACAGTTTGACAACAGTCGATATGTCAAGTATGAGGTCTACGGGTGACCTGAACAACTCTGACTCTAGGTTGGCCACTAACCACTTGATAAGAAGAGTATAGTTTTTATGATATACCTACAAACAACCAAAGAGACAGATAGTCAAATCTCTGCAAACGAATCTATGGCCTTGGGGTGAAATAATTTTGCTACTTTGAGTTAACGATTATAATCAGATCTGATAACAACTGGGACCAGCGGATTAACGTTCTCTCCGAGGTATAATTTATGTTATCATTATAATATATAAGTTTTAAACAGATATAAATTATTAATTATTGAACTTAAAAGTTTAAATTTTGGATTTTGTTAAACTCATAGCTAGCACCTGCCCGTGACTATGTCGGAATGGGCTTTTCTATTGATCGCTAGGAAACTTCCCAGGATGACGGAGCTCACACACATACAAACACATACACACAGCTATCACAACTGGTTACGTCAGCGTCCCGCCCTAGTGTGATCAGTTCCGAAACTAGTGTACTAAGTACGTCATTGTTAAGTCTTGATAAGTAAATTTCTCTAATCCAATGAGTTGCTGGTTCGCCCTTAGGGTTACGGAAGTCAGATGGCAATCGCTCTGTGTTAAAACGAGTAACCTGTCAAATCCGGGCAAGAGCAGAACCTGATAAATACTCGTATAGCACTGGGAATAATACTTGGAGGAAGAAGGTACTTTAACTATAGTTATGACGTTGAAAATTTTAATAACCAAGTAAAAGTTACGTAAGATTTAAACTTCAGCCCTTTCTTATCGCTATAAGTGAATTAAATTAGCGTTAAATTGTTGCGACCCTTACAAAAGCCAACACGATAATGAAATGAGGAGAAGGGATTGAATTTAATATGACAAAGTATAAGTTACGGAAGAAAACCCATTACAATTCTTTTTAAGCAATATTGTAAGGATATTTTTAAAGATTTTTTTTGGTTGAACTAAACAATCTCACTTCCCACTAATATGATAAATATGAAAGTTTAGATGGATGAATGGATGGATGGATGGATGTATGGATGTTTGTTACTCTTTCACGTAAAAACTTCTGCACCGATTTGGATGAAAATTGCTACACACATAGCTTAGTACCTGGATTAACGCATATGATGCTTTTAATTTCGGAAAAATGTTCTATTCTCGAGCAATTATAAAAAAAAATTATTAACGTGAGCAGAACCGCAGGCAGAGCTAGTAAATTAATAAATCATTCAAAATTAATTTTTATTTTTTTTATTTATTTTAACTCTTTATTGTGCACTACAATAAATAAATAAATAAATATAAGTTAGAAATTATTATATTTTTGGACTTTTAACATTCTTTTTAGAAATAATATTTTTCAAACAATTTATAAAACAGCTTAATAAAAATTTATAAGTGGTCTTTTTAAAATGATTCAATGCGGAAAAAAGTTTTTTCCATAATAGCCCTTTAAAAGAACCAGTTCGAACATGTTTATGCATGGTTAGGTTTTAATGCATGTGCTTCTATGCAAGTACGCCTTGGCAGTACATTTCCGGTTGAGAAACTGTCTTTACAAATAAATATTTGCTTGTAAATAATTAATGTTTTTATAAATTGTGAATTCATTCCCATAGGATTTTCTTAACAAGTACAGTAAATATCACATTAATTTATATTATTCGAGAATTGTTTTGAATTACAATAAGGTATCGGTTGCACGGTTGCGGGTTCTATTCCCACTCGGAGTGGATGTTTGTTATAAATTTCTGTTTCGGTCTGGGCGTTTGTCCTTGTGGGTCCCCCGCCGTGCTTCGGAAAGCACGTTAAAAACTCGGAATTCGATTACAGCGCCACCTACCGAGTCCAATTATGAATTTAAACCATTCTCGAATCCATTTGAACACAATCAATTTTATTAAAATCGGTCCAGCCGTTAAGGAGCAGTTCAGTCACACGAAGAGAAGAATTATTTATTTAGAAAACAATCAGTAAAAATTGCTTAAAAATATAACAATATATATTATATTAAACTATAAAGAGATTTTATTTAACTTAATGAAAACTTTAGGGCCGAAATTCACGTTCAATCGTTTTAGGTACTAGTTTCGGACCCATCGGAGATCCTTCATCAGGGTGAGTGGGTTACGTTCGCGGTCGGGACCGGTCTCGCATTAGACGAGATGGTAACTAAACCTATCGAACGTTAGTTTTAGTCACTAAATTATATAATTTTCTAACACTCTGAGCACATCTCGTGTTCTAAGATGTACAATAAACGGAAGAATCCCTAAAAATTAATGATTCATAAACAGTCACGTAGCTCTGATGAGGTTTCTGTATTTGTGTATACAGCATCTCATGAAAGTAAATGCGTTGTCTCTTAATCCTTTTAACCAATTCGCGATCGCTTCAATAGTGTAATTCCTGTTCAATAGGCTTGGATACACTCTTAAGCCATGGTTCCCAAATCTATCTGTTATTATTAGTAGTGTAAATCCGCTATTATGGTCTCTGCCTTATAATATATCTTAAACTCTCGTACGATCCAGAGGTCGCAATCAGCGTGAGCCTTTATAGATATGGGTTCTTATTCTTCTTCTTATCGAGTGGATAGTGGCCAAACTAGTGCCACAGTTGTTCAGGTCGCCCGTATGGCATCTGAATTAACGACTGTTATCAAATTGATAGCACCCGGGACTGACTTTTTACCGTTTGCCAATCAGTGAGCGCATCCGGCTATAAGCTCCTCTTACGAGTATATGTTTCGATTCTCATACATGACAATAAGCTAACATCAATTCCTAGAAATTGGTATGAAAAATACCTCAAGAAAGGTTTAACACCTTTCTATATATATTATCGGTAACGCCGCGCCCCTTTGAAATCACGGCCTTCTAAAGCAGGAAACGATGGGACTGATAGCGTCAATCACTATACACCTCTAGTGGAAGACAAATTGACTGACTGATATGCATTGGGTTAGCGTGTTTGATTAACTATGAATACGATTACTTAAATTTACGGTAAATACATTTTTTAATTTATATAAAAATACTAGATGGCCCGGCAGACGTTGTCCTGCCCCGAAACGAAATCTGGGACCCTTTAGCAGCGCCCCCTTACAGAGTCTAATTGTGAACAGAAGAGACACCGGGAAAAATTATTGAATTACTAATATCGCAATTAAAAAACAGGCGTTGATGGTAGAAAAATATTTTTGTTGTAAAGTCATAAAAAAAAATATGGACAAAAATTTGAGGTGGTCTACGTTTAAGATTTAGGGATGTGAAAAATAGATGTCGACCGATTCTATATACCTACTAGATACACAAAAAATTTATAAAAATTGGTCCAGCCGTTTCGGAGAACTTTGGTAACAAACACCGCGACACGAGAAGATGTATATTAGATGTATGGATGCTACCAGAGCTACTAAGATATCTTACTTATCAAACCCGGACACATTGTCTCAATGTGTATCAGCCGTCACAGCAGCGAAGACAAAGAAACACGTGTTCTAACATTTTCTAAAATTTCACTACAGAAGGGGCAAAATGGGGATTCAAAGTTTGAATTAAACTCGTTATTCAAGAGAAACAAGCCCCTTGCAGAAGCCAGCTACTATCATTTAAATGTGACATAAAGATAAAAAGAACTCAAACACGTAAAACAGAACAACAAATATTAACAGTAACATTTTATTTACTGAATAAATAAATGGCAAAAGTAAAATAACTAAATTAACTGAAACGAAAAGAACCTGAAATATGTTGTGTGAGCGAGCACTTAACTAAATGAAGCCGTCTGTGTACATACGGAATTGCTCGTAACAATATTTACTTTGTAAATGGTTATATATTTTACTACATTATATTGAATCTGATAGGATTCCCTCCTATAATAAAGTTGATACAAAAATTCTCATCCTAAATAAGTCCGGTCCATTTTTTTTTATGTTACAAGTTGGCAAGCCAGCATGCGGACCACTTGACAGTAAGCGGTTGCCGTAGCCTATGAGCGCTACACCATTAGTAGGTGCCACTTGCGCCAACCTCCAGTAATGTCACTAGCCTACAGTGTCCTTCAAACCGGAATACAGTAATGCCTAAGAACTACTATTTGACGGTAGAATATTTGATACTGCGGTTGTAACTACCTAGCCGAGCTCTTGCAACAAAAGACCTACCATCAGTGTGACTGATTGCACTGGTGGAATAATCTCTGCTGTAACAGAGACTATCCCAACAGCGGGTGACAGGGTCGTCAAGTCCCAGTGCTGGTAAAATATTATGGTAAGCAGTCACCACTGCCTATGAACGTGGTAGGAAGCGATGAGAAAGAATAAGGAAGGGAACAGAGGGGGTGGGAGATTGGGCCTCCAGCGTTCTCACTCGTCGTACGAAACGCAACAGTACTGATACTGTTACTTTACACCAATTTTCTGTGAAAGTACCTTCCCATACCATAGAGCGGCTCGAATTGTCGACGATCAAGCTCTTTCCGATTGACTTGATGCTTTGGCATTGCGTAGAGATGTCGGATCACTGCATATTCTATCGCATATATCACGGGGAATGTTCCAAAGAATTGATTGGATTGATCCCGCCGGTGGAATTTCACTATCGGACATCGCGACAAAACTCTAAATTTCATCGTTACCACTTCGATATCTGGAAATCCACAACCACTTTGGGGAATCTACTTCGCACAACCACTTTGAGGAATCTACTTCAGCCGGTGGTCTTGCCTAACAGATACATCCTGGAAACCTTCAAGAGAAGAGCGTATTCTTTCCTTAAAGGTCGGCAATGCACCTGCATGCCTTCTGATGTTGCAGATGTTCATGGGCCGCGGTGGTCGCTTAACTTCAGGTGAGCCTCCTGCCCGTTTGCCCCTCTCACATAAAAAAACCATGGCTCTACCACTAGTATTATGATTTGACATAAACTTGCAATACTTAGTATCAGTTGCGCGTTGTCAAAGTTCCCAAACTTTCGTAACAGACACCACGAAAAATTTTACCGGCGTCGGGATGTGACGACCCCATCGCCCGCTGTTGGGATAACCTCTGTCACAGCAGAGATTATTCCACCAGTGCAATCAGTCACACTGGTGGTAGGTCTTTTGTTGCAAGAGGCCGGCTAGGTAGGTACCACCGCAGTGTCCAATATTCTGCCGCCAAATAGTAGTGCTTAGGCACTACTGTGTTCCGGTTTGAAGGGCATTGTACACTAGTGAAATTACTGGGCGAACGAGATTTAAGAACTAATATCTCGAGGTTGGCAACGCGCGAGTGGCACCTACTAATGGTGCTGCAAGCGCTCATAGGCTGCGGCAGCCACTTACCATCAGGTGGGCCGTATGCTTGTTTGCCAACTTCTAACATAAAAAAAAAAAAAAAGATGTCAGTTAAAAATGTATACACAATACATTTCTAGTCTTATTTTAGCAGAACATATTTCAACGTGAGTATTTTGCGCGTGGTTGATTTTAAAAGACTGAGGTTATTCGCGTTTAGAATTATACTCTGAAATGTTGATAGGTTCACGTAACAGACATGACATAAAGGTTATTGCAGAATTCGGTATGAAAGTTAACTTTGAAACGAAAAACTGATACGACTCACGCGTTTTTTACTCTAACGATATAATAAAATTATATATATATTATATTATTATATTATTTTTTTTATATAAAATCATAGTGAATATTAGCTTTACCCGCGGCTCCGCTCGCTTAGATTAGTAAGCTTTGAGGGCATTAAGAAAATAAAGTTTAAATACATTCAACCAAATCTAAGATCTCAAAAACGTAAACCAAAATAATCTTCTGGACGCTCTTTTAGTAAAGAACGCTGTTTTCATATTTTTCATCAAATTTTAATAGGATCTATCTGCATTTGACGACTGCTCAACAACAGTCTTAAAGTTATGACGTAATATACACACAACAATATCGGATGACCTGTCAAATCCCGATAATATTAATAAGAAGACCCTGTGTAAATACTCGAATAATACCGGGAATAACGCTAGGAAGAAAACCTAAGGGTTCCAAGAGACTCCTATTACTAAGCCATCTCCGTCTGTCCGTCTGTATACCTCACGAACCGTAATAGATAGAGATTTGAAATTTTCACAGGAAACTTATACTATAATCTACCGTGGTATGGTACACTTTATGTACCAGTGCGATACGCGCTTGGGCGGTTTTAAAGTCTCTAAAAAGAAAAAGATATCAACCACTAGCAATACCGTCGCTGTTGGATGAAGTCGGGCTATTTATATACGAGTATATGACAGCTTACTCAGTGAAGGCTTAAACGGGTCAACAGACTTACACTAATGAGGATCTAACGGATTATTATTAGTCAGCAAGGTAAGCTCTGCTAATGACGTCACAGCATAACTGCAGTCCCTAACTAATGCTAGCTTAGAATGAATTAGGAAACTTATTTGACCTAAAACTAGAAAATCTCTTTAGGGTTTTTAAATACGACAATTTTTAATTTAGCCGCTAAATTAAATCCTACAACCTACTATCCCATTTCCCACTTCTTCTTATCGAGTGGTTAGTGGCCAACCTAGTGTCAGAGTTGTTCAGGTCGCCCGTAGGCCTCTGACTTGACTTATCGACTGTTGTCAAATTGTCAACAGCCGGGACCGACTTTTACGTGCCCTCCGAAGCACGGAAACGCTCGGTTGAAATACCACTATGCGATCACCCATCTAGTGACTGACCGCGCCTAAAGTTGCTTAACCTTTCCATCGTTTACCGATCAGTGGGTGCACTCGGCTATTAGCGTCTCTTCCCACTTATAATAATATACATGTGAAAGTTTAATTTATTTATCATGTTAAAATATAGACAGAGATTGTAGTCTTAATATAAAGTAGATCTAGTTCCTATTGACATCTGTCGTATCTGTCATGGTGCGTTTTTATAAAAATGAATCACGGATGAACATAGTTTTGAAGCACTTATTGATAAAATGATTAAAGTAGACACGAAAATCAACCACGTATTCTCCGACATATATAACATAATAACTATAAAAAATATGAGAGTTTGGGTGGATGGATGGATGTTTGCTACTCTTTCACGCAAAAACTACTGCACGGATTTGGATGAAATTTGCTACACACATAGCTTATTACCCGGATTAACATATAGTATACTTTTTTTTTCGAACAATTGTTGGGTTCCCGTGGGATCATCAAAAAACTACACAACGCGAGCAGGCTCAGGTTAGGTTTGTAAATATTTTATTATTTCACTACAAAACCAAGTATCGGTTCATAGAATACACCTTTAACATATTTCGTATAGATGCCAATAGACTCTGAGTAATATTATTGTGACGGACATGACGAAATATAAGGGTTGCGTTTTTGCAACAATGCTCAATTGTATCATTATATATTAGATTAATCACAAATACTCATCTTTTATTATCAGAAAATAATATTATTATAGGTTTAATTATAACCACTTTATATATACGCTTATATTTGTTAAGATGTGACAATATATCGCCTTTCATTTCTAATTGGGGTAATCAAGAGGGTTTCTCTTGTAATAATACGGATTGACGTGCCTTCCTTATGAAGAACAAAATGTAGCTAGGGGGTGAATAGCTGATGAGGGTTGTAACAACTACTAATGAATATTGTCTTCACTACTGGGTTATTATTTATTAATGATATACAAGATCCTGCCAGTGGTTTCACCAGCGTGAAAAAGTTTTATGATGAGACCTTTATTGCAATACAATTAAAAGCTTCTCGATACAAATTTTCATCCCCTATTTCACCCTCCAGTCGTTTCTTTATCCCTCCATGTATCCTTTAATCCAGATAACAATCTATCCCAATCCGTTCAGCCGTTATTGTAGAAGTGGGATAGGATGATTAAGTATTGTATTTTTACTTAAATATACAATTAAAAAATACTCAAAAATATGCTTTAAAATAAACAGATCTAGAAAGTGCTAGTGTAGTTTAGGCATAATTTCTATAAGTCTGGTTTCATCGTTAAACCCTCGTTACTTCGCCCAATCTTTGTACTCGTTAAAACAAATCATACAATCCTAAATTGAAGAAATTTAATATTAGTTATTGGTGAGTTCCAATATCCACTTCCTAGTTTAGTAATCAGATAATTGTTTTGTTATCTGGGTTACATATGCTTGTAAAATTTCATATCGATTTCAACGGCTGTTAGATGCAAGCTATTTTAGCTTATTAAAACGACGTACAAAGTTCAATTACATTTTTAGTTATAAATAAAGAATAAAAAGCATGTTAAAACTAGGCGATTTCACATTGAAAATATATAAAGTTTTTTCGAAGTTTTCATGTGAATTTGTGTTTTAAATAAAAGTTCTCTTCAGGCAATTTAAAAACAAACTTTGATATTTTAGGCGTTAAACAAAAATATAAAAAAAGATTTATTTCAATTCTTGTTCAATACAACCCAAGTTATATATTACTTCATATTTTCTGTTTTATACACAAATAAATAAACGCTACAGACTCAATGGCCCCCATTAGGATAGTAATATCCTGTGTCGGGGGCCCGGAAACATACACAACGACAAGGACAAACACACCCAGACCAAAACACATGCCTGTATGGTCAATACACATATATAATCCGAGCGCGAATTTAACCCGCTACCGCGGCGCCACAACCTCGTCAAAAAATACCAAAATTTACAAAAGTAGGTCACATTAATAGCTATTATAATAATCGTATTATTCTTCTTAGTCTTCATAATCTTTCCTCTTTATAACGACGTGAAACACCCAATTACAGTGATGAATAATGGCATCAGAAACTGTTTAGTATTCTGACCGAGGAATGACGGTTATGAGGAAAAACATGTTACGTTATACAAGATAGAGTTTTTGCTATAATGCGAAGTCTTAGTTGGATATTTTTAAATGGGTCAGCCTCTAGTAAAAATACATGAATATTGTTACGGAGAACCTTATCACAGGGGCATAAGGTTCAAAATCGCTTGCTACTCCTTTTGTTTATTTCTACGACCGCCGCGCGGGTTCGAGAAAGATGTATTCTCGAAACATGTAGAATAGCGTTCCGCGTACGGAGCTCTCTCGAACCCGTGTCCGCGTATATAAGCAGCCCGGCGCGTCGACTGATTCATTCAGTTCTGAGCAACAAGCAAAGACACTACAAGGGATACCAGTGAACAAGTGCGATAATTAGTGACCTCGGCTATTCTTTTGGACTGTGATTGACCTGTGATTTGGACCTGTCGTTTGTGAAGTTCTGTTGTTTAATCTAGACCTAGAATAAAGTCTTGTTTAGAGCCATCAGGTGTTTGTTTCCAAATTACCGAACCCCAGCCCGTAACAATATTTATGGATAAATTTAGTTATTGGATAAAAAATTACTAAAAGGGATTTTTCGAAACCCAAAACTAATTAATATTATATAAGTGTAAGTTTGATACTCGGGCAAAAACGGATCAACGGATTTGGATAAAATTTGGGATACAAATAGATTGTTACATGGATTAATATATAGGATAGTTTTCATCACGGAAAATTCAGAAAAAATTATTTCGTACAGATGTGTCTTGATGTAATCCTAACTCAGTATTAATAGAATCTCTATCCATTGTCACGCCTTACCCACTGAAACAAAAATTAAGAATAAAATAGGGTATAAAAGCTTATATCGGGAATGTAATGGAACACCTTTTTAATGGAAAAACCTTCTTCAGCAACAATATATTTATAAACTGTTACACTCACTAAACAACGAATACAACGTTCTTGTTTCAACGTCCGATGAGAACTAGAACTAGGCAGTCCCCTCTTAAATCATGTTTGAATCAAATCAGCAACATTATTATTAAAGTCAAATCATTTTCGTATTAAATAAATTATTTTAGTCAAATTAGTCTAACCTGGATTTAATGGCCTTGGCCAATTATTTTGTATGATATTAACCATTTTTGTATAGTGAAACGTATAAAAACAGCATGTCTTAATTACATTTTAAAGACTCTTATGTTCCGGAGTTGAAAGGATTTCCCGTGAGACACTGTTTAACCCAAGACCGTTAGAGTGGTCGTTCTGTTTATTGATTAAATAACAAGAATAAGTAAGGGTACATCTAATTTTTGTATGGGGAATAAATATATAAGAATAATACATTTTATTTTTAAACTCGCCGTGCCCGCGGTTCCACTCGCGTTATGTAATTCTTTGGTGAATCCATAAGATCCTAACATTTTTCCGGGATAAAAATTATCCCATATGTTAATCCAAGTAATAATCTATGTGTTTACCAAATTTCATTCAAATCTGTCTAGTAGATATTGCGTTAAAGAGTAACACACATCTATCCATCGTCACAAATTTTCACATTTATACAAATAAATAAAATTTGAGTGTCTGTTTGCAATTCCTAACTAACAGCCTTTCACTAAATGCATATGAAAGTTTATCCGGTATAAGCATACATAAAAAAACAATTTTAAAGTTCTTTATCTGTCTGTCTATTTTTACCGGCTTATCTCTGTAACGGCTGGACCGATTTTAACGGGACTTTCACTTTTTTTTTATGTTAGAAGTTGGCAAACAAGCATACGGCCCACCTAATGGTAAGTGGCTGCCGCAGCCTATGAGCGCTTGCAGCACCATTAGTAGGTGCCACTCACGCGTTGCCAACCTCGAGATATTAGTTCTTAAATCTCGTTCGCCCAGTAATTTCACTAGCGTACAATGCCCTTCAAACCGGAACACAGTAGTGCCTAAGCACTACTTTTTGGCGGCAGAATATTGGACACTGTGGTGGTACCTACCTAGCCGGCCTCTTGCAACGAAAGACCTACCACCAGTGTGACTGATTGCACTGGTGGAATAATCTCTGTTGTGACAGAGGTTATCAGAACAGGCAGGTTCACTGGCAGATAGTTGACATGATAAGCAGTAACTTTGGCTACTTTTATTTTAGCAAAATGAGACGACTCGAGACACTCATAGCCAAGTGCAACCAGGAATCGGTAAACGATCATTAGTTTAAGCAACTTTGGGCGCGGTCAGTCCTCTCCGTGCTTCGGAAGGCACTTAAAAAGTCGGTCACGGCTGTTGACAATTTGACAACAGTCGAAAGGTCAAGTCAGAGACCTACGGGCGACCTGAGCAACTCTGCGCTAGGTTGGCCACTAACCACTCGATAAGAAGAAGAAAAGAATTTTAGAAAAAGAATTACAGTTATGTGCATTAAAGAAAAATCTGTACACAACGCGAGTGAAACCGTGGGCATAGCTAGTTTACAATATTAAGCAGGCTTAATGTTTAAAGAGGATTGAAAAAAGTAAGAAGCAAAATGAATCTAAACTTTGTAAAGGCTCCACGATTTTCGATTCAAACAAAATATGGTATTATACTTTGAAACCACTGAAATATCTGTATGGAAGGAGATTATTTTAGAGCTACTGAAACTTAAGCCTATTATATTTCATAACGAATAGCTGATAATAGTTTTGATGTTCTAGAAGAGTGAAACTCAACATCCTTGTTACAAACCAGTTTTCGCTGGTATTTTCTCTGAATCAATACAACTTGGAAACCTTCAAGATGAGAGCATATTTTTTCCCAAAAGGTCGGCAATACACCATGCAGGTGGAGCCGTGCCGTGTTGTAGAAGTTAATGGGTGGCGGTAATCGCTAAGCATCACTTGAGCCACCTGAGCGTTCCCTGAGCCCTCACTGATATAATAAAAAGGATAATGAAACTGGTGGGCTTATTTAAAAATTATTGTGTTTATATATATGTATATATATATTATTAATACCTTTGGGACTGTAGCAATTTGAAAAGTTAGGGCAGTCTAAAAGATTTTACAAGGCAGCGCACTTTGAAGTATATAATTATATCTTGATTGTGTTTGGAACAGCCCTACTGAGGAAGTTTCCTCATCTACCAAAAGATGTCAACCAAATACTCTCATTTGAGGGGTTCTCTTCCGATAGTAACTAAAGGAACCAGAGCTTCTAAGGATGTGCCATCATGGCAGTAGTCTTTTTGTGCTTCCAATTCTTGTCCTTTTAGTCTTTAAGTTTTCAATATAACTAATCTCAATGACAAAGGGTCAGCTGAACGAGCGTTATTCTCCTCATGATGAAATGAAACGCTTACAGAACCGGAGGCCCTTATAATTCGGAGTAAACCATTGTGGCGTGTTGGTAGCCTGCCTAAAGCCTTACTCCCCACAGAGATCAGGTGGCAATCGCTCTATGTAAAATCTAGAAACCTGTCAAGTCTCGAGTAGTAAGCAGATCCTTGGAAAAATACCGGGAGAACTATTATTAGATATTGCTAGAAAGAAGTCGCAACCACCCACAGACTACCATGACAATAGACCGCTCGTTTGCCCTGAAACTGTTATATAGAAAAAATAACAACGTTGAAGCCTCACAGATATGACCAAGAGATAAATAAAATAGTCACATACACGTTAAAATATTTACAAATTTAGAAAACATAGTCAGAATTTTAAGCGAAACTAAATAACATGAACCTTTCTAGCAAAATCACGAATCCGAAAAATTGCTTTTTACATAAAAATACTAATGAAACCACGTATACGTATGAAAACGAACGGGCTTTTTTCATACATTTTAATCTTGAACTTTTGTATGTACGTGATGTAATTAGGAAGATACCAAAATAGTTTTCTATCCGAGTTTTCCTTTTGAAATTATATTTGGGTTAACATTAACCTATTTGAATGAAAGTTGAGATGTTTCTTACAATATCTTCTTTTTTCGGATGTCT
Organism: Hestina assimilis; assembly: GCA_023373885.1. NCBI lineage: Eukaryota > Metazoa > Arthropoda > Insecta > Lepidoptera > Nymphalidae > Hestina > Hestina assimilis. The sequence goes on along the minus strand of CM041761.1, from coordinate 9,554,955 downwards.
GTCGGAAGCGTCGTTTTAATTTTTAATTTTTGTAGGGTTCCGTATTCAAATTGCAAAAACGGGACCCTTATGATTTCTACATGTCTGCCTGTCTGTCCGTATTTCAAAGTCATTTTTGACTGACTGATATTAGAAGTGTAGTACTGATAACTTAACCATAAACTATAGATAGCTTGCAGTACCAGAACGTACAGTATAAATAAATATATATTATAATAAAAATAAAGAGTAACATATACGGAACTAGCTTCTACCAACGGCTTCGCCTGCGTGAATAACGTTTTTAATACAAACTCTGAACAGACCTCCCCCTCTTATTTTACTAACATTGAATGTCATATTTATTTATATGGAATCAACAGCCCAAAAAAATGTTTCCACTGGTGGTAGGTCTTTTGTTGCAAGAGGCCGGCTAGGTAGGTACCATCGCAGTGTCAAATATTCTGCCGCCAAATAGTAGTGCTTAGGCACTACTGTGTACCGGTTTGAAGGGCACTGTACGCTAGTGAAATTACTGGGCGGACGAGATTTAAGAACTAATATCTCGAGGTTGGCAACGCGTGAGTGGCACCTACTAATGGTGCTGCAAGCGCTCATAGGCTACGGCAACCACTTACCATCAGGTGGGCCGTATGCTTGTTTGCCAACTACTAACATAAAAAAATGTTTCAGGCTACTAGCTCTAACAATTACGTTACTTCCATACAACTTTCAAGACTATCTGTGCATCAAATTTCATTTAAACCCATTCAGTGGTTTTGGCGCGAAAGCGCGACAGACAAACAGAGAGAGATAGAGTTACTTTCGCATTTATAAAATTAGGATAAGCGCAACTGGAAGTGTCTAAACTAGTCTAAAGTAGTGAATTGAATTATTCAAACGATTTTCAAACTACACATTGCACTATTAGTTAATTGCATTTGATTGCAATCTCGGTAAAGTTAGCACTTGTTATATAGAGCATGTTAAATGCTCAAACAAAAGCTGCGAACAGCAAATTTCATTAAACATCCTCATAGTTGTACGATTAAAGCGTTTTGCTAATTTGTTTTGCAATATAGACGGCACTATCCGAATTAGTTCAAATTCCGAAATTGAACACATGGTTGCCACCATTATTGATATTAGACTTAGCTGGCCGGGTCATTTTGAAAGGATCGGGCACCAAAAGGAGCATTATTTCTTTTTCTTGGTGACCCTGAAGATACCTACTTCCTGGGGAGGAGAACCGGGCTCTATGGGGTTTCATGACAAGGTGGTAATTTCATGGGGACCCACTAAAACCTCCTCGGTGGCCGATCACAATGCGGTTGTCAGGTTACTGGAACTCTCGCAAAACGAACCAAAGAGAGTAATAGTCATAAAAGAGAAGTCTTAAAAAAGAAGTCTTGTCCGTGTGGGGCTCTCCACCGTGCCTCGTAGAGCACGTTAAGCTGTCGGTCCCGGTTATTATCAATAACATCTAATAATAATCGTTAACTCTTGATAAGTAAATTGCTCTTATCCAATGAGTTACTGGTTCGCCCTTAGGGTTGCAGAGGTCAGATTGCAATCGCTCCGTGTAAAAACTAGTAACCTGTCAAATCTGGATAAGAGTAATAAGCACACCCTGGGTACATAAAATACCGGGAGTAATGCTAGGATGAAAGAAGTCATAAAAGAGAAGTCTATTTAAACATATTTTTCTCGAATCGGGGTTCTTACCTGATATAATTATGACATCAGAAAACGATTGTGTCAGTCAGAGTCAGTGACATCCTTTTTACGTATCATGACTTTATTGAACTTGGTATTTTATTATCAATTTCGACATACTGATTGACATGTTTCATGACGCTGAATTGTAAGGGCGATTTAAGAATACCTTTTTTTGAGCGTAGACGGTCCTACAAACGCTTCGTTTCGCGCGTAACAAGCCGATCACGCGTACACGCGCATAATCCGGCGTGTATGAAGCACCGGTGGTGGAGTGCCAGTAGCATATTTATAGCGCTTTACATTACGTGCTTGTACTAGATTATTAGCGCTTATACTAGATTATTCGCGCTTTGGAAAACGAGCTAAATATAAACTTGTATAAAACACTCCTCTGAAACCACCTTCATTCTTCATCTACCTTTAATACAGGTATTTCACCCAAGGTCGGTGTTTACTCTTACCTGGATTTGACAGGTTACTAGTTTTTATACAGAGCGATTGCCATCTGACCTCCATAACCCTAAGGCCGAACCAGTAACTGTTTAAGCCCAAATTACCTATCAAAAGTTAACGATTATTATCAGATGTTATGATAACAACCGGGACCGGCAAGTCAAAGTGCTCGCCAAGGCATGGCGGGGAAACTCTCAAGAACAAAGACCCAGACCGAGATAGATGTTTATAACATGGATACAAATATCCGCTCCGAGTGGGAGTCGAACCCGCGACCGTCGAGACTTAAGCCAGGTTCGCTACTAATACGCCACAACGGTCGTCCTGAAACCACCTTAATTGTGACATTTACGTGTCGTACTGACTTTTCCTTTCCACATTATTTCAATCAAACTCAATCTGTCGATACATCTGAAGAGGATTATGTGCATTTTAATAACTATGACAGTGTAAGAATGTGCCAACAATTCTGAAGGTTATTATTTCAAGTCTCATATATAATTATATTATCTTCATCTATACTCTTTACAAATAAATAAAATTGAAATTTCTAATTTCAAGCTTTCGTCTGCGTAAAGTCAGTAATTCTTTTAAGGGGCTAGGTAATTCCAAATGAACAAATTTTCGCTAAATATTAGGGGTGTGCGAATATCGTTCGAATCGAACCAAATCGAACTTATCAATAAAGTATTCGATTCGTTAGATTAAAATTTCTTGAATGAAATTTCGATTCGAAAATTTCGAATTATTCGAAGTTTTTCGAATTATTCGGGAATTATTCGATTCGATCGAATATTAATATTCGATTCGGAACGAATTTGTAAGTTCGAATTTTCCCAATGAAATTTTTTCGCTAAGCATATGAAAGTATAAATTAAAATTTTTGTCTTTCTGTCTGCTTGTTCCGGCTAATCTCCAAAATGGTTGGGCCGATTTTAACTGGGTTTTCACTGAAAGATAGCTAATTTACGCTACATTTATTTTAGAAACAGAATTAGGGTTGTGTGTAATACAGAAAAATCGGTACACCACGCAAGCGCGAGTTAAAAAGATATTAAATTATAATTGTATTGAATGAGAAATATATATATAAAGTATTGGCAGTGATAATTAGCCAACTTCATTGAATACAGCATTCCATTAATTTAATTTAATATCCAAAACATAACGACTGATTGTGTTACTTATACAGGACTACCAATTATTTGCTTTATAAACATATTTTCAAACTTTTACCTTCAGTTTTTGATAAATTATTCGTGTGAAGCTACATTTAATATGGCATCAAGTTTGAGAAACAAGCGTACGATGCTTGCGATACTTGAAGTATCACATGCGCGATGAAAACTCAAGGGATAGAATGAAGGGATTAGAAGAAAGAGGGACGCAATACTACTTTACGTCGATTTTCTGTAAGAGGGTAGTAGCCGAACCCAACCTGGGTACCTTCAGGAAGAGCCCCTGAGCATGCTTATTGCAGATGTTAATTGGTGGTGGTGATCGCTTAACATCAGGTGAGCCTCCTGCCCGTTTGTCCCCACGAAAAAATCTTTTCCGGTTGAGCCAGCCCATTTGTGGTGTGAGGATGACTCTACTAGAAATAAATTATGTACGAAATTTTTCGTTTTTTTTTATTTTCATTAAACTAAGTAAGGATCTGCTTAAAGTTAAATTTTATTTTGTTCCCAGGTGAAAACCCAGCGGCAATGCAGTCATCATCTCCTAGCTACATTCAACTCAACTACAGCATATTACTCTGCACTCTAACAATCTTCAATCTTCTTCTACGGTGACAATTAAAATAAGGTCTTATTAACGTAAATTGTACTCTATAATCTTGTCGTCATGAAAGGTTTACGCGCGAAACAAAATTTTGGTATATTCCACTTTACACGCTCTTATTATTTTAAAAATATTTTATTGCTGTATTATTTGACTCTATTTTTTTTTCATGTTATATTTATTAAATATTATTCATATTCTGTTTAATTTTATTCAAAAATTGATTAATAAACAGAGATATTATTTTTAAATATTATAACAGCTAAACAACACAAACGCGATACAATTTATTAATGAAGGAAAAATTAATTTATTTAACCAGATTGCAGGAAAATAGGCATAAAAAGCTATCATTAAAGAAATCCTGTCGAAGAAACGGAAAAATGTCTGTTAAGATAAAATCATATAAATTATAATTCCTCGACAAAATAAAAAATTCTGAGACAACTCAGTTCCAAGAAATTTTTGAACTTTTAAGAATGTTGTAAGTGTTAACAATGCAGATTTTGTTAAAACAGTCACCAAAAACCTTTAGCTAGATTTCAAAAAAATATTTTACTAGAATACTTATAAATAAAGCCACACCCACCTAATTAATAATTATCATACGAATAAATTTGTATCAAAATTAAAGCGGTGTCAGACTAGAGATTTAAAGGAGCGTAACCTTGTTTTTCGAAACGGGTATAAGTGCAACTCGTACGAGATTTGACACGCTGATACAGTCGAATAAACGTGTAGTATTTTTCATATAATATACCACTAGCATTCGCCACCTCGCACAGGCTCAAGTGAACACACCGGAATATACTCTTGTACGCGCGTTCGGCTTTTTGAAGTGCGAAATGTAAGCGCGTATGCCGAAACGACAATTTAAAACTAACATGAATACCTCACTGGTGGTAGGTCTTTTGTTGCAAGAGGCCGGCTAGGTAGGTACCACCGCAGTGTCCAATATTCTGCCGCCAAATAGTAGTGCTTAGGCATTACTGTGTTCCGGTTTGAAGGGCACTGTACGCCAGTGAAATTACTGGGCAGAGGAGTTTTAAGAACTAATATCTCGAGGTTGGCAACGCGTGAGTGGCGCCTACTAATGGTGCTGCAAGCGCTCATAGGCTACGGCAACCACTTACCATCAGGTGGGCCGTATGCTTGTTTGCCAACTTGTAACATAAAAAAATAAAAAAAACCATAAAGACAGCAAAACCAAACAAAGGAATGAGGCAATTACTGCGGGCTTACTATGAACTCTTATTACAATTCAAATTACGACCAATATACGTATATATAATAACATATATTTATACGTCATGCTCATATAAAATCTGAATGTCATCATTGAATTGGATTGGTTTTGAATCACTATAAGAGTTAATGGTAAAATACAAGTGAACTAAATCAAATTACTGATAAGTTCGGAAACGTTCTCACAGAAGCTACGAGTCACGTTTCGTTATGACGTTTAGTGTTGTAGAAGTCGAATGACGTCATGACATGAAGAAGGGTCACGTTCGTTGTTAAAGGAAGACGTTCGTTGTGAGAAGAGTCACACTCCAATTGACATTGCCATGTGATTAAGAGTGTTTAGTTCTTGGGTAGTGTAATATTATTCAGGGAATTTTATTCTGATAAGTGGAGTAAACTCTTTTTATCGTAAGAGTTGTAAAAAAGTGTAACTTCTTAGGTGGCAAAATTTGGACAGGCATATATCGTGACATGACTGAGAATGATGTATATGTATAGCTGTGCCCGTGGCTTTACATCCGAGGGTTAAGACCACCCTGTTCCATCTTATCGCCAGCCTGCACTTCCTTTCTTATTTCTCGGCATTTAAGTATCGAATCGTGGTGTTATATAGCATGCAGCCTTCGTCAATCGCGTATCTTTCTCTCTCTCTCACACACTTTCTCGCTCTCTGTCTCTTTTTATCATAATTATAACGTATTAAAATATAAAGATTTCATTTGGAATTATATTCGGAGCTGAAAAAATGCAAGGAACTTTTTTCTTGACGACGGTCCCCCGGCCGCACAATTTTTGAAGTGAAACTTCTAATGCGACTTCTATGCGTTTAACGCTACCATGGAGGAGGTATGAAAGAGACAGAGCGAGAGTGCGTGATACTCGAACGCATGCGCGTAGTATACCTGTTACAGGCCAGCGCGAGCGTTAATAAAGTTATTATTATTATATGTCAATAAAATTTATCTTAAAGAAACACTATGATTTCACTAAAAATCAATTTCTACCCCTCCCCAGTTTCATTTCCATATTATGAAGTTTCACTTCTTCCGCGTGGAGGGACTCCACGCATTAGAAGTGAAACAAACAAACAAAAAATTTTTTATTGTAAAATATACCTACAAAGTTTTTATATTATATTATTATTAATAATTTCCAATTGCACAATTATCTATAAGACGTAAAATTTTTGTTTCGCGTTGAAAATCTTTGAGTCTATTAAAGGAAAATTTTGGTAAGAAAACGATTTTTATTTAATATCAATATAAAATACCTACTGTTATTAATTGTAAAATTAAATAATTTAGGATTTCAATGTGAATATACTTAGAAAAAATAAATGTAAGAACATTGCACATTAAAATTGTTATAATTTAAATATATAGTACTTTTTAAAAAACTTTGTAACTAGCCTTTAATTAGTAACTTGTAATTAGTCATCTGTTTTTAAATCTTTGATTGATTTTTTTACTTACTAACTGCGCTGGCTCAGTGACCCATAAAGGATTTTGACCTCCGACACCAGAAGACGCCACTTGTCACGGTCACCACTTCACACTAATCGGCTCTTTCTAAGGCATTCCGGATCTTTGTGACTGACTCGTTCCATCAATATCTGGAACGACTGACTGGCCGTTCACCGATTGGTCGTTCCAAATATGCTTTCTTAGTGTCACGATCTTCCTCCGTTCTCTCTAGGGGGTCCAACCAGCGCAGTCGGGCAGATTTGGTTAGACCAATTATGTTGGGTCAACAAGTCCTTCAATTTCTTTGTTATGTCGGTTTTTTTTGACTATACGAATTATAATTTTTTGATATATTTAAAAATAAAATCGCCTTAATTTACAAAATCTGCCTTCGATTCAGTTAAATGCAACTTGTTTCTTGATAGATTGTGATTTTTAAGTGTACCAGTACTTTGTAAATAACCATGTCTGTTATTTGTGATAAATAAGCATTATCTTGAAAATTGTTAATATCTGTAAATATTATAGTATAAGGATATATTAATAAAATAATTAATTGTTCATTTTTACTGATGTTTTATTTTATATGAGCCCCCACTTATAATCAGCTAAACGAGTTTAAAATAATTTTATAATAATAAAAATATATATATAAAATAAAAAATATGAAGGTCATGTTATGATGTAACAGTGCATTTCATCAGACGATCGCTCAGTAATCGTTAAGACGCCTTAACACTTTCAACGAGTCCTGTATTAGGCGCAAGAGTATCCTTACGTCTTTTTCCATCTCATGTCCGTCTGTGCTTTTGTTCAATTTATGCTCCAAAACTATTAACTTTATACGATACTTTATTACGAGTTTCCTCTTCTTCATCCTAGCATTATTCCCGGTATTTTATTTATCCAGGGTCTGCTTATTACTCTTATCCGGATTTGACGGGTTACTAATTTTTACACAGAGCCTTTCTTGTTTGATTGCCATCTGACCTCCGCAACCTTAAGGGCGAACCAGTAACTCATTAGATAAGAGCAATTTACTTATCAAGAGTTAACGATTATTATCAGATGTTACGGGATTACAACCGAGACCGACAGCTTAACGTCCTCTCCGAGGCACGGTGGGAAGACCCACAGACAAACGCCCAGAGCGAGACAGAAATTTAACAAACATCTGCCCGAGCGGAAATCGAACCCGCAAGCGTCGAGACTAAAGGCAGACACGCTACCCACAACGCCACAACGGTGTCAAACTTTATTACGAGTGTCATGGACATAATAATATCCGGCAAGAATACCTAAATACTTGTAAGAATAACTTTAGTATACTACCGCGTGTCACCATACTCTTTAGACGCTTGAAATGCTAACGTAAAGTAACGAAACGCAGCAATAATAATACTGCTATTTACAACGTTTTTGTCGCAGAGTTCCCAGACTTTTTATGTTAAAAACGGCAAAGCTGACGACGACGAGTTGACGACCGTTGTGGCGAGTTGGTAGTCAGCCTGCTTTGAGTCACGACGGTTGCGGGTTGGATTCCCTGTTGGAACAGGTGTTTGCTATAAATCTTATCTTATGATCTTATTGCACCGTATCTCGCGACCATATTTAATGATTGTGTCAAGTGTGGAATATTTCCTGACTTAATGAAATATAGCAAAGTGATACCGTTATTTAAGTCTGGCTGTACATCAGACCCATCTAACTTTAGACCCATATCGGTGTTACCGACTCTTAGTAAAATTTTTGAGAAAATAATGTTAAATCAGATGCTGTTGCACTTTAATAAATATAAATTAATGCATAAAAATCAATTTGGTTTTACCAAGGGTCGCTCGACGTCTGACGCAGGTATTAAACTTCTTTCTAATATTTATGATGCCTGGGAAGAGTCACGGGATGCACTTGGTGTTTTTTGTGATTTATCTAAGGCTTTTGACTGCGTACAACACGAGACGTTGGTCAGGAAGTTGAAGCACTACGGTATACGTGACACTGCGCTCGATCTTCTTATTTCTTACTTACAACATAGAATTATGAAGGTCGACGTAAACAGTAAGAGATCTCCAGGTATAAATGTAAATATGGGAGTCCCACAGGCTTCCATTCTCGGCCCATTTCTCTTTCTAGTTTACATTAACGATTTACCATATTTTGTAGAAGGAGCTCAAGAAATAGTATTGTTTGCTGACGACACTTCTTTTATTTTTAACATTAAAAGACATAGTACTAATTACGACGATGTAAACAATGCTCTTTCTAAGGTACTTCATTGGTTCAGTGTGAATAATTTACTGTTAAATAGTAAAAAAACAAAATGTATTAAATTTTCAATGCCCAATGTAAGACAAGTTCAGTCTAATGTTATATTAAATGGAGAATTACTAGAAATTATGGAGTCTACAGTTTTTCTTGGAATAACTGTAGATTCTAAACTACAATGGGGCCCCCATATTGCTAAATTGGCGAATAGACTTAGCTCGGCAGCATTCGCGGTAAGAAAAATTCGCCAATTAACAGATATAGAAACAGCCAAACTAGTTTATTTTAGTTACTTCCACAGCATTATGTCATATGGAATTTTACTTTGGGGTAACGCGGCTGATGTAAATACAATTTTGTGCTGCAAAAGCGAGCTATTCGTGCAATTTATAATCTTGGTTGTAAAGATTCCTTAAAAGAGAAATTTAAAGAAATCAATATATTGACTGTTGCTTCTCAATACATTTTTGAAAATGTTATGTATGTACATAAGAACATTAATGAATTTACTAAATGTAGTGATAATCATAACATTAACACTAGGAACAAACATAAATTAACAATGCCAGTTACTAGACTGCATAAAATTAGTAACTCTTTTAAAGGTAACTGTATACGTTTTTACAATAGGATCCCAGAAAGCGTTCAGAAACTTTCTATAAATAAATTTAAAAAAAGATCAAAGAACGTTTGTGTGGTAAAGGTTATTATAAAATTGGTGAATACCTTGAGGACACCACGCCTTGGGAATGAGACAGTCACTCCAGGCTTTTCAGTGATTATAATATGTAAACTAATATCAGTTTAAAAAAATACATATAAAAAAAGATAAAACCCCTGAGTTTGTTTCGCCGGTTCTTCTCAGGTAGAGGTTTAATTTTGGAGCCGGTGGTAGAATCTGACTTTCAACAAATAAGTGTAATGCTTTTTATGTTGAATAAAAATATTTGATTTGATTTGATTTGATTTGAAATATCTGGGCGTCGTTTCGCTGGGGTTGCGGTGGTCAGGTGGCAATCGCTCTGTGTAAAAACTAACCTATCAAATCTTGATGACAGTATAACCATACCCTGGGTAAGTACCGGGAATAATTCTAGGAAGAAGATATATATATACAAACGTATACCAAAACAGTAAAGCCACTTGTCCCCAAAGTTATCCCAAGGAAAATTCTATTGCTTACAATTTCATATAATCCCGCAATAAACGTACCTCCAAAGCTACGTTATACCCTTAAGGGAACGTTAAGGCAAAGCTCGGAATAAACTTAACGTCTCAGTATAAGTTGAAAAGGCCCAAGGGTTATCCAATAGCAGGACATTATATTTAACGATATTACTATTAATACTGAAATTCACTTTCAAGAATTTGACGCTACAGTCTAAGGAAGACTTAATTGAAATCTTAATATTAGCTTAAAGTTTATTTATTTGTTGGCGCATGGCGAAGTATAGAACCTATTTAATACGTTGGATTAGAAAGACAATATTTGGAAAGATGTCATTATAACGTAGGGTCACATTGATGGTTACTTCAATATTTCAACATGCAGAAAATTATTGTCGTACTGCATATAAAAAGACGAATCGTTGAAATCCGACGTAGTAGTTACAGTGCTGTGCAATTTATTGTATTATCTAGTAAATGGATTAAAAGCATTGTTGATTACAATAAGTTGTTCATAATGCTTACCTACTTTGATGTAATTCATAAAGGTTCCAGGCTATCCTGAGCTCAGTTTGATTCAAAATGAATACTGATAAAACCACAGGCCAGGTTTAATATTTATTTTTAAGCTTTTTTTTTATGTTAGAAGTTGGCAAACAAGCATACGGACCACCTGATGGTAAGTGGTTGCCGTAGCCTATGAGCGCCTGCAGCACCATTAGTAGGTGCCACTCACGCGTTGCCAACCTCGAGATATTAGTTCTTAAATCTCGTCCGCCCAGTAATTTCACTAGCGTACAGTGCCCTTCAAACCGGAACACAGTAATGCCTAAGCACTACTATTTGGCGGCAGAATATTTGACACTGCGGTGGTACCTACCTAGCCGGCCTCTTGCAACAAAAGACCTACCACCAGTGTGACTGATTGCACTGGTGGAATAATCTCTGCTGTTACAGAGATTATCCCAACAGCGGGCGATGGGGTCGTCACATCCCGACGCCGGTAAAAGCTTTGTTGTACATCTGTTATTTAAAACTAATATTACAAAAGAAAATAAGAAAAAGGGTTACATTACAATCAAAAAACGCGATCTTATCGCTCACAGCGATCTCTGTAGACAACCTTTTGGAAGAAGAACAAAGTTACAGATTACGCCGGATAGTAAATAAATAAACGCTACACACTCAACGGCCCCCACTAGGATAGTGATATCATGTGTTAGGGGTCCGGAAACAGACACGAGGACAAACACACTCAGACCTGAACACATGCCTGTATGGTCAATACAAACATTGTCAACTTGTTTAGATTCATTTTTATTGTCTTTTTATCTCTGAATTTTTTTTCTATCTATTTGTTTCGACTAATACGATTTTTCCATGAATTTCAATGACAGATAGCTGATGTTATAAGGAGTAAGTTTTTATTTTTTTTGTATATTGGTTGTATATATTACGTGTAAACTCAGATACCATGTACACGTCACTGCAAACTAAACCACCCAAGAACCGCCAGTGCGTATAAACAACAGTGGTTGAAATTTTGTAGCGGTTAAGTGAAAAGCGTAGTTAACCAGTGATACGTAAGTACCCTTTATTTAGAACTAGTTTCAGCCAGCGGCTTTGCCCGCGTGTACAACATTCACAGAAACCTTACATATTTCTATATACAATTTTATCATAGTTATATCGAATCAACAGCTTAAAAAAGAAGTTTCAAGCTTCTGGTTCTAAAAATGACGACATTTCCATACAAGTTTTAATGCCCCCTTTCGAACCTTTTTTCGCATTAAAAAGATCTATATCTTTATTTATTTATTTATTTTATTTTCAAAGGAAACAAACAGTGTACTACTTCTTACTTGCTAACTTACAATAATAAAGAACTAACCAATAAAGTTTCCACTAATTAATAACACAAATATAAAACAAAAAACAAAAGCTAAACACCAACAAATTCACATACGCTTAAAATATAGAAAAATAAAAATAACTAAATACAAATTTAAGTAACTGGAGCCAACGTGAACGTGAGCCAGGGGACCCTTAGCACAGGGCAACCTAGTTTGGGCTCCTGCCTCCCGCATACCATTGTCGTTATAATTAAGACTCTGAAAACAAAAATGTATATGAAAATGTCTGTGGGAGAGAAATAAATTTATTATTATTAAAAAAATATTAAAAATTTAAGTAACTGAGCAAAATAAATCTTTTCTCAGGCTCTAAGCTATCTGTGTACAAAATTTCATATAAATCGATTCAGTAGTTTTGGCGTGAAAGTGCGACAGACAGACAGGGAGACAGAGTTACTTTCGCATTTATAATATTAAGTAAGGATTCTGTTTCCACTGAATATTTTCGTACTATGCACGTATAGTGCTTTTTTTTTATGTTAGAAGTTGGCAAACAAGCATACGGCCCACCTGATGGTAAGTGGCAGCCGCAGCCTATGAGCGCTTGCAGCACCATTAGTAGGTGCCACTCACGCGTTGCCAACCTCGAGATATTAGTTCTTAAATCTCGTTCGCCCAGTAATTTCACTAGCGTACAGTGCCCTTCAAACCGGAACACAGTAGTGCCTAAGCACTACTATTTGGCGGCGAATATTGGACACTGCGGTGGTACCTACCTAGCCGGCCTCTTGCAACAAAAGACCTAACACCAGTGTGACTGATTGCACTGGTGGAATAATCTCTGTTGTGACAGAGGTTATCCCAACAGCGGGCGATGGGGTCGTCACATCCCGACGCCTTTAACATTGTAACACGCTACTAACATTGTAACACAAATCGTTTGATAGCTTACAAAGTGTGAAACTCATCTAATATATGGACGTCAGGTAACACGGATAAGCACTAGACACACTTTGTTAGGTACAAATTTATATAGACACCGGTGTAGCGTTGTGGGTAGCGAGTCTGTCTTTAGCCTCGACCTGTGGGTTTGATTCCCGCTCGGGTAGATGTTTGAATTGATGTTTTCGGTCTTTTTAAATTAATAATTTTGATCTGGAAGTCTTTGAAAAATTATAAATAAAAAACAAAAACCTGTGGCACTCGGGTACTGCCGCGGTAAAGCTATTGCATAGCATTTTTATATTAATTATTATTATTAATTTATTAAAATTGGAAAAAAAAAGGTTTGTAAATAATATATCCTAAACTAAAATATTCTGGCCACGGCGATGTAGAAATGATAATTTCTATCTTACTGCCATCTAGTAGTGCATTGTCAAACTACATATGTATTATTAGTAGTAAATAGTTTCTACAATATTATAAATTTATTATATAATATTATTAATTAATTAATTATTATTTAACCTTCATTATTTTATTTTCGAAAAACGGTTTCAAAAAACTGGAATTATTGATACGCCGCAAAATTTTCATGGGAATACTCAAGGTCCACTATCCAACAAACATTGAATCATAAGAATCGATTAACAAACGCCAAAAATGTGGTAAAGATCAAATTAGACGAATGGATTATTATCTAATTGCATATGTTAGATATTTTTTAAAGTGTAATTTAAAACCGTTGTGAGTGTATTGTGAAGGATATATGTACCTATTTTATGTATTAATGCTCACCTGTACAACTAAGGCTAAGGATCAATTATGTTTCTCAGTAAGTGATTTTATAATTTTATGAGAAATAAAGAATTTTTAAACCGTAAACCGTAAATCTCATAATATTTCTAGCTCTTCTAGTAAATATGTTTCTATATCTTCACCTTTCACTTCACTTCCGTTGGCGCTACAACCTTCTGTGGGTCTTGGCCTTTTCTACAATCTTCCTCCAGTTGTCGTGAAGCTTGGCTGTCCGTCTCCAGTTGGTATACTTGCTCATCTTTCTTTTGTTTTGAGACAATCCTGAATTTTCTGTATTGGACTTCGGAACGTTTGGTTTTTTTTTTTTTATGTTAGAAGTTGGCAAACAAGCATACGGCTCACCTGATGGTAAGTGGCTGACGCAGCCTATGAGCGCTTGCAGCACCATTAGTAGGTGCCACTCACGCGTTGCCAACCTCGAGATATTAGTTCTTAAATCTCGATCGCCCAGTAATTTCACTAGCGTACAATGCCCTTCAGACCGGAACACAGTAGTGCCTAAGCACTACTATTTGGCGGTAGAATATTGGACACTGCGGTGGTACCTACCTAGCCGGCCTCTTGCAACAAAAGACCTACCACCAGTGCTCTTCAAACCTCGTAGGGTCGTTGGAGCTACGAAGAGCCCTCCTCAATTTATCCGCGCTTGGAACCGGCAGCGTCGCAAATGCGACGCATGCGGAGTTATTATATCTTCATCTATAGCTAATATTTTTATGTTATTATTTGGCAAGCAAGCATACGGCCCCTCGACAGGTAAGCGGTTGCCAAAGCCCATAAAAGCTTGCAGCACCATTTGTAGGGGCTACCGACCTTGCAAAACGAGTTGCCAACCTCGAGATATTGGTTCTTAAAACTCCTTTAAACCGAAACACAGTAATGCCTAAGACATTGCTACTCTGCGGTAGAATAGCTGTCACTGTGGTGGTACCTACCTAGCCGACCTCTTGCAATAAAAATCCTACCACCAATAAAGGAAATATATATAAAGTACAATAACATATTTAAGCGATACAGAGTTTTTGCCGACCGCTTTTTGCCTGTTTGATAAATTGAGGCTTAAGGCTTATTATTAATCGCTTTCACACCAAACGAATTGGGGATTTTTCTCAAGACTCTGTAAATAGCGCTTTAACTTGAGACGACATTTAATCAGAATTTTCTACGACATATTTGTAAGGTATATCACTCGAAATTTTTTTAAGTAGTTTAGGCTAGGAGTTGGTATGATGGTTATCTGTGCGCCTGTGATGAGCGGCCTTAAGGAGGACGGCAGTCGGTGTGGTCCCAACTGCCGTGTGTGCTTGCATGGAAGCGCTGGGGGTCTTACCGTCTCGCCCCCCCCGGGACTGAGCTCAGCCACCAATCAGAGCACTGTGATTGTCAGGTCGCGTTAGTTTGTTCTACAAGAGTTCCCGTAACCTGACAAAAAACACTGAGGTCGGTCACCGAGGAGGTTTTAGTGGGTCCCCATGACGTTTCCACCTTGTCATGGAACCCCACATAACCCGGTTGTTCCTCCCCAGGACGCCGGGTATCTGGTAGTAGATTTCCTCCCCGACAACAAAAAAAAAGGAGTTGGTAATTATACCAACTCCTTTTTGCAAAGTTGCAAGGTTTAGAAGATCATTAGATCTTCTAAACCTTGCAACTGAACATCATTATCCAGGTGTGGAGCGCAATGCTTGGCAGGTCGTACACCAGCTCGTTCTGTTCTGTTCTCTCTTCACGTGTTTTAGTGGGTCCCATGACGTTACCTTCTTTTTCTAGAAGTCGACATAATCCAGTTCTCCTTGTCAGGAAGCCTGGTATCTGGGTAAAGATTTTCTCTCCTTCCAAAAAAAGAGTTGGTATGACAATAGTATAAGGGGGTCAAGATTGAACCTGCTACACTTTCATCAACAGAGTCCGCTTTCGCACCATTTAAACGCTACACACTCAACGCAAATATTCAACGCCCCCAATTAGGATAGTTATATCCTATGTCGGTACACATGACCATACATACATATGGACAACTACAAAACACACCCAGACCGGAAAACATGCATGTATGGTCAATACAAACATCAGCTCTGAGCGAGAATCGAACCCGAATTTAACCGAACCATACCATATTTTTTAAAAACTCAAGTCTAAATTCAAACATTTTACAATAGCTAGTTAACTTAAAACATCTCTAGTATTTTAAAATAGCCTTAGAATAGTTCAATTTTTCACCCACAATAGTAAACTAAATCACTTCCACAACACAATACACTAAAAAGCAACGGTTAATTTTCATTTACAATACCAGGTAACGTCAGACCATTTTGAGTCTTATCATACTTAATATAAAGTACAATTTCCTTTAAAATACAATATAGTTCAAGCTTTACTGTCCATGCCCGAGCACAAATGAGATTGAAAACCGTATTTAGAAACGTGCCAAGGCTTGTACGTTGTTATCCTCTTATTATTCAGTTCCATGGTAAGGGTTTTGAATTGTATAAGTTTTTGATGTATTAATGGGTTAATTGCTTTGATTGAATTGAATTGGAAAACAAATCTATAGCCACGATTGTGATTTATGTGTATTTATTTTGAATAAAAGCCTAACGATAAATTTGAGCCTTTAACAATTTCACTTACTTTATGAAAAACTTATTATAATCAACAACGCTTTTAATAACTTTACTAGATTCAGAATAAATTCAACTATCGCACTACCATCATTGTGACGCTTCGTTAGAATGAGAGCTCTTCAAATATTATCGTTCTAATCCAAGGTGTTAAATAGGTTCTATAGCTGTAGTCACACGACACTTCGCCATGTAGACATAGTAACGAATGACAATAATTATGATTAATACAAATTTAAAACTTATGTAGCCTTCTCATAGATGCCATTGTCAGCACTGGACCAAATTGGAATGAGACTACCCAAGAAGCAATAGTTTTCTAATTAAAATAGAATTATCAAAATCGTTTCACCCAGTCGAAAGTTCTGAAGAAGCCAACATAAAAAATACAGTTGAATTGAGAACTCCCTCATTTTTTTAAGGTCGGTTAATAATAACAAATAATAACTAAAAGTCTAAGAGAGTTTTATTCGGCATTAATAAAAAATTATAAATTATATTTATGGTCGTTCATTAATTTACATTGCCTTTGAAATGGCTAACTACCCTTAGACCCGAAATCGCTTAAGGGCGTTGGATGTATTAATGAGTTTAACACCACAGACATATATGAAATTTTGGAGGCACGATATTCATTAAGCTTTAGTGCGTTGTAATCATCTTTATAAATGGACGCAAATAAGTAATACCATGTCAACCCACAAAATTGAAAAAACTGAGTTATATATGCAGAAGTGTTGGTAAATGGCTGAAGAACATTTTTCTTTAATATTTGTAGGGGTTTAAGCTTTAAAACTTCTAAAAAGCCATTTTTTCAATTATGCAATGTAAGTATTTTTAAACGTTTTGGGTTATATTATATACCAAATATGCAGTTTGTATATTTATTTTTTGTGAAAATAACTAAAATAACTTACATAAATCTGAAATTGCCAAAAACTTGACCAATACATAAAAAATTCATATAAAGCAAGTTGTTCAAAATTTCCAAACGCGTTTTTCTCGAAATTACATTCGTGTGGGTTGACATGGTACTGCTTATTTGCGTCCAAATAATATTTTAAAATAGACTTTGATATGGATGGAAAAATTAACCTCTAGTAACGCGTAGACGCTCATAGTCAGGTGCGCTCACTGATAGATAAACGATCGGTGGGTTAAGCAGCTTTAGGGGCGGTCACTAGATGGGTGATTGCATAGTGGTATTTCAACTGAGCGTCTCCGTGCTTCGGAGGGCACGTATAAAGGCGGTTTCTGTTATCAAATTGACAATAGTCGTAAAGTCAAGTGAGAGGCCTATACGGGTGACCTGAACAACTCTGACACTAGGTTGGCCACTAACCACTCGATAAGAAGAATAAGTCAGTCAGATTTTATGCTCAATTTGATAGAGACGAAAGGGTTGAATAATAATCACTACATAGTATAAAACAAAGTCGCTTTCTCTGTCCCCATATCCCTATGTTTGCTTTAATCTTTAAAACTACGCAACGGATTTTGATGCGTTTTTTTAATAGATAGAGTGATTGAAGAAGAAGGTTTATATGTATAATAACATACACTAAATAGTGGAGAAATACTGTTATTTTTGAGGTTTTTAATGTGATATCGAAAATAATTACATTTAACGCGTGTGGGCACAGGCAGTAATGAATAAATAAAAACTACTGGATCGATTTTAATCATTTTTTCAGTGAATGACATAGGCTATATATTTTATACCCGTGCGAAGCCGGAGCGGGCCGCTAGTTAATAATAATAAAAAACGAAACACAATTAATGCCTCTATTAAACATACTTGCAAAAAACAGTAAGACAACTAATCTTATAATGATATATGATAAATATCTCTACTCTATCATAATTCCCGGTGCCCAGGGTATGCTTATTACTGTTATCAAAATTTGACAGGTTTTGACACAGGCCATCTGACCTCCACAACCTCAAGGGCAAACCAGTAACGCATTGTATAGATCAAAGAGCAAATTACTTATGAAGAGCTAACGATTGCTACGTGATAACAAACACAAGCACAAAGGCAAAAACACGTACTGGAACATAGCTATTATAATGCTTCTATAGTCACTACAAACCTATCCCCCGATTTCACTACAGAACAGAAAGATCTTTAATAATCTCACATTGTCCTTTACAGTATAACTACTTTTGTCACATCAAAACAATTCTTCCATAAGCTCCTTTGTTAAAATAAAAATAATATATTTAACATAATATCTGACCTTCCACTAAGAGCGTAAACCCTTTGCGTTATTTAGAATCATTTACGTTCAAAGTGGCCGAGCACAATAGGATTGTAATTTTTATCTTCTCCTTTTTTCGGCGTAATAATTCAAGCAGTCGGTATTAAAACCTCGCATACATTTTTTCGGTTATAATTTAAGTCTTAGGTTTCTGGTGATTTCTGTACTGTAACGATTTTTTTTGTTTAATTCGCTTAAAATACTTTTAAATAAACTGTTTCATTAAATTTCTCAAAAAATAAACAACAAATTAATACGTGTCGCGGGACACGCGGTAGGAACGTATTTCCCTATTCGGCAAATCTAAATAAATAAGTTCCCTAAAAGTATTCTATAGCTCTCTCAATTTAAAATGAACCAAAATGGCCCCTTCTGCGCAGGTACAATCATGGACGACAATGATAGACAAAAATATTTATTTCGTCTTATTTAAATAGATTTTTTTTATTGTGCGAAAACGGAATTAAGTGTATAATATAGTTATTGTTTCTTCTAAATTCAATTAATTATTTATTCATTATCGTTATTATTATAAATAGTATAGAAAAAAACATAAAAAAATAGTTAATGTGCATTTTTAATCACTGTCACTTGTTGTTGTTGTATTTAATTTTCAATATTTTTTTTATATAAAGAACTAAAACAACCGTGAGCGAGTGTACCAAAAGGGTCGAGCTTCGCCGCTTTGCTATAGTTAGGCACCCCCAAAAATTTTGCTTGAAACTCAAAAATGTGTTACTGCGCATGGTTCAACTTAATTAAGCCACATTAATATTGTTTCATTTCATTTTTTGTTTCTCACTCCCAGATAACTAATTCCTACAACTCACTTGTCTCTCTAAAGATAAACCACCCACCTCTGTTATATACAAGTAATAAGAATGAGACAATAATATGAGATTTTGCAACCGAATAACAGTCAGTTTAATCTTATTTACCGTCAAACATTACAACTAAGGTCGCACAGTTTTTGCCAGGTAAGCGGTTTAAGAGACGTTGCTATCTTACCAGTATCTGCAAGATTACAAGTAACACGCTCAGCGTTTTCTTACTCGAGATTATCAGAGAAATTTAGGAATGAACGACAGTATAAACGAAGTCCTGCATGACTTTTATAGTAAAAACGAGACGATCATAGCCGAGTGCACCCACTGATCGGTAAACGATCGGTAGACTAAGCAACTTTAGGCGCGGTCCAAATAACCTCGTAGCTTGCGCTAGGAGTGGGTATGACAATAGCACAAGAAGACGATCGAACCCGCAACTCTCGCGTTAACGGAGTGCAGTCGGTCCTATACCCATTGAGCTATTCAGGTTTCAATTAATATCCAATATGTTAGTCCAGGCAATCTATCTGTATGTCAAATTTCATTCATATCTGTTCAACAGCTATTGCGTGGAAAGTTTATAACACTAATACGTGCCCATTGAATGTAGAATAATGAGACACACATGTGACATAACATTTACATTCACAATATTAACATTCAATTCTCTAATATTCAAAACAATAGACCCGTTTATGACACAAATACATCAATTTGAAGCGAAACACCACGAAATCAATAACCTGTTAAATGGCTTCTATATAAATAGGACAAGGAAAATATCACTGTAAAAACCGTCTCGAATACGCAAGCCGGTTGAAAATAGGAGATCAACTTTTTAATTTTTCAAGTATTGGTCCATCTAGAGGACATGAAATTAAAGTCGATCGCAAAAATAAGATGGCAATTTCATAGTAATTATTAAAAGTAATATGAAAAACAAAGTTATGGTAACAACTTATATACCTCTAAAAGTTTTAGACCTATCTTCTTCAAAACTAATGAGGTTGAAAGTTCATTTGATATTTGGACGCAAATAAGCAATACCATGTCAACCAACAAAATTGAAAAAACTGAGTTATATATGCAGAAGTGTTGGTAAATGGCTGAAGAACATTTTTCTTTAATATTTGTAGGGGTTTAAACTTCTAAAAAAGCCATTTTTTCATTCATGCAATTTATGTATTTTTAAACGTTTTGGGTTATATTATATACGAAATATGCAGTTTGTATATTTATTTTTTGTGAAAATAACAAAAATAACTTACATAAATCTGAAATTGCCAAAAACTTGACCAATACATAAAAAAATTCATATAAAGCAAGTTGTTCAAAATTTTCAAACGCGTTTTTCTCGAAATGACATTCGTGTGGGTTGACATGGTATTGGTTATTTGCGTCCATTTTACAACCTTACATTTTTCCACAATTTTATATCCCATAGTTCAGAAGTTAAAGAGGGGGGAGGGGACACAATTTTTATGACTTTAGGAGCTAATATCTCAACAATTACTGACTTAATCAAAAAAAAACAAAATGAAAGATTCTTATCATTTTAAAAGAGCTATCCAAAGATACCTTCACGTTTCCATACATTAAACTTTTTTTTTTTAATTCTCAGTTACATGTATCATGGACTTAACCCTTACCCTTAATTTTTATATATTTTAGGATTTCACTATAAAATTGTGTAGCGGTTTATGAAATACACCCGTTTACTAATAGATATAGCCTATAGTTTTCGAGTAAAACGACTGTGTGACATACACGGACAGATGGACGTTTTTGCCATTTTGCTACGGAACCCTAAAAGGGTGGATGACGTGTGTGAATTGTTAATGTTTGTAAGCGGCGTGTTCTTATAACTACGATGCCGTCATAATTCTTCGAAACTTTAATCGATTATTGATTTCATTGAACTGTAAACTTCTATGAATAACTCTGCGTACCGTAAATGCGGGTTACTTGGACTAGTTTTTTCTTGTAAGGGTAACTTTAATTAATTTTAAATCAATTTCAAAATAATATTCTGCCAAATTAAATACTTTAGTGTCGTTTAATTGACAAGTTTCAGTCATGGTTTTATATGTAAATCAATACTTTTTTTAGTAGAAGAAATGCGTTGCGAGATTTGTATCAATTTCAATTTTTTTAATTATTTTTTGGTTGAAAGGATACACTCCCGAGGTAGTCGCCAACGCACCTACATGCCCTCTCGTGTTACAGATGTTCATGTGCGGCGGTGATCGCTTAACATCAGGTGAGCCTCTTGGCCGTTTGCCCTCTTACATAAAAACATACTTTTACCGGCGTCGGGATGTGACGACCCCATCGCCCGCTGTTGGAATAACCTTTGTCACAGCAGAGATTATTCTACCAGTGCAATCAGTCACACTGGTGGTAGGTCTTTTATTGCAAGAGGCCGGCTAGGTAGGTACCACCGCAGTGTCAAATATTCTGCCGCCAAATAGTAGTGCTTAGGCATTACTGTGTTCCGGTTTGAAGGGCACTGTACGCTAGTGAAATTACTGGGCAGAGGAGATTTATTAACCAATATCTCGAGGTTGGCAATGCGTGAGTGGCACTTACTAATGGTGCTGCAAGCGCTCATAGGCTGCGGAAACCAATTACCATCAGGTGGGCCGTATGTTGGTTTGCCAACTTTTAACAAAAAAAAACTTAAGTAGCTTGTGGAAGTGCTGATGATGGCTACGAATGGGCACCAGAACTACTCAAAACTTATAAATATTTAACGGGTTGCTATACAATTAGTTTAGTACGGTTGATGAAGTAAATCATGACGGTTCGTAACTCAAAAATGTAAACCATTTTTTTTGACAAAAACAAAATCGTGAGTAGAACACTAGCACTCAATTATTATGAATTTTGGTTATAGATTTTTTTTTTTGGCTATTTTATTTTGTTCAAAAAAATGTATGTTCTGCAAAATTATATTTCAATTTTGTATACCCTACCCATAACCGTACCTTTAACCAACACAATGCCCTTAAAGGAAGCTTTAGGGCACGTTTGAAACACGCTCAACGTCTCGGTATTAGTGAAAAGGGCCCAAGGGGTAGCCGCCCAACGAAGGTCCATTATATTTAACGATAGAACAGATGATGATCATCCTGAAGTTCCTTTTATATCAACTTGCCGTGCTAAAGCGGTGTGGAACTTAATTAAAACCTATTAAGTCTCATACATTCGTCACATCTCAGAGGGCGTACCATGAACTCTTTTTTTTGTTTTTGAAGTGAAACTTCTTTAGAATCGTTGTGATTTCAAACCGGGTGCAACGGAAAAAACGACAGGTAAGAGACACAAATACAAAAATGTGTAGGAATGAATGAGACAGAAATATACATACTATTTTATAATATATATATTTTTAAATAAACACTACACTACACTCAACGGCCCTCATTACGATTGTTCTATCCTGTGTCGGGGTCCGGGAGTCAAGCCAGACCGGAAAACATGCCTGTAATGTCAATACAAACATCTGCTCCAAGCGGGAATCGAACCTGCGACCTGTGGCGCTTAAGAAAGGTTCGCTACCGCTGCGCCACAACGTCGTCGTTGTTAAATATCATCAGATATTGCAAACTGATAATATTATAAACACAGAACCTATTTGATAGTTATCAAATTATATTTTGAAATGTAGTAACAATTTAACCCGTAAATAGGAAATCGATACACAAGCGACCCCGGTTAAATTTCAGTTCTATTTATTCGTTTGGAAATTCAGAAATGTTGGACGCTAGTATCGTGTTTGCGAAATCGCTTTTAACAATTTAGATAACATTATGATGAATGTTTTAATTAAAGCCTCATTTACAGTTTCGATAAAATGGGTTGAATTTGATGCTTAGTACCGAGATTTAAAGGTAGCACTCAATACGTGTAACTTAGGATTAAAAAATAATTCAACGTATGGCAACGTGTGAGGTATCTTTTGATAGGTCTTTGTCTGGACTGTTAATTTATTTCATTATCATTCCTTATATGAAAACCTATTCGGAGTAAACTGCTAAAATAAAATAATCAAATAAAATAATCAAATAAAATCAAATCAAATCAAATATTTTTATTCAACATAAAAAGCATTACACTTATTTGTTGAAAGTCAGATTCTATCACCGGCTCCAAAATTAAACCTCTACCTTAGAAGAACCGGCGAAACAAACTCAGGGGATTTTATCTTTTTTTTATATGTATTTTTTTAAACTGATATTAGTTTACATATTATAATCACTGAAAAGCCTGGAGTGACTGTCTCATTCCCAAGGCGTGGTTTCCTCAAGGTATTCACCAATTTTATAATAGCCTTTACCACACAAACGTTCTATGACCGTTTTTTTAAAATTTATTTATGGAAAGTTTCTGAACGCTTTCTGGGATCCTATTGTAAAACCGCATACCCTAAAAGAGTTACTAATTTTATGCAGTCTAGTAACTGGCATTGTTAATTTATGTTTGTTCCTAGTATTGATGTTATGATTATTACTACATTTTGTAAATTCATTGATGTTCTTATGTACATACATAACATTTTCTAAAATGTTTTGAGAAGCAACAGTCAATACATTAATTTCTTTAAATTTCTCCTTTAAAGAATCTTTACAATAAAAACTCTTTTGAATCAATCTCTTTCGTGACGCCTTTGAATAAATTTGACTCTTCATATTTTCTTCACAACAGACGCCTTTATGAAAAACGATTCTTAAGGAATAAATTCGAAAAAATTAATCACGTGGAAGCAATGAAACGTGGTATAAGGTCTCAATTTTCTGTGTAGTAACAATCCATGACGCAAGTTTTTCTGTCGCAAGCGACACAAGATATCATTGAGACTAAGTAATGAATACTTCTTTCATATAATAGGTTATCCCTGACATGTGACGAAGCCAATGTGTCAACGTATGTGTCGTCCCACGAAAGAGCCCGTCTCCGTTAATAATTTAAAAAAATCTTTAAAAAAATTAATACTAATCTAGTTTTTCCATAGCAAACACGGCTGCCAAAAAACTTGGTATACTCGCCAAGATGAGACGGTATGTCACCTCGGAGCAGCTCTTAAGTCTTTACAGAGCTCAAGTTCGCCCTTGTATGGAATACTGTTCTCATCTCTGGGATGGGTCTGCTAAATATCAACTGGATGATTTGGACTCAGTGGAGCGCCGAGCGAAGAGGATCATAGGTAGTAACTCACTCGTGGAGGCAAATCTTCTGAGCCTCGAACACCGTAGATGAGTGGCCTGCCTCCCGGTTTTTTATCGGTTACATTTCGGAGAGTGTGCGGAGGTTTTTCATAACCTGATACCCTCTTTCCCGTTCCATCGCCGAACAACTAGGCGCGGCGAGCGTTTTCACCCTTACGTCGGAGACATTCCTCCTTTACGCACGAAGCGGTTTGCCTCCTCTTTCATTATGCCGACGGCTAAGGAGAGGAACTCTTTGCCGCGGTCAGTTTTTCCAGAATGCTATAACCTGGACACCTTTAAGGCCAGAGGGAACAGACACCTTCTAGGCATACGTGCTCCATCTTAGACCTCATCTTCGCCTTCCACCAAGCGAGATTGAGGTCAAACGTAACAAAACAAAAATACATTATACATTTTAAACGTAATTTTTGTACACCGTTCAATGTTGTTATATAAGACGCTCATAGCCGGGTGCACTCACTGATCGGTAAACGATCGATGGGTAAAGCAACTTTAGGTGCGGTCAGTCATTACATGGGTGATCGCATAGTGGTATTTCAACTGAGCGTCTCCGTGCTTCGGAGGGCACGTAAGAAAATTGTTAATATAACTTCCGTATAAAAGCAGTGAAATGAACTCGCAAAGCCTCTGAAAAGGAAAACAAGGCTTACAATGATTACATTTAAAATATAAGCGAGTGGTTCTAATCCAGAGCGGTAAAAATTAATAAATTGAAAATATGGGAGGATTTTAAATTAAAAACCCACTGCACAGCACTCGACCACTTTCAAAGGTAATGTTTGTAAATAAAACAAAGAGCTTGTTGTTTGGAGAGAGTAAAATTTTCATTGAAACGTTTCATACGGAGTTTTTTTAAATAGTTATTATAGTGACAAAAATATTTGTTTTTAGGGTTCCGTAGCCAAATGACAAAAACGGAACCCTTATTGTTTCGTCATGTCCGTTTGTCCGTCTGTCCGTCTGTCAATTCGTCCGTCTGTATGTCACAGTCATTTTACTCGGAGACCATTGGCTGTATCTATACGAAATATTTCTTAATAGGTGTATTTTATGAACTGCACAACGATTCTGTAATGAAACATTAAAATATATAAGAATTAAGGGTAGCAGTCCATACATGTAACAGAAAGTTGAAAAAAAAATTTCAACGTATATCAACGTATGAGGTATCATTGGATAGGTCTTTCCAAATGATAAGGAGGTTTGCTTTTGACTTTTTTCATTAAGTCAGTAGTTGTTGAGACATTAGCTTTTAAAGTCATAAAAATTTTGGGATCAAATTAACAATAACTCTTTTAGTTGCTTATATAAAACATATCGAGTTAGAAAGTGTAAAACTTATATAAAATATATAAGACATCTCTCGAACAATGTGAGCCACCTGTCATCCGTACATTTGACGAGCGAGCTTCAAACTCTTCAAACTCAAAGCGAGTTTAGGGTTACAACGTCAATGCGTACATAATGGAAAATAAATTAGCCTATTCTACAAAACGGTTTCCTAGAGCCAATTTAAGTTATTACAAAGTTACAAGATATAAAACAAGAAGTACTTGTTTTCGGTTACTTAGTTGGAAGTATAATTTTTACGTTTGAATTTATGCACAGAGTAAAACCTACCTTTCACATTCTTTTTAGAAGAAAGAGTGTTAAGAAGATTGGAAGATGACCGTGGCTGTATTGAAAGAAAGAAAGAAAGAAGTAAAGAAAGAAGTAATTTATTTGGGACAATACATGGTTGTTAAAAGAAAAGACAGACGTAGAATAAAAGAAAAAAAAAACAATTAAACTTAACAATAACCTACAAAAGTACCTATAACTATAAAGAAAAAAAAAAAAAAGAAATAACTTAATAAATAAAAAAAAGACAATTATAGGAAAAAAAAAATAACCTAACAAAAAAAAAAAAGAAATATATATTGGTTGCACTGGTGGAATAATCTCTGCTGTGACAGAGACTATCCCAACAGCATATAGCATAATAGTATAAATATACACTACGCAAAAAAATTAAAGGATATTAAAAAGTGTGGGTGATTTTCAACAAGGGATAGCTCGGAGAAAAGTGGTCGTACAGTCAAGAAAAAAAA
Organism: Hestina assimilis; assembly: GCA_023373885.1. NCBI lineage: Eukaryota > Metazoa > Arthropoda > Insecta > Lepidoptera > Nymphalidae > Hestina > Hestina assimilis. Next base: position 9,528,238 of record CM041761.1, on the reverse strand, counting down.
ACAGATTGTAGCTTCAAGTCTTGTTTTCAAATCTTAAAACTAGACACTTGTAAAAAACACAGATTGTACTGTGTTTTTTTCTTGATTGTACGACCATTTTTCTCCGAGGTATCCCTTGTTGAAAATCACCCACAAATTTTGACTACTTTTTAATATCCTTTAATTTTTGTGAGTGTATATGTATATGTATATGTATATGTATATGTATATGTATATGTATATGTATATGTATATGTATATGTATATGTATATGTATATGTATATGTATATGTATATGTATATGTATATGTATATGTATATGTATATGTATATGTATATGTATATGTATATGTATATGTATATGTATATGTATATGTATATGTATATGTATATGTATATGTATATGTATATGTATATGTATATGTATATGTATATGTATATGTATATGTATATGTATATGTATATGTATATGTATATGTATATGTATATGTATATGTATATGTATATGTATATGTATATGTATATGTATATGTATATGTATATGTATATGTATATGTATATGTATATGTATATGTATATGTATATGTATATGTATATGTATATGTATATGTATATGTATATGTATATGTATATGTATATGTATATGTATATGTATATGTATATGTATATGTATATGTATATGTATATGTATATGTATATGTATATGTATATGTATATGTATATGTATATGTATATGTATATGTATATGTATATGTATATGTATATGTATATGTATATGTATATGTATATGTATATGTATATGTATATGTCATGGTACAAAATAGAGATGCCGTTTTTTTTTTTTATGTAAGAGGGGGCAAACGGGCAGGAGGCTCACCTGATGTTAAGTGATCACCGCCGCCCATGAACATCTGCAACACCAGAAGGCATGCAGGCGCGTTGCCGACCTTTAAGGAAAGAATAGGCTCTTCTCTTGAAGGTTCCCAAGTCGTATCGGTTCGGAAAGACCGCCGGCGGAAGTTGGTTCCACAGAGTGGTTGTGCGAGGAAGAAAATGTCTTCTAAATCGCGCTGTTGTGGATTTCCAGACATCGAGGTGGTATGGATGGAACTTAGAGTTTTGTCGCGATGTCCGATGGTGAAATTCTACCGGCGGGATCAATCCAAACAATTCCTCAGAACACTCTCCGTGATATATGCGATAGAAGATGCAGAGTGATCCGACATCTCTACGCAATGCCAAAGGATCAAGCCGATCGGAAAGACCTTGATCGTCGACAATTCGAGCCGCTCTACGTTGGATGCGGTCAATTGGAAGTAGCTGGTACTGGGAGCTCCCGCCCAGAGGTGAGAGCAGTACTCCACGTGTGGTCGAATTTGTGCCTTGTAGAGCTTTAGGCGATGAGCCGACGTGAAGTAGTGCCTCGCCTTGCTGAGCACACCAAGCTTTTAGAGGCCAATTTCGTTCAGTTTATGTCATCATTTGAAACGCAATAAGAGTTAATGGTAAGCCTCCATTTCATTATTTAACATTCAAAATCTGAAATTCTTTCTATCGTTAAAAGAAAAAAATCTAAGCTTTAAATGATTTTCCGCAGAACGAATATTTTTATAATCTGTGCAAATTGAGAATTGTTGCGGAAAAATGGTATACATTTTTCGACGCTGTGGATTGTAAATGATTAATCACTTTACGTTTATTACGCTGACGGTGTAACTTTTTCTAAAAATGTTATCAGAAGCATTACAATACGGAGAGTTAAACGATTGGGGGATATTATTTAATTTCATGACGGTTGGCAAACAGGTATACGGTCCGCCTGATGGTAAGCAGCCACCGCAACCTATGAACGCGCGATACTTGAAGTATCACATGCGACAGGGATGAGAAGGAAAAAGGAAGGAAATAGTGGCTTTAGCAGATTGGGCTTCCGGCACTCTCACTCATTTCACTCATATAGTAAAAACTCTTTTCTTAAATAAACCTTACACACTCAACGGCCCCCATTAGGATAGTTGTATCCTGTTTTGGGTGTCCGGAAACATACACAATGACAAGAAAAACCAGACCACACCCACACCGGAAAACATGCTTGTATGGTCAATACAAACATCCGCCCCGATCGGGAATCCAACCCGCGAGCTGTGGTGCTTAAGGCAGGTTCATTGCGCTGCGCCACAACGTCATCATTTTATCATGCATTATAAAACTTTCAAAAACGAGATTTCAAATCTTAAAATATTTCGAACCGGTTACGGCCAAAAAAAACTTCTTATAATAAGTTTGTTCATCAAACAAATTTCGAACTTCTTTAACGATATTGCCTTTTGACATTAAAGCTTTAATTACCGGTTACACCGTTTTCCCGGAATAAACCGGTTAATTAAAGCTTTCAATAAATCTTTTATAGCTTTTATACTACGAATGACATAATGAGAAAATCCGGATTTTTAATAACTGGTTGTTTTGAAGCCACTTCCAAGTATTATTGTCAAGTAATTACAGTACAGTAGACCCTCAAGAAGAACAGGCCGACTTGATTGGAGAAGTACTACCCTGACACGGAATATCTATCTCCTCTCCTTACCGGGTGAAAATGCCCTTGTAATACTTCTGATATTACTACCGGCTATAGGGTACGGTGGACGCTTACCATCTTCTTCATCCTTCTTCATCCTAGCATTATTCCAGGTATTTTATGTACCCAGGGTCTGCTTATTACTCTTATCCGGATTTGACAGGTTACTAGTTTTTACACGGAGCGATTGCCATCTGACCTCCTCAACCCTAAGGGCGAACCAGTAACTCATTGGATAAGAGCAATTTACTTATCAAGAGTTAACGATTATTATCAGATGTTATTAATAATAACCGGGACCGACAGCTTAACGTGCTCCAAGGCACGATGGGGAAACCCACACGGACAAACGCCCAGACCGAGACAGAAATTTTTAACAAACATCTGCCCGAGCGGGAATCGAACCCGCAACCGTCGAGACTAAAGGCAGACAACGGTGGACGTTTACCATCATACAATAGTTATTTCATCTCTTGCTGGTGGTAGGGCTTAAAAGGCCCGCCTGGTTAGCTACCACCATAATTATGTTGGTGAAAAACCCGTGGAGTGACTGCTCGTCAGCCGCGTTTCGAGGTCTGCCAGCGGATAACCAGTTGTATCTTAAAGGGCAACAACGCACCTGCATGCTCTCTCATGTTGCAGATGTTCATGGGCGGTGGTAATGGCGTAACATCGAGTGAGTTTGTCCCCTTTGATATAACAAATGTCACGAAGATAAGTAGGTCTTAGTCGTGGGTGTAGCTCGGGAGCGCTCGGATTCGCTCAAGCCGCCGGTCGGGTTACCAGTGCCCATGTTTTGCGTCAAAATTTGACAACAGCGCGTTTCAATACACAACATAAATCAAATTTAAATGTTTATGTAATAAAATTTTGTTTCAATTTTGCGACATTATGCTAATTCGATTAAAAACAATTATAATATGGAGCCATCTTGTATTTTAAGAGGCTATTCAAATAGACCAGTCTTTCTCGATTTGTATTCAGGTACGCATTGTCAGCTATTCTATCGTAAAGTAATACTGTTTCGGTTTGAAAGACACTGTAGCTAGTGAAATTACTGGGTAAAGGAGATTTCACAACCAATATCCCGAGGTTGGCAACGCGTGAGTGTTAATATAGTTTTTTGATAATCCAACGAAAACCCAACATTTTTCGGGGATAAAAAGTATTCTATGTTTTAAACCATTACCTGATTTAGACGTTCATAGCCAATTGCACCGACTGATCGGTAAACGATCGGTAGTGTAAGCAACTTTAGGCGCGGTCAATCACTAGATGGGTGATCTCATAGTGGTATTTCAGAGCATCTCCGTGCTTCAGAGGGCACGTAAAATGTAGGTCCCGGCGGTTGACAATTTGACAACAGTCGATAAGTCAAGTCAGAGGCCTACGGGCGACCTGAACAACTCTGACACTAAGTTGGCAACTAATCACTCAATAAGAAAAAAAGAACCCGATTTAGTAAGTTATGTGTGTAGCAAATTTCATCCGAATCCGTGCAGTAGTTTTAGCGTGAAAGAGTAATAAACATCCATCCGTCCATCCAAATTTTCACATTTATAATATTAGTATAGAACCGTTGTGGCGTTGTGGGTAGCGAGTCTGCCTTTAGTCTCGACGGTTGTGGGTTCGATTCCCGCTCGGGCAGATGTTTGTTAAAATTTCTGTCTCGGTCTGGGCGTTTGTCCGTGTGGGTCTCCCCACCGTGCCTCGGAGAGCACGTTAAGCTGTCGGTCCCGGTTATTATCAATAACATCTGATAATAATCGTTAACTCTTGATAAGTAAATTGCTCTTATCCAATGAGTTATTGGTTCGCCCTTAGGGTTGCGGAGGTCAGATGGCAATCGCTCTGTGTAAAAACTAGTAACCTGTCAAATCCGGATAAGAGTAATAAGCAGACCCTGGGTACATAAAAATACCGGGAATAATGCTAGGATGAAGAAGAAGAATATTAGTATAGAAGTATAGATGAACATACAGGATACATAAAGCTCTTACTCCAAATCGATATAATATTATTTGCAGCTGCTATTAAAGGTAAGAGCACTCGCTCTTCTCTCAAGGCGATCTTAGTAGTTACTACTTTTGAAACAGAATTATTAATCCTTTGTTTGTAGAATCCATCAGCTTTAACTGAGGATTAGGATCAAATTATAATTGTATCTTTTCTACTCTACTGCTGAAAGAGGGTAATACTTTTCGGGCATATATATATATATTTTTTTTATATAAACGCCGGAGGGCAAATAACTCCACTCCACCTGACGGTAAGTGGAAGTGGAGTCCACACGCGAAGGTGGCTAATATGGTTGCAGGCGAACTGTACTAGCCATCCTCGCCCTGCCTACCCGCAAGGTGCCTCTTCACGCCTCGTTTGAAGGACCCCAGGTTGTAAGAATGAGGGAACACTTATATTCTTTGGTATTCCATTACATTCGCCTCAGTTGTGCGAGTCTCCATCTTCCTAGCATTATTCTTAGTCTTAGTCTGATTTTAGGGGTTAATAGTTTTTGCGCAGAGCGTTTGACCTACCAAGCAACCAGCAACACAAAGGGTGAACCAGTAACTCATTGGTAACTCATTGGATATGAGCAAATTATCCATCAAGAGTTAAAGATGTTATGATAATAACCGATACCGACTGCTTACAAACTTGACAAACGCCTATACTGAAACAGATATTTATAACATCCGTTCTGAGCGGGAATCATACCCGTGACCGTTGAGTGTCAAAGCAGGCTCACTACCAGTACGCCACAACGGTCGTTTTAATTGTGCGAGGGTATATTATTTTAACAAATTGGTATACGCCATGATCTAAAAAAAATGTAAGCGAATAAAAACATTTCTTTATATTTAATTTATATTTACATTCTTATTACTTCTTTTTTATTATACTAAGTTGGCAAGCAAGCATACGGACCACCTGATGGTAAGTGGTTTCCGTAGCCTATGAGCGTTTGCAACACCATTAATACAACATCGAAATATTGGTTCTTAAGTCTTCTTTGTGCCCTTGAAACCGAAACACAATAATGCCAGACACTACTGCTTTACGGTAGAATATATGACATAGCGGTGGTACTTACCTAGCTAGCCTCTTGCAACTAAAGACCTACCACCAGTGTGACTGATTGCACTGGAGGAATAATCTCTGCTGTGACAGAGATTATCCCAACATCTATTATTACGGAATTAAAAGAGCTTTTAAAATAGTTTTATTTTATTCAAAATAAAAATCTTAACCAAAGTAGAGAGTATAAAATATAGTTACACGAACTAAACTCACACGTCTGAGAGTATTTTTACAGAGCAATTCAATTTTACCGAACCAGCAACGTCTCGGTGCATTCGCGTTTTATACGTTCTTTACCTTAGATCAGTGGTTCGTGTAAGAAATGGCATTGCGTAATACCATATATAATTTGATATTATTGGAATGAAAACGAATTACCTTAATGTGACTGCGAATGTAATGGGTATTGCGATTTAGTAGAAATCGTCACGTCATGAAATACCGCATGGTGTGTGTGTGCGTGTATGATTTGTACTGAGCCTACTATAAACAAATAAGCAAGTGAGTGTACACGCGGGTGCTCAACACCCTCTCTGTCCCTGTCTACTACGGGTGCAACAAAATTACTGTACAAAGTGACAGATCGCCGTAACAAATTACCAGCATTTGGTACCTATTTATTACTTTTGTATAAATATTTGGTACTAGCTTTTGCAAGCGGCTTCGCGTGAACAAAGACAAAATTCCCCCAAATTTGATATTATCATGATAGTCATATTATTTGATAGTCATATTTATTTATATCTAATCAACAACCTTAAAATAAGATTCAAGCTTCTAAAACGACGATACTTCTATGAACTTTTCACAAACGGCTAGACATGAGCCACTTCCGTAAATTTCTTTTTCCGAGTATATGTTACTCTTAGCCGTATCTTGTTAACAGCATCCGCCTTTTAATCTTCGCTCTAAGAAAATTACGTACAAAATTTTATTTGAAATAAACTTTATTCGCTCTAAATTAATGAGCAGCAGTTTTAATTGCAATTCGATGCCAATTATTAGGCGATCATTGAGGCGCACGATAGTGGACCTGTCCTAGACACCATAGGTCCACTTTGTTCCAGTCACAGACCGATGTAACCAACCGACAAAAGTAAGGCGTCCTAAGCACGTCCTGCAAGACCCTGACGATACGATTACATTAGAAAATGCCCCTTACACAGCACAGACACGCACACAACACTGTCCTTGCCGGCGAGGACGAGGTCCTTTGTCGGGTGAGTCTATCGTATAGAATGCGCTCGGAGCGCTGTCTCCATCTCCGATGACGTCCTTAGCCGTGGTTCGTCTTCGCAGGAGGCACACTAAGGACGGAATCGAATTTGAGCCCCCGTGAGGGCTGTCCCTTTATCACGGCTAAGTCTCAGTACTCGGCCCCCCACCCGGTGACGCTGTCAAGGCCAGTAGGGCCAACAGCAATACACATTCCGAAAAAAAAATAGTTCCAGTGTGGGCGTATCTGTGCTTGTCATTGTGCATGTTTTCCTACCCCCGACACAGTATATTATTATCCTGATGGGGGTTGAGTGTATAGCATTTATTTTTTCTTTATATTTAATTATGATAGACTGTATGTTTCGCTATGAAATTCATTGTAAGACTAATAAAGTCAATAGTAATAAGAAATTTCATTTTTGTTAAAAAAGCAAAAAGCTTGGTTCATATGAGAATTCACTGCTTCTAAATAGTTTGTGTCTAAATACTTCCTTATTTATGTGAGTAAGTTGGCTTGGCAAGCTAGCCTAGGACCAATCTGACGGTAACCTGTTGTCGTAGCCTATCAGCGCTTGCAACACCATTTTGTAGGTGTCACTTACGCGTTGCCAACCTCGAGATAATGGTTTTTAAATCTCCTTTGCCCAGTAATTTCATTAGCCTACAGTGCCCTTCAAACCGAAATACTATATACTGCATTGCGGTAGAATAACTGACACTGTGGTACCTACCACATGTGGTATCTACCACAGCCGGCATCTTGCAATAAAATGCTTACCACCAGTAACTAATTATTATTACGGGATGGGATTCGCGGATTTGGGAATAAACACCTGATGGCTCTAAATAAGACTTTATTGAGATCTAGATTACATAACAGAACTTAACAAATCACAGGTCCAAATCACAGGTTAATCGTAGTCCAAAAGAATAGCCTAGGTCACAAATTATCGCACTTATTCACTGGTATCACTTGTAGTTTCTTCGCTCGTAGCTCAGAAGCGAATGAATCAGTCGACGCGCCGGGCAGCTTATATACTACGGAACACGGGTTCGAGAAAGTTCCGTTCACTGAATGTTATACGGCACTTTTCGAGAACACATCTTTCTAGAACCTACGCGACTAAAGCAAATAGACGGAAAAGTTAGCAAGCGATTTTGAACCTTTACGGGGATAAGGTTGACTGTAACAGTATTAATACTCTTTAGGCTGTATAGACTTGATGTTTTCATCAAAAATTGCAACCCATTTTTGATGAAAATGACTGACTGAAAATTTACTATTCTCTCGTAAACTATCCATGTATTCCAAAATCCAATCTCTCACCAACTCTGACTTTCTTTTTCTGTTCGTATTTTTCCTACTCCTCCTTAAAGGTACTTACCATCAGGTGGGTCGTAGGAATTTTTCCCTGACAAAATGAAAAAGGTAAAGAAAAAATAAAAACATTAATAATAATTACAAAAACTGTCAGCAAATTGTTTATTTTAAGCAAATTAAATGACCAAAAAATTGCAGTTCAAAAACCATGAATCCTCAGAGAATCAGAGAAGCCTTCAATTATAACGTAAAAAATGTATACGACGAGGTTTTAATACCGACCGCTGGAATTATTACACTGAAAAAAGGGGAAGATAAAAATTACAATCCTATTGTGCTCGGCCACTTTGAACGTAAATGTTTCTAAATAACGCAAAGGGTTTACGCTCTTAGTGGAAGGTCAGATATAATGTTAAATATATATTTTATTCTTACAAAGAAGCTTATGGAAGAATTGTGGTGATGTGACAAAAATAGGCTTATACTGTAAAGGACAATATGATATGATTGACGTAGAGCCATGCTTCTTTCGACCGGGGAAGTACTACCCTCTCACAGAAAATCGGCGTCAAGTAACAGTATCAGTAGGTACTGTTGCGTTTTGAGCGATGAGTGAGATAACCGAAGGCCCAATCTACCACACCTCTATTCCCTTCCTTTTTCCCCTCATCCCTTCCTTCTTGTTCCTTGGGTTGGTTGGTTGGTTGGTGTGATACTTCAAGTATCTCAAGAGTTCATAAGTTACGGTGACTGTTAACCATCAGGCAGACCGTATGCCTGTTTGCCAACCGTCAGGTAATAGCCAGGTTCAGAAGGGCAGCTGGCAAACCCCTCATGGCCCTACCTCGCTCTTCATCCTTGATAAATGCACGAAAAAAAAAGAGCGCAATGATCTCGTAAATAGCTCTTATATTTTGTGGAGTACCTTCTGTTCTATATATGTTAAATTCTTGAAACCATCAGAAAGTTTATATCGGACTATCTCAGAAGCAAACCCTATCAGACAAAAATAATTAATAAATGAGTCTGGGAGGAAGAAAATAAAGATTAGATTTGGTTGGGCTTGGGCCCAATTACTGGCTACGCCTATGTATGCTTCAGAGCTTCGGCAGTTGAATTTAATTTAACCATGACGATTGCAAAACGAAGGTCAATTCAAAACAAAAACCCAAACTCAGACAGTTATTTAATACCTGAAACTCGAAAGGTAAAATCGCTACAGGAAAAAAGTCTGACGGCTTTAAATGATTTTCCACGGAATGAACCTTTTATAATCTGCGCAATTTATGAACGACAGCGGAAAATTTTATTTTTATACCACATATTGTAACACGTATTGTATAACAATAATTTATTATGTGAAAGTAATGCAATTACACTTTGGCTTTAGCTCTAGTAAAATATTTTGGTCGATTTACAAGGTGAGGTTTATAGGCTTTTATTCGGAGGAAATAAGCTAAGCAGTAAGTTTCAATACATAATAAAATTAACTATGTACACAATATCGACATTCTAATGTACATACGTCTCACTTGTTTATTTAAAAGCATAAAATAAATAAATAAACTCTACACATTCAACGGTGCTATAATGGTCTTTATATCCTGTGTCGAGAGTCCGGAAACACACACAACGACAAGGACAAATACACCCAAACTGGAACATATGTCTGTATGGTCAATACAATCATCTGCTCAGAGCGGAAATCGAGTTCGCTACGGTTATATATGGCGGCAGTATGGTGCCGCCCAAGGTGGAGGCCGAAAGGCCTGGCGCGTTCGCGCGCGGAGGTATGTATTGGTATATATGTATTAGTATGTATTATTATGTATGTATGGCGGCAGTAAGTTGCCGCCACCGGTGTGCCCCTCGGGGCAAGCGCCGGAGCATCGCGGTTGTGCTTCGGCGACCCCGCGACATCCCACTATGGCGCCAGATGGGACCTTGGAGTTTTAGTGTGTAGGGGAGCTCGGCTCCGAGTCCACACACCTCCTGCGCCATTGCACCCGTCCCGGCGCTCGAGTGCGTAACTGCATTTCTCACAGTAAAAAAAAAAAAAAAGGTTCGCTACGGTTGCGCCAAAACATCGGCATCAAAAGAACACATAGCTGTAAGTAATGATTTTCGATGAAACTAATTGATGATCCCCAAATCTAAAAATATGTTCGGTATCTTATTTTTTTTTATGTCATGACGGTTGGCAAACAAGCATACGGTCCGCCTGATGGTAAGCAGTCACCGCAACCTATGAACGCTTGCGCTACTTGAAGTATCACAAGCACGTTGCCAACCCAAGGAGCAAGAGGGACGAGATGAGAAGGGAAAAAGGAGGAACAAAGTGGGTGGGAGATTGGGCCTCCGGCGCTCACACTCATCGCACGAAACGTAACAGTACCTAATGATACTGTTACTTGATGCCGATTTTCTGTGAGAGGGTAGTACATCCCCGGGCCCCTTCTCCTTATTTAAGAAAAATCCTTATATTTTAAACTTATCATAAAAATTCATTAAATAATCAAATTTACACTTAAACCATACCCTCGTAGATGGAATGATAGAAATGTCCCCGGGAGGCACCTCTTACCTGCCTGAAACCATGCGACCTGACTTGTAATGTTTGGGGTTAAATAAGGTTAAGCTAACTGTCCTTCGGTCACGTAACCTGATGCTGTAATATGTCTGTCTCTCTTTCATATCAGGTACATGTAAAAGAGAAAGCAGATGAATAAATCGACTTGACATGATAAGTCACCTCGGCCTAAAGATTTGGGCGCTTATAGCGTTTCGTATTCTGAATTCTTTCAGATGTAACGAAATTTTAGCACTGCAAAGAACAATATTTTTTATTGTTTAAATTTCTTTTTTATTGGAACGAAGTTCCTTAACGCGGCTGACGGGTAGTGCAATTTAGTACAAATCGTCACGTAACGAAATTCCGTATGTTGTGTGCGTGTGTGTATCGTAGCCTACTACAAACAAATGAGCACGCGAGCATCGAGCAAGTGAGTGCGCAGCCGGGTTCGCAAAACTCTCTCGCTCTCTCTCTCTCTCTCTCTGTCTCTCTCTCTTTGTCCTTGTCTTTTTTTATCATATAACCTATTGAAATAAACATATTTCATTTCGAATTACATTGGGAGTTGAAGAAAAAACGTAAGGAACCTCGTTCCTGACGAGGTCCCCTAACCGCACATTTTTGTTTTCAAATACATTTATAGTTTTTAGGCTCTGCAACTACTTATGTCAATCAGGTGCAGTTGCTGAGAATATAGTACGCCTGTAGATTATTCACAAAATCGTCTACTTTTTACTTAATCTGGCGACCTGCCATCAGTTTATTAGTTTTTAGACGACCCCATCGCCCGCTGTTGGGATAACCTCTGTCACAGCAGAGATTATTCCACCAGTGCAATCAGTCACACTGGTGGTAGGTCTTTTGTTGCAAGAGGCCGGCTAGGTAGGTACCACCGCAGTGTCATATATTCTGCCGCCAAATAGTAGTGCTTAGGCATTACTGTGTTCCGGTTTGAAGGGTATTGTACGCTAGTGAAATTACTGGGCAGACGAGATTTAAGAACCAATATCTCGAGGTTGGCAACGCGTGAGTGGCACCTACTAATGGTGCTGCAAGCGCTCATAGGCTACGGCAACCACTTACCATCAGGTGGGCCGTATGCTTGTTTGCCAACTTTTAACATAAAAAAAAAAAAAAAAAGTTTTAAAGTTTTCTTCGTTTCATAAAGATTTCAAAATTTTTTTTCACCTAAGAGATTGTATTTAAATAAGTAATATTCGATTATATTAAAATAGTTATTTCAAAAGACACATTTATTGTCTACTTAGTTTTAAGGATGCATGTGGTATATTCCTTCATGTAATATTAACTATAGAATCCTGTTAAAATAAAAATCCTCCAAGTAACGCATTATCCTGTGGACAGAAAATTTAATTTTAACGACGATTATTCGACCCTTTTTTATTACACCATAAAAATGATAAACTTCTGCTTTATATTTCGATAATTAAAAGAATAATTTAAATATTATTAACTTCAATATTACAGTTTATCAGTGTTTATTACAGTATAAATGTTCAAGAACAACTAATGATTTATAGTGGTACCCACACTTAGTGAAAAACTGTTAAAATTTAATTATAAACTGTATAGATTCATATCAAAATGGTTGCATACCACCATGCATGTAATCATTATACAATAATAAATTTATAAAATCGATTCGTAAAATAATAACTCACGCCCTCACTCATTTAAGTAAGAATATTAAATAGTGTCGAATATTGAGGCATCATCCCCATTCCTCAAATGCTCATCATTCGCCTCAACTGGTCAACTCGCCTCGCGCACGACACTAACGTGACGAATGTTGCCAGTCGAGTCGGCCACAATCTCGCATGAACTCACGAGTGAGAACCGCATCACTATTCAATTGAGACTCAAAAATGTGTTACTTCCCATTCAAGGGCTTAGTTCAATATGCCATAAAACTTATAGTACATATGGACGCAAATAAGCAATACCATGTCAACCCACAAAATTGAAAAACTGAGTTATATATGCAGAAGCGTTGGTAAATGGCTGAAGAACATTTTTCTTTCATATTTGTAGGGTTTTAAGCTTTAAAACTTCTAAAAAGTCATTTTTTAAATCATGCAATTGATGTATTATTTCAAACGTTTTGGGTTATATTGTATACGAAATATGCAGTTTGTATACTTATTTTTTGTGAAAATAATTATAAATAACTTACATAAATCTGATATTGCCAAAAACTTGATCAATACATAAAAAAATCATATAAAGCAAGTTGTTCAAAATCTTCAAACGCGTTTTTCTGGAAATGATATTTGTGTGGGTTGACATGGTATTGCTTATTAGCGTCCATACTATATTATAATCAAAATAAAACCCTTACTAAATAAAACTCCTGCTTTCTTCAGCTGGTAGATACTATTAATTTGATTTACGCGGTCCTGTAATCGAACTAGCTAGTTTAGAGAAGTCACTAAAGAGATGGATGGATGGATATTTTATTCTACGGCAAGTTTTACATATATCAAAATTGCATTTTTGGGTATTTACGCCCAACGATTGTTTACAGGTGGCTTTTAATATAAAATAGACATGTTGTTTTAATGCAAATACAGACTGCTCGACGCAGATAAATAATTTTAATATAAAATAGACATATTGTTTTAATGCAAATACAGACTGCTCCACGTAGAGAGATAAGAAATAATTTCCGCATTTTTTAAATATTATTTCTAGATTATCAAAACATTTGATTTTTATGTATCTTCGTCTTTTCTAATTCGATTGTTCGTTCTTAGGCGGATAGGTGATGCTTCCGTTGTGGTCTTATATGATTTTTTTGATGATCTAATGAAGGAAGTCAGGAATACAGCATCCACAATGATTTTTTTTACTTATGCCTTGGACAGTTCACGTCGCTTTGTTCTCTTCACGCAAAGATGAAATCTTTTAAATAATATAAATTAATTAAAAAAAAATGAAAATAATAATTATTGTTTATACCGTATAATTCCTTAATTAAATATTTTCACAAGTTGTTAAAGGCTTCAGTTGTGCTAGATGATTATTTTTCTTATCTTTAAGTCCAAATATTTGCGCTTCTTCTAAAGTTTCCGGTAATTTCTTATTTAAAGTTTCAGGCAACAGTAACGATGATATTATACCCACAACAGATGCAGCTACCAAAATAATAGCAGGTATTCTTGGATCGATTTGACGTCCCTAAAATTATTAACAAATTTTTACTTATGAAACACTGTAAATACACAGTGTAATGAGAAATATTAATTTATACGGAATATAACAGTATAAAGACAATTTCCTTATAGCTTAGTTACATAAAATATATAAAGCTATCCGGTTCTCTTACCAATAACAATAGATATGGGCACACTGCTGCAGCTAAACCAGATACAATATTCCCTAGAGACGTTCCCGTTTGTCGCAGGCAAGTAGGATAAAGTTCCATATTCAACAAATTAATCACAAAATATGACATAGTCGTTGATAATCTGGCAATAATATTGAATGAAGTACCCATCCACCATTTTCTAATCCAACTAATTGTTGAACCTGAAAAGAAATTACAATTCCACACTTTTATTAGTGTTGTATAAGTTATAATATAATAACTACGCTATTTCATTTTATTATTTAATTGAAATAGGCGTATTTATAATTTCAGTCTATATTTAATTCGTTAAAACAATATAGCGTAAATATAAAACTTACTATTTTCTCTAATTGCTATACATGCCCACATAGTAGTCGAAATCGTAAAAGCTGTTACTCCTGTATAGCGACGACCAATTCTATCAGCAAGCCAAGCGGCTGCATATACTGCTGGCACTTCTGATAATGCTTGCCAAGCGAAATCCAAAAATGGATTTCCATCAACTTTTTCCCCTGAACCCATAATTAAAAGTCCATATCCCAGCGATGTAACTATCCTATAAAATTCAAAAATAATAACATTATGTAATGTAGCGTTCACAATGCTATTTAAAATATCCAAAGCTTTAAACATGATTCCAAGCTCAAATTCAAAGTTATCAGCAACGTTACCACTTATACATTTCGACTAAGATATACTTGCCAAATCACCATTTGAATGATTGTATTAATCGCAAGTCTTTTTCCAGAAAAAAGCGTCAAAACTCCGAAAACTTGAGGTTTATCTATAGAATTGGCACTTAGAATATCTTTTTCTGTATTATGTTGTATTTGTTTTTTATTTACTTTTGCTATTTTCTTTAGTTGCTTCAACGACTCTTGCACCCTACCTTGAGTATATAACCATCGTGGAGATTCAAATATTTTCCTATAAAAGAAGCCATATTATTACTTAACTCAATTGGCAATATAAATTACTATCAATATATAAATATCCAATAATACACTGAGTGCTTACCAGGACATAATTAGATAAGGAATCATAGGAGCCGTTGTAACTATGACAAATATTTTCCAGTCTCTTAGCCACCAAAATAATAAGCTCATAAAAAATAAACCAGCAGCGAACGATATAAAACGTATAGTAGCGATAACAGTTCGTCGCCTTGCTGATGACATTTCTATAGAAATAATCGTCAAGGTCTGCGGCGCTGACCAGGATGGTAAACTCGAAATTACGCAACCAATAAGAAAGCCATAATATGACATTCCAGAAAGTAAAGAAATAATACGTCCAAGAAAAAGCATCGCTAGTGAGACTATGTAAGTATACCTTCGACCATATCTGAAAAATAATTTTGTGTTAAATTTTAATCGTGTTGTAAACTAATGATTATTTACTCAAATAAAGTTAATAATTTCATCATTAGCCTGCTAAACATTAGCTTTATTTCTTAATCTTTATTGCTGTTAGCCTTACTGGCCTTGACAGTGTCACGGGACGGTGAATTCACTTGGCATAGGTGAGAGAAAAAAACAGAGATCAAGATCAGGCGATCCCTGTTTTTTCAGTCACTATGTATGCAAGCTTTGTTTTTGTTTGGATAGTTTACTCCGCCTGCCTAACTTTGAATATAATCTTCTCAGGAAGAAATTTACTTCCATGCCTTGCGAATGTGAGCTTCAAACATTAGTCTGTTGCTAAGAATAGTTGCTTCATCTCACGAAGGCGGGTTTGTCTTAGTCGTGTGTGTAGCTTGGGAGCGCTCTGATTCGCTTGAGTCGCCGGTCGGGACAGTAGTGCTAAATTGCTAATTCTTTCGCGCCAAAATTTGACAAGAGCGCGTGTCTATACAAGTCACAACTACAACCATAGCTCACTCACCCTTGTGAGATGGAACGACTATATGAAACAAAGAAATTCATAGCTTTGTTGCAAACTTTAAATCTGTCATCAATACGTACACGTCACCGAACCATCCAAAAAAACCCGATCCCACAATCTCTCCAACTTTGCCATATGCCAATATATTGGCGACTCTTATTTCTTTGTCACATACCCAATTATATTCTGATGCCACTGTTTTATCGTACCAGGTATTGTCGTAAATGAATTCTTGACACCCTGCAATAAAAAACAAAAAATATTGTACTTAAATTAAAATATTTTATTCGTTACTTTGTACTTATACAAAAAAGAGCAGAGATTATAATTTTTTCCAACTAACTGTGCCCACAGATTCGTTCTTGTGGTCTACAGAACATTGATATTTTTCTAAAATAAAAGTAGCCTTAGGTACTCTTTATACTATCTACTACGTGCCAGTGATAGTGGCATTAAAATCAGTCTAACCGTTTCAAAGATTAGCCAGAATAAACAGACAGACAAATAAGTTTTAAAGACTGTTTTTTTGTTAGGGTACTTTCATTTTCATTTCAAATCTGTTACTCAAAATTACAAGCACACACTTAAATTGTTTTTTTTTAATAGATTTAGCGCTTAACACTGCGAAGAAAAATTCTCATAGAGAAACTTGTGTATCTACGAGTATTTCATTTCATAATAAAAAAAGACTATATCTTAATTAAAAATCAACCAACTAACATTATTGTAATAAAATGTAATTTCAAGGTATTAACAAATCATTGAAATAAAGATGCAAACATACCAATCGAATTATTATTTTCATTAGGATTCGAATAAACTAGACAACTGTCGAATTTCATTTGTCCTCTTATATCTTCATTTCTAAAAATCAATATTATATTGTCAGTGATACAAAATAAACAACAAAAAAACTAACATTATATTTTACTCTACCTTGGTATGTTAAATATTTTCCATTCTTCATCACTAATGTTACTCGGTTTCTCTGGAATTTTACACATGTGAGGCGTTATCGCAAGCGCCAGAATCATATTCATGTACGCCATACCCCATAATGCCAGAAATATACAATTATAAACTATATCAAAACGTTTTTGATATTTATCTTCATTACCAATCTCAATAAGAGTACGCTCATATGTACAATCCATATTTGTCAATTTTTTATAGTAATTATGATCTTACACCTACATAAACTTATGGACAAATGCTTTTCTTGAATTCAACATAACTAAATTCTACATCATTATTATTGTTTAATATTTCGTTATCTAGATGTAAATAGTCAAAAGACATGTTGTGTACTTAGGCTGACTTATTTAATTTAGTTATCGCTCATTAAATATCACATATTGGATTATTAATATTCTATTCCCTCAACGCAACACAATGTGATCATATTGATAGCGGCATGGTCCGACACCGTTGTGGCGTTGTGGGTAGCGACACTGCCTTTAGCTTTCGGGGTTCAATTCTCGCTCGGGCAGATGTTTGCATTGATCTTACAAATGGTCTGGGCGTCTGTCTTTGTGGGTCTCCCAACTGTGCCTCGGATAGCACGTTAAGCTGTCGGTCCCGGTTGTTATCACATAAAATCTGATAATGATCGTTAACTCTTGATAAGTATTTTGCTTTTATACACTGAGTTCCTGGCTCGACCTTAGGGTTGCGGAAGTCAGATGGCAATCGCTCAGTTTAAGAACTAGTAACCTGTCAAATTCAGACTAGAGTAATAAGCAGACCCTGAGTAAGCACTCGTATAATACCGGGATTATTCCGATTATCGACAATGGTGTTTCTCTATTACGTTTTCTATCTTACTCTCGTAAAATCGGTTATGTTGATGTATTTTACTTATTAGTGTGGGTGTATTTGACATGTGTTATACACAGCAATACCATGTCAACCCCCAAAACTGAAAAAACTTGTGTTATACACATGTCAAATACACCCACAAGTGTGCGTTTATAATGACACAAAATATTTTTGAGGCTGTGTGCAATAATTCAATGTAGTGGTTACCTCGCCTCCCCCAAAAAATGGATGAAATATTTGTTATTAAACTGTCATTCATGGTATGTCCTGTTTGGTCTAAGCTTTTGTGATATGAATATCGAGTAAAACGTTTTATATAGCCTTATTGTTATTTTTATACTTGCAACACTACTAGCATTTCCAAGTATGAATCAGCATCCATGAATGATTTAAAAACTACTTTTTGGTTGCCCTGTTATTAAGTGTCACTGTCAACAGACAGTAAATTTGACAGTTAAAAACTTGACATTGTTGTTTGTTTGTGACAATAAAAACAAGTGGATTGTATTTTTGTTGATTTCAAAGTTTTTAACAATGGAAAACTATGAAACAACCTATGAAACAATTTGCCGTATATGTTTAAACTACGAATGTAGCCAAAAAATGGTATCTTTAATTGATAATAACACAAAAGATGGCCTCAGTTATCACGGGAATGCGGTGTTAAATTTTGCTAAAATTTCTATAACAAGACACGACCATTTACCGGCAGTTATGTGTAAGAAATGTTTATATTTGTTAAAACAAGCTATTTCTTTCAAATTAATATGTGAATCAAGTGATAAACGACTTAGAAATTTGGTTGAAATTTCTGGATATGATATGGAAAAAGTGAAGAAGAACATCGTCGAATATGCTATGTTTAAATTTTATTTTCCGAAAAAACACATAAGTAATTCACAGACATCTGTAAATAATGGAAAAAAGGTAAAACAAGCCGATTCTATTGATAAAACGGATGATTTAACAGAGATGAATGAGTCAACTAATGAAATCGACTTAGAAGTTAGTGAAGACAATCAATCTGATACCGAGAATGTTACATATGGAGATGAAATTCTTGATAAAATTGAAAGTCTTATCAATACAAATAATATTTTCACTTCAACAAAAATTCTAAAGCCATTTAAAAGAAAACATTTGAAATTAAAAAGGAAATTAGCAAAACGTCAGAAAGTGTTGGCCATGCAAACTACACAACAAAGAAAGAATATAAAAAATTTGGTTTGTAATATTTGTAACAAAGTACTCGCAAACCAACATACATATGACCAACACATGCAAAGGCATAACGGATGCAGGTAATATGCTATGATTTTTATATAAACCATCTACTCAACTTCTTAAAGAAGAAAAGGTCCTAAATAAATCTGTCAATTTTTACTTTTGTTATATTATAATAATCTATCTTCTCTAATATATAAAATTCTCGTGTCACAATGTTTGTTCCCATACTGCTCTGAAACGGCTTGACCGATTCTTATGATTTTTTTATGCATATTCAGTAAGTCTGAGAATCGGCTACTATCTATTTGTCAAACCCCTCAGTGATAAAAAAAAATTTATTTTATATTTTTTTATTAGGTATGTGGAATTGAAAAATACATACGACCCTAAATTTTCACTTTTTATCACCAACCCCTGCTTTTTAATACCTTTATTAGTCAATCAAAAATTGCTGCTATCGGGTCCCAGATTTTTTCGGGCAGGACAACGTCTGCCGGGCCCGCACATATATAATAATAATATCTTTATTTCTTCAAACTTAATATACAATACATTTCCTGGGTTTGAAAACCTCTTTTAAGTATTAGGATACCTATATTAGAGGATCTTGCTCTTCCGTAACATTTTTTATTATGACCAAGTAAGTATAAATAAAATTTAATATAATAAAAGTTTACAGTTACAGATCTAGAGTTAATTATTATAATAAAAATCAGTAAAATTAATGTAGGTTAGCTGAATTTGTTGTATATTTCTAAGATATGGATGTAAGTGATTTATAATTGCAAATACCTTGTGGTATTTATGAGTGCTCCTGATTACCAGTCTAGGACATGGATGTTTCAGCAGTACAGAAATAGTTCCTTGGGAATGAGTATCAAGTTAAGCAATTGATATGGCTTTTTTGATGGATTGTTATTACTTTTATTCTTATATGAAGACACACATTACAAGACACACATTGTGTTAAATATTACAAAAGTGTATTCATATCAATTGATAACCTTCTGCTTTTTTGAAGTTGTACAAATTACCTATTAAAGCTTGCAATAATCTAATGAAGTTAGTGTCACAAGGTTGTAAAATTTAATACATAAAATTCTCGTGGCACAGTTTTAGTTACTATACTCCTCCAAAACGGCTTGACTGATTTTGATAAAAGTTTATCTGTATATGCAGTAGGTCTGAAGAATAAGGATGGTCCATCACAGATGGATTTTAAATTTTTGGACAAGTTTTTTATTTTTATTTTTTTATGATGTGGCATTAATATATACATTCAACCCTAAATTTTCACCCTTCTACCCATATATATCTATCAATCATTTAATAGTAATATTAATAATTCAATAATTTTCACCAGACTCAGTTAGGTTTTTATGCTCAGTTAGAGGGTGCTGCTATCGGTTCCACATATTTTATCGGGTCAGGACAAGTCTGCCGGGCCCGCTAGTAAACAAATAAAGTTGACATGTATCTAACTTTGTTTCGATACCTTGACATTGAATTTACAAAGAAGTTCCAGCATGTCTTTAGATATTTTGTCTATAAGGTTCTGTCTATAGTGTGTAGTAAATCTATGGTTGTAGTTTTGAAATATTTATTCTATAAATTGTATAAACTCCTTTGTCTGAATTATGAAAAACTTTTAAAATGTTTTATTATCTAAATAATATTTAAAACAACTCGACTATAAATCAAAGTTAGTAGTTTGAAAACAAAATTCCTCAACTGTACATTTATCAGACAACAGTTTTTTCTATTGCTTTTGGAGCCTCTGATAAACATAAATAATAAATAATTGCTTGTGGTTGCCTTTTTCTATAATTAATTTTATATTTAATTCAAAATAAACAATTAAAATACTGTTAAGTAATATATTTAAAAGTGTGTTTTGTGAGAAATAATTTAAAATTTAATAAAATGAAAAATTTATTAAAAAAAATCTTTATAAAAAAAAAAGTTTTAGTGCTTTAGTGCTGACAGATTTATTGAACTTTATTATCTTTTTCTTCCTAGAATTATCCCCGTATATTTCCACGGGTCTGCTTATTACTCTATCCAGATTTGAAAAGTCATTTTTACACATGAGTGATGGCCATCTGATCTTCGTTTCACTGACAGCTTAACGTGCTCTCCGAGGCACGCTGGGAGACCCACAAGGGCAACGCCCAGATCGAGACCCACAATTCTAACATTAATTATTTGTCGATGTATGTGTTACTGGACAATCAATATCCTAATGGGGGCCGTTGAGTGTGTAGCGCTTATTAAAAAAAAAGTTTATTAAAAATTGTAGAACTAATTTAGCTATTTATATACTTATGTTTCTGATTGATGATTCCGTAATCACTACATAGTATAAAACAAAGTCGCTTGCTCTGTCCCTATGTATGCTTAAATCTTAAAACTACGCAACGGATTTTGATGCGGTTTTTAATAGATAGAGTGATTGAAGAGGAAGGTTTATATGTATAAAAATAGCGGAAAAAAAATTAATTTTTGAGGTTTCTAATGTGATGTCGTAAATAATTACATTTAACGCGTGCGAGCCACGGGCAGTAATGAATAAATCAAAACTACTGGATGGATTTTAATCATTTTTTCAGTGAATGACATAGGCTATATATTTTATACCCGTGCGAAGCCGGAGCTGGCCGCTAGTTTACAATAAACGCACGCTTAAAGACAGGTGTTCCTTGGTTAATTAATGATCAGCATCTTTATGCTTCAGAACACGTACACAGCTGTTGGTCCCTGCTGTCAATTAGATGTCAAATTCAATAAGTCAAGGCAGATATTGGGCCCAGGCCCATTTTTGGCCATTTTGTACATGCTATTTTTCTGATCACGTATTACCCTACTTGCCTTGACAGGCAGGATTCGGATGGGATATAGTGTGATCGAAGATATAGTATGTGGGCGATTTTAACATCTAGGACTAGATTAGCCACTTAGGCAGTTAGGGATTTTCAAGGTATAGGCCGTAAGGATTTTGCCGCCCTTGCCTCTACAATTGTCATGTCCTCGATTATTTTTACAATTCAAGAAAAGGCTGATTACTGGTTGGGCGACGAACTAGCTGTTTTACTCTAGAATAGAAGGAAAAGTCATTGGCAGATTGGATGCTGAATTTTACCTGTAAAACCCATAAAAATCAGAAAACCGTCAAGCGGAAATCGTTTTGGTTTCAATGAGGTAGCAAAATAAAATTCTTCAAATTCGCCGCCCCAAAAATCTACCGCTCGAGGCTTAAGTCTACTCAGCAGTCGTTGTGGCGCAGCGGTAGCGAACCTGCCTTAAACGCCACAGGTCGCGGGTTCGATTCCCGCTCGGAGCATAATATGTTTGTATTGACCATGCAAGCATATTTTCCGGTCTGGGTGTATTTGTCTTTGTCCTTGTATATGTTTCCGGACCCCCGACACAGGATATCACTATCCTAATGGGGGCCGTTGAGTGTGTAGCGTTTATTATATTATTATATATTAAATCCGCCACTGCGCTTTGGTTCTGTTATATGCCTATAACTGTTATATAACGAATTTCTTCACCCCCCCATTAGAAATCGTGATTATTTTCTAACTCATAAAGTAACTTGTGACGCTTAAATTAACATGTTACGACCAACTCGGAAAGACATGGCAATAAATGGCATTTGCGTGTAATAGTCGGCTGAAATATTTATGTATTGATCATAGACATATAAGAATAGACCACGCTAGTAATGGGACTGTCGTGTTATTAACGTTTAAAAAGCGATCGAGTGATAATCCTTGTCTGTTCAAGCGTCATCGGCTTAGCGACCGGACACGATACCATCCGAGTGCACGCTCCTAACTCGTCAAGCGCTAGAACTTGTTCCCATTTGTCGGATGTTTGACATCTTTTTCTTGTCGGATCGGGTGATTTTTTACGAACGTAGAGGGCTGGCCAAACACTCGACATTTGTCGACCAAAAATGTCTGGTCAAACGGTGTCGCATAAGTGTAAATTTGTGTGGAATTCATAATTATAAAATATTCTGACAGCCGATTCTCTGTCGGATCCAACACCAGACAAGTGGGAACGGGGAAAAATAAAAAAATGCTTGGTCACGGATAAAAAGAGAAGCAAGGAAGTTTGCAAATCTTTCTCTTTCTCTTTTAATGCATATAAGGCCCACTTCGGTCCATTTTTATATGTCTATGGTATCGATATTAGCTGCTATAATAAGCTATAATAGATTACTCTGCAGGGAAATGCTAACACGACAGCAGGTAAGATTCCCACGACTTGAAAGACGACAAACTGTAGACAGTGTAATATATTTCTGATCAATTAAGTTAGTTTTTATTAGATTGTGACTATATTTTAAAAGACTAAAGAATTATCAACATTATATTTTAATAGTCATAAATATAGTCGTATATATAAAATGTAGTCTAGTTTTGTTCAATAACTCATCGCTGTTGAGGGTTCCATACACACAGCCGTCACTGTCCCTCTGTCCGCGAGGGCTGCCCCTTTTTCACGGCTGAGTCTCTATACTCGGCCCCCCGCTCGGTGACGCTGTCAAGGCCAGTAGGGCCAACAGCAATACACATTCCAAAAAAATGTCAGTCTGACAGCAGGCTATAGAACCGTAGTAGAGTTGATATCTTATTCTATGGTGGTACGAAGCCCTTTGTGCGAATTCGATACAATCTTGGTTGTTTTTTTTAAGCCTTGACCTAATAAAACTTATAACAAGAATGACATTAGGTCAGTAATTGTACAGACAATTTTCTATAAAATTATCATGACTAATAAAGCAGAAACAAATTTAAAAACTCGCCTTCACTTAGCATTACTTTCTAGAATGCATAAAATATTTATATGTGATACACAGAAGCTCTTTCTAGTACATTTTTAATTTTAATTTGCTGTGTTAGAACACTACTAGCAACTTTGTTGTTTTAATTTCTAATAAGGCGTCTTTGTATTTAAAATATAGCAGAAACCACAAGAGCCTTTAGTATGTGAGATATTCTATTTCGTCGGGGAAAAAGTTTCTTGGTGTATAATATACAATGACGACGTTCCAGCATAGTGCTTAGAAATTCAAAGTATCAGTTCAAACAGAAACTTTCTAATTGGAAGCCTTGATTAGCGCTTTTCTGATACCATGCATCTTGAAAACTTACTAATAATCGTATTAGTTACAACAAACTACATTAGGCTCATTCATCGGAAGTGACGCTGTGGCGCAGCGGTAGCAAACCTACCTAAAGGGCTACAGGTCGCGGGTTCGATTCCCGCTCGGACCAGTATTTTTTTATTAGTCATACAGCCATGTGTTCGATTTGGGTAGTTTCCATGTCCTTCTTGTGCGTGTTTCCGGAACCCGGGCACAGGATATCACTATGGGGCCGTTGAATGTGTCAACGTCAAACGTCATATTGTTTTTATATATATACAAGCAAAAATGTCATTATTTTATTCTTTAAAATTAATAAATAAACGTTACACACTTAAGAGCACCCATTAGGATAGTTATATCCTGTGTCAAGAGTTCG
This sequence comes from Hestina assimilis, assembly GCA_023373885.1. Lineage (NCBI taxonomy): Eukaryota > Metazoa > Arthropoda > Insecta > Lepidoptera > Nymphalidae > Hestina > Hestina assimilis. The sequence goes on along the minus strand of CM041761.1, from coordinate 9,503,656 downwards.
GAAATTTGCCATCTTATTGAAATGAACCATATTACAAAAACATATTTAATTTTTAGATTCATCTGTGAGCATTGCGGCAAAGGGTTTCCAGTTCAAACTGAGCTAAGAATCCACCAAATATCACGTCATGGTACAGGACCTTATTTGCAATGTTCACATTGCCCTTTCAAAGCTCCAAGAAAGTTCGATTTGATTGAACACGAAAGACTCCACTCTGGGGAGAGACCATATACTTGCGAAAAGTGTGGCCTGACTTTCCGCAGACGTGGTATATGGAGGAAACATCTAATCTATCACACAGAGAAGAAAATACAATGTCTTCAATGCCCAAGAAAGTTTTTCCAGAGAAGCGAAATGTTGGCACACGCTAATAACGTTCATGATAGAATTTATGTTTTCTTATGTAACAAATGTGGTGCCACTTATGCTAAAACGGCTACAGTTAGACGGCATATGACCGAACGCCATGGCATCCCTAGAGAAATGCAAGGCAAAATTATAAGGGTGAATAAAGGAGCAAGTTATCAAGAACAGAAGACTTACGCTACTTGAATAAGTTTTTCCAGTTTTCTATTAATTTTTGATGGAAAAGTCTAGTGAGTGATTTAAGTATTTTAGAAAAGATTACGTAATAAAAATTTATGAAATCTACATATTGTTTTACATGTCTTTTGTTGACAATTATTAAATAATTATTATCAGTCAAGTCCGTTGAGGATCACGCACAGTCGAAACTAAAGGGGCATCCTTTTCAGCTTGATGATGTAGAATCTTAAGGACTTTAAAAATAATAATAAATTAAAATCGACCACAAAAATAAGTTGGTCATTTCATAGTAATTATTAAAAGTGTTATGAAAAGAAAAGTTATTGGAACAACTTATATATCTCGAAAATTTGTAGACCTATCTTCTTCAAAATAAATGAGGTTAAAAGTTCATTTGATGTTGTACAACCTCAAATTTTTTTCAAAAGTTTAAATGCCATAGTTCAAAAGTTATAGGGAGGGGGACACTTTTTATGACTTTACGCGCTAATATCTCTACAACTACTGATTTAATGAAAAAAAAATCAAAATCAAACCTCATCATTTTATAATAATAGACCTATCCAAAGATATTTTACACGTTGCCATACTTAGAATTTTTTATAATCCTCAGGTATGGACTGCTACACTTAGTTTTTTATATATTTTAGTGTTTCATTACAAAATCGCGTAACGGTTCATAGAATACACCTGTTTACTTAATTTCGTATAGATAGAGCCAATGGTCTCGGAGTAAAATGATGTGAAATACGGACGGACAGACGGGCAGACGGACATCACGAAACTGTAAGGGTTCCGTTTTTGGCATTTGGCTACGGGAGCCCAAAAAAAGCAATTCCAATTTTATTTTCCGCATTTCACACGATCCTCTATATTCTTATATGCCCATCAATAATTTATATTTAACGTATAAAACATCAAGTAATATTACTCAATGCTTTCTAGTCTAGTTGAAGCGAGCATCGATTTAAAGTTTCGAAGAATTATAGCTCGTAGTTATGAGTAACAGCCACTTACAAACATTAACTAGCGACGCACATCTTCCTGAACCAGAAGTTGTAATGGCTGTTTTGTTAGTCTTTAACCATGATACATTGAAGATAGAGACTGTTACGGGCTGGGGTAGATTTAGATGGAAAACACCTGATGATGTAGTAAGACTAATGAGATCTTTCTTAGTCACAACTTCCAATCGCAGGACATTCGTAATCAAAAATAATAACCGAGGTCACTAGGTTTCTCACTAACGAGGTCTTGAAACAAAGGATCTCCTTCTCGCCGGGGAAGACTGTGTTGTATGCGTGTCTGTGCCTTGTATTGTCTAATGTAATCCTATCGTCAGGGTCTTGCAGGACGTGCTTAGGACGCTTGACTTTAATCGGTTGGTACGGTTACTCAAAGGATGAGCAACCGCATAGTGATATTTCAAATGAGCGTCTTCGTGCTTCGGCTGATAACATTATAATAGTCGATAATAATATTAAAAAATAAAGATAAGAGATAAATAAAAGATAAAAAACTTGAAAGGTGTCAAGAGAGACACCCATATGAAGCGAAGTTCCTTTCGATTACTTAGTGAAGGAATTGTAATAAAATTTTATTTTTTTAAGTTATAATAAAAAGAAAATTATTTATTATGTACAAAAACCTGTATACACTCAATAAAAATATTCATTACGACACCACACTGTTCAATGCGAAATAGAAAGACGAAACGAAAATAACTGGCTTGCTTTCTATGAGAGAGAGAGAGACAGACAGAGAAACACGCGCACGCCGCACGGCTTACAACTATAGCAAAAAGTGTCGTTACAACTTTTGGTCTTCATTTTTTCCGTCTAGCCCCCTTTCGCAACGCGCGATAAGGAACTTCGTTCCAATAATAATAATAAAATCTTTATTGACATAAGATAGGTATAGTGATTTTATAGAATTTCCTAGCACCTGTGCTAGTAAAAACTGTTTTGCAGTTGTCAGCGTCTTCCAAAAATATGAGAGAAACCTGAACTATTCTAACACTAGGTTGTCGACTAACCACACGATAAAAACGGTGGTATAATGTGGGCAAAATGCTAGTCAGAAACCAAACAAATTATTTTTGTTTTGTTATTGAATTTTAATTATTAATTTATTACCTATTCATTATTAGAAAAATAAGATTATTTTTATAAACAATGTCATATACAAACTATTTTGTTTGAGACGTAGAAAATTTATCCTAGTATCAAAACTGTTTACAGAAATTGCTTTAATATTTACAGAGGAAAAAGCTTTGAAGTATGTGAATGTGTTGAAGGATTCCATGCCCTTTGCTCTCTCTTAAAGGGTTGTTGACACCTGTCTCGGTATAAAAATGTCATGTAAATACATCAGTTTAAAAGGCCCCTATCTTTTTATGTGGCATACATTATATTTAGAAAATGTGACAAGAAGAAAATTGCCGGTTGTAGTGTAAGATATAGAATCGGCGTCGGGATGTGACGACCCCATCGCCCGCTGTTGGGATAACCTCTGTCACAGCAGAGATTATTCCACCAGTGCAATCAGTCACACTGGTGGTAGGTCTTTGTTGCAAGGGCTAGGTAGGTACCACCGCAGTGTCCAATATTCTGCCGCCAAATAGTAGTGCTTAGGCATTACTGTGTTCCGGTTTGAAGGGCACTGTACGCTAATGAAATTACTGGGCAGAGGAGATTTAAGAACTAATATCTCGAGGTTGGCAACGCGTGAGTGGCGCCTACTAATGGTGCTGCAAGCGCTCATAGGCTACGGCAACCACTTACCATCAGGTGGGCCGTATGCTTGTTTGCCAACTTGTAACATAAAAAAATACATTTTCTTCTGTTTAGCCTCTTCCAAACTTATGAAAGAAACCTTGAAATTATGACCTCATCTGGTGGGGACCTTCTGCATCTCATCTCATATTGTCACCTGTTTGGTGATGTTTGAAACTAACAAACCTGTGATGACCGCTTTTCATCAAATTGATTGTCTTAACCTTACAGGAATTTGTTTCGGTGTGGGTGTTTGTGTTTGTCCTCGGCTTTGTATATATTTCCAGACACAAGATACCACAGCCCTAATGTGGGCTTCATTAGTTTCAATATTATTTATTTATCTGTATTTTTTATATAATATTGATGTAAATGCTACTAACATAACTTTAAGAATATTGTTACTAACACCTTATGGACACTGTCTGATTTAAATAAATATTATTATTATTATTATTATTATTAGGGCTGTGGTATCTTGTGTCTGGAAAGTTTCTGGCGTTCAGTGTGTAGCGTCTATTTATTAATTATTATATAAAAATTTATAATCAAGATTTGGTTTCATAACTAGTGACTATTATGCTGAATGGTATTTTTGGGCTAAAACTATTGTATAAATTTAAATTGCAACTGCTTACGTTTAACAATAAATCTGTAAGAACTTTGCGTCGCAGAGCATGCATACTATTAATGACAAAAACTCCAAACGAATCAACATCCCGCCCGAGTATTATGTGCTACAATACTACGCTGAAATGTGTTTGGGATAGCTTGAATTTAGTTTCCACTTTATCTTTGTCTACTTTGTAACCTGTATTGCGATTCGATTAATAGTTTTTAAAGTCTGAAGCTCACTCATAAAATTTATAGACAACTGTCATGGATAAATAAACATTACAAATCTTATTAAACTTTCTTTAATTTTAATAAAACAGACGCTTTTCGATAGTCTTGCTTTGTAGCAAATTCAAAAATGAAATTCATATTAGTTGCGTATTCAGAGTAGTAGAGTCATGTTCCTTCTTCCACAAATGGGCCGGCTCGACTGGGGAAGTACTACTCTCTCACAGAGAATCGGCGTAAAGTCACAGTCTGTTCCGTTTCATGTGCTCATCCATTGGTTGGCATGTGCATGCGATACTTCAAGTATCACGCGCGTATCATAGGTCGCGATGACTGCTTACCATCAGTACGGTCAAAACCGTATGCTTGTTTGTCAACCGTCATGACGTAAGAAAAATCTTTGCCGTTTGAGAGATGTTATTGACATGTTTTACGATATCCTTCGCTCTTATTCAGCCGATTTTGGTGTGTCTTCTTTGTTTTGGTATCTTGGCGTGTGGTTTTATTTTATTTATGTTACTAAGTTGATAAGCAAGCTGATGGTAAGCGATTGCAGTAGCCTATAAGCGCTTGCAAAATCATTATAAGGTGTTACTCACGCTTTGCCACCTCGACATATTGGTTCTTAAATCTCCTTTGCCCAGTAATTTCACTAGTCTTTTTATTGCTTTTCTTCTTTCTAACAACTCAAATTCGGGTAAAATTATAAGTATACCTTAGGTAAATAACGAGGTTCAAGCAATTCTAGCAAGGAAGAATAGGATTTGAAAACTTATAAATTTAACTCAAGTTTAAGTCCAGTGAGTACTTGTATGAACGTTATTGGTTATGAGTCTGAGAAAACCGCCATTAGAACTTCTGGTTGAAGATGACGACGTGTGCTGGCAGTTAGTGCTTGTAAGTGCCTATTACTCATAGCAACGACTACGCCATAATTCTTCGAAACTTTAAATTGATTATTGATTTTATTCAACTAGAAACTTCGAGGAATAGTTCTTAGCGAATCGAATAGTACACATTATGCATAAAGGTTTGAAATATTAATGGTAATTGAAGAATTAAATTACTTGGCAAAGGAGAATTATGAACCAATATCTCAAGGTTGGCAACGTGTGAGTGACCGGACACCATCAAGAGGGCCGTATGCTTGCTTGCCAACTTAGTCACATAAAAAAAGAATATGACGCTTCACGAATTCGTTTAAGGCTTGTTGCTTTCAAGGTAAATACGACGTAAATATTGGCAAATCTAATTGACAGTTAAATAATTGCGTAGAAAGGGGTTAGACCATTTATTAATGGTCTAAGAGAAATGGCAACGGTTTAAGCTGAAAAAAAATACAATATTGATATTGTTTTTCATGTATTATGTTTACGTATATTTATATATGTCTGTCTAATGTACATTTAAAGGCGTCGGGATGTGACGACCTCATCGCCCGCTGTTGGGATAACCTCTGTCACAACAGAAATTATTCCACCAGTGCAATCAGTCACGGCTAGGTAGGTACCACCGCAGCGCAGAATATTTCTGCCGCCAAAAATTGTAGTGCTTAGGCACTACTGTGTTCCGGTTTGAAGGACATTGTACGCTAGTGAAATTACTGGGCGAACGAGATTTAAGAACTAATATCTCGAGGTTGGCAACGCGTGAGTGGCACCTAGTAATGGTGCTGCAAGCGCTCATAGGCTGCGGCAGCCACTTACCATCAGGTAGGCCGTATGCTTGTTTGCCAACTTCTAACATAAAAAAAAAATATTACTATAATATTAATACATATATTATCTAATACCGCCTGTTTGTGCCTATGTTCTTATTTTGTAATATGTTTTTGTAGATTTTATAACAAAGTTTTTTACTATTATTATTATATTTAGTTTAATTTAATAACCAAGTTTATACGAAACGTAATCCAGTAAGATTGTTCCTTAACTATTAATTTAACGTTAAAGGTATACAAAGTAAGTTTACTTTCCACTTCAAACCTGTTCTCAGAGCTTACGTTGAAACGCTGAAATAGAACAGACGTAATCAAGCGTGGAATCGTTTTAACTCGCATAGAGTATGAAGACCTAAATACAGTTTTAAGATAATGTTTAATTTGATAGTGATAATTAAGAAACACCGTTGTTGCGTTGTGGGTAGCGAGGTTCGAGAGGATGAACACTTTCAGCAACGGTGGCCCGCATTGGAGAACCTTTCAGCCGCGGCGTCATGGTTGTTTGCGACCGACCCCTTGATATCCCAGTATGGCGTTGAGGGTTCCGCTAAGTTTTAGTGGGTATTGCCGCTTGACTAACAGGCGGCGGAGTCCCACACTACCACTGCCTGGTGTACTAGATGGATGGCTGATAAAACAAAAAAAAGATATTTAAGGTATAGATCTTAATAATAATAAATACTACACACTCAACCCATTAGAATAGTGATATCCTGTGTCGGGATTCCAGAAACACATACAAGAACAAATAAAACATACTCAGACCGGAAAATATGCTTGCATGGCCAATACAAACATTATGCTCCGAGTGGAAATCGAACCCGTGAACTGTGGCGTTTAAGGCAGGTTCACTACCGCTGCGTCACAGTGTCGTCAAGTCGTCGCCAATCTTACAACTATTAAATTACTTTTTCATCTTTGTGTTCAAGATTAAAGTTATATAATATTATTCTTATACCAAACCACGCAATATACAACACGTATTTTCTGTTCTACGGCTAAAATAAACTTTTCCTAGAAATACGTAGGTTACGTTCTTATTGTTTTATCTTAGTTCTATGTATTAATTAGAATTTCCTTTGTATTCTCTTAGTCTCGTTCCAAATAAATAACAGAAGCTATTTCAAAGAAATCCAATTAAATTAAACTGATATTTTATTAGTAATTATCTTTAGAAGAAATATTTAAGGGTGGTTTTGGACTAGGTGGTTTTCTTTTGAGCGTATACGGTCGTTTCGGCGTAAGCTCTTATAGTTCCTTAAATGTAACTTGAACCAAAATGGCCGCTTCTGCGCAGGTACAATAATGGACAAAAATGTTAGACAAAAGTATTGGTTTCGTCTTATTTTAATCGATTCTTTATAAAGTAGGAAAACGGAATGAAATATATAATATAGTTATTATTTCTTCTAAATTCAATTAAGTATTTATTTATTATCGTTATTAATTACTGAAATCGAATAAAAAAATTAATAGTATGGAAAAAATGTATTTATATTTAAAAAATAATTAATGTACATTATTACTAGTGAGACAGACTTCTTCGTATCTTCCGCAGTATTATTCAGAGAATTAGTTATATTATTTTAAAAATAACTATAAACGTCAAATACCATCCTTCTCTCCCGTCTCCTTAAAGTTGATTGTGGTCGAGGCATTATCTTGAAATAAATGTTAACACACTTGACAAAACTAATTTATTTTTTAACTTATTTTTTAATAATTTATTATTAAAGAACTAAAACAACCGTGAGCGAATGTACTAAACCCGGCCCCCTCATACCGCATACGGTTGAGACCCAAAAACGTGTTACTGCGCAGGGTTCAAGTTACATTTAACAGACTATACAAGCTTGCTACATTTCGCTTTTCAAAACCCTAATGCGTAGACGGGGTCACTCCGGCGCATACGCTAGAACCTATTTATCTTTTTAAATTCTAATTTGGCATAGATGAGATCTACGATGGAGCGAGCTTACTCATAAGAAGTCTTTGTATTCACAGCTTGATGAGGTTCAGGTTGTACGCTGCATTTTTTTTTACATTCCACTCAATGGCCGTGCGTATTATGAACAATGAACGACATCGCATAGTTCTAATGTTTGGTATATCGACCATAATATATGGGTTGTACCCGGTTGCACACTCCCCAAAGTATAGTATAGAACACCGATAGACAAGTGATTTTATGTGTCTAAAATTTATAAGCGTGGCAATACTTTTACGAGTTGCGCTTGTGCTTGAAGGCGCCCCTAAACGCTGCTATAAAACTCTTATCCGAAAACGCCCTGAACGTGGGTTCAATCTATAAAACTATGTAAAAATACCGATTTAAAAATTAAAAATTACTAACTAGAACACCGGTAATTGAGCACCGATTTGTGGTGTAATTTTTTTTATTTTTAACCGTTTTCAAAAAAAAGGTTTTTCAATTCGACCCTATATAACTATGTACGGAATAACCTTGTCGTTTATGAAACGATTTTGATGGTTCCTTTTGTTGCATGGGAGATATCTTAAGGGTGGTATCATGATAAAGAAACCAGGATTTGATGATGGCATCCCAGAGAAAGGATGGAGGGTAAGCTTCGAAAATCGTACTGGCGACTAGTGCGTTTGTTAAATTCGTAATTAAAGTTTTTTTTTTCTTAATTCCTAATAAAAGAAATCTTTAGAAGACGGTGCTAAGTTAAATATTCTGTAGAAAACATTATTTAATTTTTTGGTTTTTAGTTTTGAACTTGGTATTTCTTTTTCTAAAAAATATTGTTTACACTTTTAAATAAGAAATAATAGCTGATAATTATATAAGTATAATCACAATATATCTAAATCGCTTTATACGCATTAAAAGTGCCCTAATACTATATCAGTCGTAATGTATTTTGCTGAACAAGAAAAGCATTAGAAATTAGAAGGAAATGTAGGAGTAATTTGTGTTATTGCATTTTCGCCGTAATTCATGTTATCTCACTGTTAATCTTGTTTTGCTGTAATATATCATTTTTGATATATTTATCTTTTGGAAGAGTATTTGTACTTAGGCTTAGTTAAAATGTTTACGGTAGTAGAGCCATGCCCCTCCCAGCACAAATGGGCCATTTTGATCAGGGGAGTATTATCCTCTCACAGAAAATTGGCGTAATGTAATAGTATCAGCTCCATTAGGATAGTAATATCCTGTGTCGAGCATCCGGAAACATACACAACGCCAAGGACAAATATACCCAGACCGGAAAATATGCTTGCATGGTTAATACAAACATTATGCTCCGAGCGGAAATCGAATCCGCGACCTGTGGCGTTTAAGGCAGGTTCGCTACCGCTGCGTCACAGCGTCGTCAAGTCTTCGTCAATCTTACAACTATTAAATTATGTTTTCATGATTTTCATTTCACAGAAAATCGGCGTAAAGTACTAGTATCAGGAGGTATTGTTGCACTCTCTTCCTTTTTTCCCTTCTCAACCCTTCCCTCTTATATCTTGGGTTGGCAAAGCGCGTGTCACACTTGCAGTATCGGCAACATTCATAGGTGTGGTGTAGTAAATAAGTGGTGTTTTCCTGCAAAGACACCTAGAATATCTGGTACAACTGGAGTTCCACTTATAGTTGTGCAATGAGCAGCTGGAAAAAAGTAGCAAATGTTGTAAAATATCTCAACGACGTAGTGATACAGGGGTAGCGAACCTGCCTTAAGCGTCACAGGACGCGGGCTCGATAGCGCGCATGTTTGTGTGGACCTTTAGATAGAGGCTAGAGGTACAGTGGAGTTAGAGGGCTTTATCATTATATAAAATCCTTACTTATATTATAAATGCAATAGAAATTACTGGGAGAAGGAAAGGAGATGCAAGAACCAATATCTCGAGGTTGGTAACGCGTGAGTAATGGTGTTGCAAGTGATCATAGGCTACGGCAACCACTTACCATAAGGCGGACCGTATGCTTGTCTGCCACCCGTCATGGAATAGAAAAAGAAAAAATTACTTGCGTAATTGACTTTCTTGTTTATTGGTAGGTCTGCATCTTTTTGTATACTGAAGGTGGTAAGCAAGCTCACCACTGACTTCAATTATTGACCCAAGTATCGGGAAAAAGGAAGCGAGATGGTCAAGACTGTAACCGTGTCACTCATCAAACGAAACCCAATAGTACGAATTCTGCTCCTTTACGTCAACATTGGAGAAATTGATATATTTATAGAATCTTTTCTTTCATTTAGAAAGAAAGTAAAAACATTAAGTCTTAGATTGTAAGTCTTTCTTTTTGTCTTTTAAAGAACTCGCAAATAATATCCAATGTTGTTTGCCTTAATATAGTTATACATTTAGATCGTATATAATTTTTGCAAATAGTTTAACATTGTAACATTGTAATAACTGCTGGTGAACTTTTTTAAATAAATAAATTAATTAATACACATTGAAAATGCCTTTTCTTTATTATCTGACACATTATTTGAATGCAATAAATAAATAAAAAATTAAAAATGTTTCACTAAAAATAGCTATCAGGCACGTTCATTCCGTGAAAATGATATTTTATAGATGAAAAATCATACAAATCACGAACTGTCGAGTGCTGTGTTGACACTAATAAGAAACGTTCAACCGGAAAACACAGGGTTTGATATTTCCGACATTTTATTGACACGTTTTATTAAAGGCGTCGGGATGTGACGACCCCATCGCCCGCTGTTGGGATAACCTCTGTCACAACAGAGATTATTCCACCAGTGCAGTCAGTCACACTGGTGGTAGGTCTTTTGTTGCAAGAGGCCGGCTAGGTAGGTACCACCGCAGTGTCCAATATTCTGTTGCCAAATAGTAGTGCTTAGGCACTACTGTGTTCCGGTTTGAAGGGCATTGTACGCTAGTGAAATTACTGGGCGAACGAGATTTAAGAACTAATATCTCGAGGTTGGCAACGCGTGAGTGGCACCTACTAATGGTGCTGCAAGCGCTTATAGGCTACGGCAACCACTTACCATCAGGTGGGCCGTATGCTTTGCCAACTACTAACATAAAAAAAAAAAAAAAAAAAAAAAAAAAAAAAAAAAAACACATAAAACAATAATTGGACGCTTTTAAAAAGAAACAAATGAATAATGATTTAAGGGTTATATATTTTAATTTTATTTAGCCGTGAAGAGGCATCTTGCGGGTAGACAGGGCGAGGGTGGCTAACGCGGCTGCATTCCGCAACTATAACCGCCTTCGCGGTTCTTCGCCTTAATTACTAATAATATTATAATAAATGTTTGACTGTTTGTTACTCAAACACGCAAAAACGACTTAACCGTTGTTACCTGGATTAAGTTATAGTATACTTTTTATCTCGGAAAATGTTTAGTTCCCGTGGGATTCGCCCAAAGTGAGATTCGCCCAAAGTGATACAAGAGACCTCGTCTTCGCTAGCGAGGACAGTAATGTGTGTGTCCCCACCTCTCTACCCTACCAAGGGTTGTCAACACAACGGTATTGCAAGCGTCTAAAGGTTACGGTGGTCGGCAATTGTTTGCCACCAGTTTTTGATTTAAAACTTACTTACTTTTCCCCATCTAAATCATAACGGCCCATTTTACAACTTTTACTTCGATTTTCCTCAAGTCTTAAGAGTTATTTGAAAGGTAAATAATTAAAGTATTTTATTAAAAAATCTTGATCCGAGAAAAGTTTTCACCCCCGGTAAAGCGGTAAGTCATTTTAAATGTCACTTTCACGGCTCAATGGACGTAATTTCTATGGTGACCCCAACGTTCAACTTAACATATTTTTGTAATTTTTAGGTATTGTGTAGGCTTAGTTTTCAGATTGAGTTTTTTTTTATTTTGCTGACGTTTTAGTTGCTAAGTCTAATGAGGATATTCGTGCTTTTTATTATTAGCTTATACACGAGACTTTGCCTGCGGATATAACGAATTTTTATTAAAAGCCCTCCCACAGTCCCATCTATTTCTATACTGGAATTCATCGAAATCGGTTTAGTGGCTGGAAAACTCAATAGATAGACCAAGCGAGAATTACTTCCACATTAATAATATTAGTCAATATATTTTTATTACAAATAAAACTTATATTATTTGACGACGTTGTGGCGCAGCGGTAGCGAACCTGCCTTAAACGCCACAGGTCGCGGGTTCGATTCCCGCTCGGAGCATAATATGTTTGTATTGACCATGCAAGCATATTTTCCGGTCTGGGTGTATTTGTCCTTGTCATTGTGAATGTTTCCGGACCCCTGACACAGGATATTACTATCCTAATGGGGGCCGTTGAGTGTGTAGCGTTTAATTTAATATTATTTTTGATAATTATTTCAATCTTTTTTAAAAGTGTTAAGCTTAAAGTAATAAAAATCCGCAATTATTTCGCATTTCATACCTAGAAAAAAATCATAATTTTTAAAGGCTTTCTAGAAGCTTTAATCTCCTATTTGACATACATAAATTCTCACTCGCTTCTAATCTTCCATAGTAAAGATCCATAAGTCCTTGCTGATTTCAGCAAGAATAGGGCGATTCGGTCGGGAAGTATTATTGAGTGTAAATGAAGGAGGCCCAAACAAAAAAAACCCTTTTCCTTTTTCTATATTCTTGATCTCTTTACCTTGGACCAGCAACACATAAAAATAACAAGCTTTGTTATTTTTATGACTTGTAAGCATATTTTACAAGGTAGGGTTAGCTATCAGGCAGACCATATTATGCCTTTAGATTAAAATAAAGAAAATATACGCACAATTCAAATAAACGTCAAAATAAGTACCGTCGGAAAAACAAAAATCTTTTGGATTTTTTTTCATAATATACAGTTCTTTGAACCAACGGGTATCAAGATGAGAGTTATGAGAGATTATGGCTTTACTGTGCAGGTCGATTCGAGCAATTTTAGGGATGCTACATATACGCAGTATTTACTAAGAGCTGATACAACATTTATATTTTTTTTTTGTGGAGTATTAGTTTTTCTGTGGAGAGATTGAGTTGATATATTAATTACTTCTATAAAGCCGTACTTTCGTAAAAAAACACTGGCGTTCTTTCAAGAGTTAAGTTTTATTATTTCTTACTTAGTTGAGAATGTACTGCAAATATAGGAAATGTCGGGTTCTAGGGTATATGAGCCAGAACCTATAATACCGATACTGCTAGTAAGCAAGCATAATAAGTTCTACGCTGACCGACATGGTTATAAGCACGCCAGGGCAGACCTGGAAGAATGGAAAGCAAATTCTCACTACGCCACTGTGGAGACACGACACTCGCAGCTTTTAGGACTAATAATTATAGGTACTAACGTCGAAAGAAGCGATACCTGCACTATCGCCAAGACTGACCAAACGACTCCTCAGCTTCAGCAATCATGACCTCCGAATTTTAGTGAGCACCCTTACGGGGCACATGTCACTAAATAAACACATAGGTGTAACGGACAGTTCTTTGTGCAGGGGCTGTCTAAACGAGGAAGAGACGGTCACCCATGTAATTCTGGACTGTGCAGGGGTGGCTGATCAACGGGCAAAAATCCTCAAGGATATGAGGTCGCCCCAAGAAGTCTGTGAACGTCCCAGGAAAGTTCTGAACTTCTGGAAGGAGCTGGGCTGGTTGGAATAGACTAGCCAATCCCACACACAAAAAGGACCAAATTACGAGTCTAATTGTGGAAAAGGGTTCCCCACTACTTTTAACAGGAGCTGGGGCAGTTACTACTATTTCTTACCAAAAAATATTGGTTGTAGAAATTTTTGCCAACAAAGTATTTTTCAAAAATTTTTGACATGTATTGGCCGGCCCGTTTCGATGGCCTGACTCCAGTGTTACACTATTACCTCGTCTTCTATAAAACAGAAGAACAATAAAGTACAATTTACAGCTGTAATTTTTACGGACGATGTTTATATAATTTAAATATTACATCGAAAACTTCAAAACAATAAATCGTACAAAGCTGCAGTTACCACTATACCAACATCAGTATAAAATAATACCAATCTACAAAGGCAATATAAACTTCCTTAACACATCCCTGTGGTACGCATTTCTATGACATAACATCTCTATATAGTTCCCCAGAGGCGTGTTGCGTAAAGTCGTTGTCACTTGAAACAGCGCCCGCGGTCGCTATCAACCGTGGCGTTTTATTGGCTTATGTTGCTCGCAGGGCTTTTGAACGGGAATTCGGAAGTAGAAAGATATTACGTATGTAATGAAAGGAATTATTTGTTCTGTGTTTTTAGTGAAGAGCGTTAGATGGTTGGATAGTATTTGTATTCTTAACGATTATTTGCTTTACCTAATATTAGCTATTGGTTTCGGATTCGCACGCATGTTTTTTAGCTTTAATAAGTAACTTTTCACTGGTGGTAGGTCTTTTGTTGCAAGAGGCCGGCTAGGTAGGTACCACCGCAGTAATATTCTGCCGCCAAATAGTAGTGTTTAGGCACTACTGTGTTCCGGTTTGAAGGGCATTGTACGGTAGTGAAATTACTGGGCGAACGAGATTTAAGAACTAATATCTCGAGGTTGGCAACGCGTGAGTGGCACCTACTAATGGTGCTGCAAGCGCTCATAGGCTGCGGCAGCCACTTACCATCAGGTAGGCCGTATGCTTGTTTGCCAACTTCTAACATAAGAAAAAAAAAATAACTTAGTGACAAGTTGCAATTGTAATCATTCATAAAAATTTGTTTTAGATTTTTTAAATCGAACACGCGAATGTTGTGAATACGATCCTGACCCCCTTGGGTTATTGTTGTACCTACTACTAGCGCATGCTTCCAGCTTATTTGAGAGGCAATAGGGACATAAGTAAAGCCTTGAAAAACAATTTTAATATTCTTAATTCTTAATCTAATAAAAAAATCCAAAATTCTAATATGAGATATTACACATGAAGTTTGTTTTGACGAGTTTACGGTGCAGCGGTAGCAAAGCAGCCTTAAGCGGCACAGGTTGCTCGTTCGATTCCCTCTCGGATCAGATGTTTGTATTGACCATGCAGGCATGTGGTCCGGTCTGGTTGTGTTTGTTCTTGTCTTGTGAATGTTCCCGGACCCTCGACACAGGATATAACTATCCTAATGGGGCCGTTGAGTGTGTAGCGTTTATAGAAAAAGTTTAAAAGTATAATTACAATAGAAAGATTAGACAAATTTGTTGACTATGTAACAATACAACAAATGGCATTTGAGCAACAAAATTAATCAAAATAGCTAAGCAACGACTACAACAGCTACTTAATTAAGCTGAGAAAGACAAATTCCATTAACATTATTTACTTACCTGTAATTAATTATTACACCGCTGAATGTAATTTGTGAAAAATTAATTAGGGCGTTTTCAGACTCGCGGTTTTTACGAACGTATAAAATCGTTTTTCTAAGCGCTTTCAGGTGGGCCCATACTAATTACGCATGTGGTGATAGACGCCTATCACCACATGCGTAATTCGTATGGGCGTTGACATGTTTATTATTATTTTTTATCTTACTAAGTTGGCAAATAAGTATACAGCCCATCTGATGGTAAGCGGTTGCCGTAGTCCATCATTAGTAGATGCCGTTGCCAACCTTGAGATGTGGTCTTTAAATCTCTTTTGCCTAGTAATTTCACTGGCCTACAGTGCCCTTCAAATCGAAACACTGCTTTGCTGTAGAGTATTTGACACTGCGGTAATACCTACCTAGCCGGCCTCCTACCACCAGAGTGACTGATCGCACTGGTAGAATAATC
Organism: Hestina assimilis; assembly: GCA_023373885.1. Lineage (NCBI taxonomy): Eukaryota > Metazoa > Arthropoda > Insecta > Lepidoptera > Nymphalidae > Hestina > Hestina assimilis. The sequence continues at coordinate 9,488,039 of CM041761.1, read as the reverse complement.
TCTGCTGTGACAGAGATTATCCCAACAGCGGGCGATGGGGTCGTCACGTCCCGACGCCTCTGTATATACGCATATAAGATTATAGTGACATCCGCCATTAGCGATTTCAGCGTACATGAATTGATTTGCGCGAATGCAAAAGCGTATGCCGAAAAGACCGTTAACGCTAGAAAATAAAATTTAGTGTGAAACTGCCTTTACAGAACCTCCAAAATGATTTGGTTTGTCTTTAATTTAATTTAAATTTATTTTATAATTGTGAAACTCTTTGTTAGAGCAAAAGCATGTAAATTAACATTAAAATTATTAAGTATTTTTAATGTTTACTGCAGTCGCGTGTACTGTCTTTGACAGTGTCTGCCTACAACTACGCAGACCCTACGGAACCCAAAGCTGATACCGTCGTTATATAACCTTTTAGAACACCTGACCACGAGCTATTACATAATTCAAATTGGAAAGAGCGCTTTAAGCGCATTTTAGCCGCTGGACTCACTCGACGAAGAGAGCGAGTAGTGACGTGCAAGACGACGTCTTTGTTAAATACTGTGCTAAGCGTATGTCTGTACTGTGCAAGGAGAATGACCTTACAACCTTTTTATAAATTAAGGTCTTCACATTTTTTTAAATATAAGTAGCTTTATTACGATTGTGGTTTCGCGGATATTCATTAGACGTGTTTCTGAATTTCTTAAGTGAAAAACGAGTTTCCGTTAACGCGAAGCGTGAAATGAATTGGTAACATTAATCAAACACTCGAATATCACGAGAATATTTACTTAGACCTTAACCTTGGTGACCTTTAAACTTTGATTGACTTCAAGATTTTGATATACCAAAATTCGAGATAAATTGGTGTTTTGAGAATTGGACAATTTATGAAAAGCAGTCTTCTTCTTAGCATTTTCCAGGTGTTTTATCTACCAAGGGTTTTCTTATTACTCTTATCCGGATTTGACTGGTTACTAATTTTTACACAGAGCGATTGCCATCTGACCTCCACAAACGTAGGGGCGAACCAGTAACAGTGAATATGTGCAAATTACTTATCAAGAGTTAATGATTCTTATCAGATTATATCTTATATATGAGGCACGGTGGGGAGATCCACAAGGACAAACTCCCAGACAGAAACTGATATTTGTAAGACAAACATCTGTGTTGAAGGATTTTTATTGAGCGCGTCAACGTTCGGCGTACGCGTCTGCTTGCCAGTATCGCTCCGCGGTGACTGTGCGGGGGACCGGGAAGGGAGATCGGCTATCGGCGAAGCTTCGTGCGCCTTCGGCTCGCGGCTGACCGAGCTATCTTTCTCTGTTGCTTTATCTGTGCAACTTCACACAGCTACGTCACACACATACATTGCCAGCTGTCACAGGAGCAGGAGACGCACGCCCTCACCTAATTTCTTTGACTGAACTAAATACTTTTGAACTACCTAATCAACGACTATAAATAATAAGATTTGTTTTTTATCATAGACAATATATTTCATAAATTAAATGTTGCTATTCCAATTATTAAGGAAGGCTCGCTACCAAAACGCCAAAACGGTCAACGGTCATAGATTAGTAAAATATTAACGTACAACTAAGCGACTGCTATAATCTTTGAGTGAAAACGAATGACTATGCATATATCTTGTACAAAGCGTCCCTCTTGATGTAAATATAAGCACATGCGGATATGAGGCCGCCACAAATCACCATATCTATCTCTCATAACGCGTTCTACGCACATTATCTTGAAACTGGAGCATCCTAGGGAATCATTCCCTTGCAATGGTCGCAATGTTGTATGTCTATAAAGGGGAAAGACCATAGATATAGAATTGATTAGATTGCGGTTTTATGTGGTGTTACAGGACAGAGGGTTTAAAATTGATTCGCCATCTAACAAGTGGCTGAGAACTAAATACACCACCGTACGTATGCATTGAATGTCAGTAGCCAATATCCCAAAACCTGTTATATTTATTGCCTTTTTTATTTTCTGACAATTGGCAAACAAACATACGACACCTGCATGCGAGTTGCCAACCCTAGGAACAGGAAGGATGGCCGGGGCCCAAACTCCAACCCTACTTGTGGGAGTTTGGGCTTCCGGTGCTGTCACTCATCGTATGAAACGCAGCAGTACCTACTTATACTGTTATTTTACGCCGATTTTCTGTGAAAGGGTACTACTTCTCAGTCAAGTCGGCTCATTGGTGGTCAGAGGAGCATTGGCTCAACTACCACATATGCGTTATTAATTTCGAATCTCTTCAATGTTAGCGCTAGTTTATACTTAAGTTAACCATTTCAATACATTGGATACACTATCTATTTTCTTCTATATCTATGAGAATTATATTTATTGAATACTAGATAACTACCGTACGATTATTAAAATAAGATTATAAAATTGAATTTCAATATAGACTTATTAACCTTTGAAATTCGAAGTCTCAATAGCTCAACGGTAGAAAGGTCGACTTCGCTCCGTTAACGCGAGAGTTGAGGGTTCGATCCTGACCCCCTTAGGTTATTTTCGTACCCATTCCTAGTTGCGCTAATATTCTCAAAATTAATAATATATTTTTATAAAGAATATTAGCAATGCTTTTTCAAGGCATTACTAATATTCCTATTACCCTCTAAATAAGCTCGAAGCTTGCGCTAGGAGTGGGTACACCAATAGCCCAAAGGGGTCAGGCTCGAACCCTCGACTCTCGCGTTAACGCAGCGAAGTCGGCCCTTCTACCGTTGAGCTATTGAGGCTTCTATTCTAATCTACTCATATTCTACATAATTAGCAGCCACGATCTTCCGTATCTCAAGTCCTTTGGCTCGTACTACGCTTTGAAGTACAGCGATTAGTATGTTGATCTGCTAAAGAGCTAACTTTAGAGAGTACGTGAGTTTGAAACTTTTACAACGGGAAACTTAAGAATTTCTGAAATGTTTAGCTGAGTTAATCGGTTGGTATTTTCTTAACACGATAGCAAACAAGTTTAAAAACTACGCAATGGTAAGTGGTCACTGGTCATCGTAGACTTTAAGACACTTATAGACAAGTGTGGATGTCGTCAATCCATGGATGGCTGACCACACAGTTACTGCCTTTTCACACGTGCAGGTTACCGGGTATCCGGCGTCGATTGTCCGGTAACTCATTTCGCTTTCACACTACCCAATTTTGAATCAAGTAGCTCGGACTCACAGTGGTGAGTCCGGGGTGCAGCCGGTTACCGCTTGTCGAGCAAAATTACGCCGGTAGTGTGAAAGCTGCCATACATGCACTTCGCTACCGGACACCCGGCGCCGGCTACCCGGCAACCGGCATGTGTGAAAAGGCACTAATCTTATCATCATATCCATTAATAAATCAATATAAAATTTGATTTTAATTGATTTTGTAGATATCTTGCCGTTGGGATAATCTCTGTCACAGCAGAGATTATTCCACCAGTGCAATCAGTCACACTGGTGGTAGGTCTTTTGCAGCAAGGGGCCGGCTAGGTAGGTACCACCGCAGTATCAAATATTATGCCGCCTAATAGTAGTGCTTAGGCATTACTGTGTTCCGGTTTGAAGGGCACTGTAGTTGGAGGCTAGTGAAATTACTGGGCAGAGGAGATTTAAGACCTAATATCTCGAGGTTGGCAACGCGTGAGTGGCACCTACTAATGGTGCTGCAAGCGCTCGTAGGTTACGGCAACCACTTACCATCAGGTGGGCCGTATGGTTGTTTGTCAACTTGTAACATAAAAAAAGATATGGAACAAATATAAAATAATCATAATCATTGGTTTACTAAAGGCCGAAATATTACACAACGTACATAAGAAATATACATTCAGGCAAATTGACTAGCACCTTCTTTTTAGGATCGGTAAAACCGTCTAACTCTCACCGCGATCTGTGATCAAAGTAAGGCCAGATTTACGGTTGTCTAGTTCATAACTCGGGAGCAATTCAGTATAATTTATTGCTCAAATCTAATTCATCTTAGCATCTGGATATGACTTCTTTGCTTTTTGTTCGAATGAATTATATCATTGAATTTATAATTCTGACGATGTTGTGGCGCAGCGGTAGCGAACCTGTCTTAAACGCCACAAGTCGTGGGTTAGATTCTCGCTCAGAGCATAATATGTTTGGTAGTATAGACACAGAAGGCAATATGTCCCAACCCTTTCTACCCTTATCAAAAAGTTAACACAAAAACTTGCTTATACTTATGCGCAATTCTTCCTTTTAAATCAGTAGTTGTATGCTGATTACATATAATTTTATCAGAATTAAATAAATAAATAAATAAACGTTGCACATTCAACGGCCCCCATTAGATTAGTGATATCCTATGTCGGGGGTCCGGAAACACATACAAGGACAAATACATCCAGACCGGAAAATATGCGTGCATGATCAATACAAACACATTATGTCCCCAGCGGGAATCGAACTCACGACCTTTGGCGTTTAAGGCAGGTTCGCTACCGCTGCGCCACAACGTCGTCAACATACATAAACCTGTCTCGAGCGGGAAACGATGCCGTAACTTCCAATCTTTAATGTAGGTTACTACTCCGTCAGAAAGATACTCTGTATCTAAATATTCTTTATAAATCCTGGAAAATCGCTATTATTTTTGTTTTATTTATGACGCCATTCCTATTCTGACCTAAATACCTTCAAAGGACATCTCTGTACGTGATCTGGGTCTTAATACTAAGCACCGTCTAATTTTCGTTAGCTATCATTTAACATAGAACATTAAGCTCTTTTTTTTGTTTTGGCTATCAAGCATACAGCCCACCTGATTGTGGTTGTCGTAACATATGACCACGCGCAACACCATTAGTAAGTGCCACTCACGCGTTGCCAACCACGAGATATTTGTTCTTAAATCTCCTTCACCCAGTAATTTCACTAGCCTCCAGTGCCTTTCAAACTGAAACCCAGTAATGCCAACGACACTACTGCTTTACGGTAGAATTTGACACTGCGGTGGTACTTACCTAGCCGACCTCTTGCAATATAGGAACTACCACCTGTGTACCAGTGTTGTGATTGTATGTATGAAGGCGCTATCAGGAGTTATCGTTACGATCTGTTTATTGATGAACGTATTAGTTATTTAAAATCACGCTACTCGCCTTAAGAGAGGAGAAATCACTACAAACATCAATCTATTTGGCAAGCTGTAGGCAAGTAAAGCAAGACAGGTGTGGTGGCGTCTCAAGGGTTGAAATAGACTAGAGATGTTAAAAGTACCTTATTACTTATGGAACACGTGTCTCTCGCTAGATTTCTCCTACCCAAGCTGCCAGTGCTAAATACAGAGCAAGACGATATCGTAAGTTTCAAATTACATTGCTCTATGCGCTAGTAGCGTTCCGAATATTAATTGGCTTACATAGCAATGGTTAGCGAACTGAATAAACGAAACTAATGCAAGCTCGTACCGCTTGTGACTCCTAAGTCACAATATGGGACAAAGTGACAGGGGTATGCCACGTCTATTATAATTTGTATGCGTTTAATATTATAATTTAAAATGGTCGGAAACGCGTGCAGAAACTTGTTATAAGTATTACTTGAATGAATTCGAAATTAAAATAAAAGTAAGAAACTAAATTTATATCGTAATGATAACTCTAAATTAATCCTTTACTTAACCTGAATTAAGCTGAGAGATTTCTTAGATAATTCATACAACGCCTAAAATTTTTAGATTTGGGATTAAGTAAAACTCTCAGAGGAAATCTGAAGACAATAAATAGATTAAGTGTCCGAGTATAATTAACATTATTTTCAAGATTTTTTACAATTATTGGTTTGTATTTTTTATAATTTTTTTTTTTTATTTATCAATTTACATAACAATACAGATACTTAAACAATAATAACAACTAGAAACCACTTAGGTTTAAACATGTGCTATTATCAGTCTAGATGTAATACATAGAAATCAACTAAGGTATATACATAGAAACTAGTCGCAAAAGTATTACATAAATAAAGATAGAAAAAAAATTAAGAATTTTAAGAGATTATAAACACTATTAATAATTTTAAAGTTTAGATATATATTTACGTTCCGTCTGATAGTAAGCAATCACCGCAACCTATGAACGCTTGCGATACTTGAAGTATCACACATATGCTGCCAATTCGATAGAAGGAAAGGGATTAAAAAAAGAGTTACTTCTCCTTCAATACGGCCCATTGGTTGTCGATGGGAAGATGGTTACCCCATCGCAATAACCTCCCTAGACCGAACTATATATATTTATCTGTGCAAATTCAGTAGGCCCTGATCTTTGAGAGCTTCAAGTTCCTATGTGGCGAGTAACAGTCAAAGATCAAGTGGCGTTCTCTAATATCGGAAGCCAAGGCATATTTTGCGTTGCGGAACCTACCAATAAGAAAATAAGTTTTTAAATTAACTTTTCATCCGAACTCTGTGGGATTCCAGTAAGACTTCGGTGCGAAGTTTAAATAATTTAAGTTTGATTTAAATTCAGGAATTACTTATGAACAGCATGAGTTTGGGTTTTGTAAAGTGATGACATTTGCTTTAACGAATGAATGTATGTGTTCGTAATTGGTAGCATAATAACTTGTTTTATTTACAAAAATATAACATCTAGGTAGTTAAAATGTTTGTGTTGAAATTAGTCCCGAGTTATGGTGTTTTTTTTTTTTTTTTTTTATTTTAGAAGTTGGCAAGCAAGCATACGGGCCACCTGATGGTAAGTGGCTGCCGCAGCACCATTAGTAGGTGCCCCTCGCGCGTTGCCAACCTCGAGATATTAGTTCTTAAATCTCGTTCGCCCAGTAATTTCACTAGCGTACAGTGCCCTTCAAACCGGAACACAGTAGTACCTAAGCACTACTATTTGGCGGCAGAATATTGGACACTGCGGTGGTACCTACCTAGCCGGCCTCTTGCAACAAAAAGACCTACCACCAGTGAAAAATATCGTTTCCTTAATGGTCAGCAACGCACTTGCATGGTTTCTGGTGTTGCAGATATTCATGGGCGGCGGTGATCGCTTAACATAAGGTGAGATTGCCCCCTTTACATAAAAAATGTCTTGGAAGAAATTGTGAGACTCATATCCGCACAGATTGAGTACATAATCCAGCAGTGAGCCATTAAAAGGCTGTTACGTTAATACTTTAAAGTTAAATGACTTTCGAGTTATGTCATGCAACTTGCTACAAGCAATAAAATAAGCTTATGCATAAATCAATTGATACTTTGATTATAGATCGTACTGATCTTTTATTTTGTTATTTACTTTGTTATAAATTTAATTAAAATTATTAGGCTGCCATTAAGGACTTAGGTTTTCTTCGTTTCTTGTAATAGCATGTAATTTCGAATCTTGTGGTGCTACAATATCGTGTTATACGTCCTGGATAAATCTTGAACGAAAACATTTTTTTCAGTTTATAAATTGGGCTAAAAGTTAATACATATTTTATTTTCACAATATATCAGATTTATCAATAAAAAATACGACTATCAACTTAATTCTTCGAGAGTAAAGGTGCAGGCACAAGTATTTAAAATATAATTTTATATCGAAAATTTTACGTATTTAATTTTCAAAGCCTCACCAGCAATTTATAATACGGAGGTATTTTAACAATGTAAAGCATTACAAAAGAATTAGGAAGTAACAGAGCTCGTATACTTAAAACGAAAACACAGTCCCGAAGCTATTAACGGTCGCCATTTTGAAATTCCTGACACTTGAAGGGCGGGACTTGACAGCTCTAAAACGAGGTTAAGATGTTATTTAATAAATTGTAACGACTATGGGCCTTCGTTATCACGGAAATCGTTTATTTAAATTATCCTTTACAGACCAGATGGAAATAATTATTGTTGGTGAGGAAAACTTGAGAGATTTCATTTTTAATTGACAACTGATAATTTAACTAATATTATAAATGTGAAAGTTTGGATGGAAGGTATTTGTTGATCTTTCTCGCAAAAACTACTGGATAGATTTTGATGAAAACCGTTGAAGCCTATATATAAGCAGTATCAATATACTAACTTGTAACATTTTTTTTTATATTCAAATCAAAGAATACTGCCTGATGGTGGTAAGTAACTACAGTTGTGAAGCAAAATAATGCCAGCGGCAACCAATCCTGGGTGGAAATAGAAAGAAGGAGTGGGAATGAAGGAAGGGACGAATAAAAATAGAGGGCTATGATTTATATCGAGGCTGATATTTCACTATGTTCTTTGATCGTACGGCCTGGACCAGGTACGATCCTACAGTCCTCGTCAACCTAGGCTATTTATAGCGAAAGAATAAAAACTTCTTCAGTTTTTTTATGTTACAAGTTGGCAAACAAGCATACGGCCCACCAGATGGTAAGTGGTCGCCGTAGCCTATGAGTGCTTGCAGCACCATTAGTAGGTGCCACTCACGCGTTGCCAACCTCGAGATATTAAATCTCATCTTAAATCTCCTCTGCCCAGTAGTTTCACTAGCGTACAGTGCCCTTCAAACAGGAACACAGTAATGCCTAAGCACTACTATTTGGCGGCACAATATGTGACACTGCGGTGGTACCTACCTAGTCGCCTATTGCAACAAAAGACCTACAACCAGTGCGACTGATTGCACTGGTGGAATAACTATCTACATGTATAAAAGGAGACCTGACTGGCATATAAACGCCCAGCTAAACTCTGGGACCTAGACAGCTGAATTTTTACAAGATGTTGTTTTTAAGTCGTAAACAAGCAATAAGAAAGGATTTATCGAAATTCAACTCTTAAGGGGTTTGAAAGGGAGTTAAATAATTTTGCTAGTTAGTGTTAGTTAGTCATTTTTGAAGCATGAAATTTTATTTTTAGGTTTTAAATTTTTTTTATTCCACCCCTGAAGGTCTAAAACATTTGAAAATTTATATGGAAAAGATGGTCTATGTAACTCCAAAATATAACCTGGGCAAAGACGTGGGCAAAAGCTAGTTTAGTTATAAATATTTTAATTAAAATGTAACTTGACGCTATAAGTGTAAGTTTAATCAGTAAAACGCCTAGTATACAATTAATTAAAATCACCTACATAAATCAAACGAAAATACTTAGCAAGTCTATATCAAATTGACATAAATCGTTAAATAATTAATCAATGGTTGGTAAATTAGGGTCTCCACACACGGGCAACCGGCCACAACCACAAAACGACGACACCGCCATATTTCCTGTACTCGCCGCGCACGGTTGACGCCGGCGGCCGCCATACGCTACAAATCATCGCTGCTCGTTTCTTGCGGCCACTAAACGCCGACACAAAACGCAGTCACACGCCACTCTCGCGATTCCCTACCCCACTCGAGTCTCGTCCATTATGATACTGCATGCCATTAAAAAAGTAGCAGCCACCGACCGCAAGTTTGACGACCTTGTGGCGTTGTGTGAACCTGGCTTAAACGCCACAGGTTGTGGGTTGGATTCCCGCTCGGAGCATAAGTTTGTATTGATCATGCAGGCATGTTTTTTTCTGGGTGTATTTGTCAGTGTCATTGTATGTGTTTCTGGAGCCCCGGACACAGATATCACTATCCTAATGGGGGCCGTTGAGTGTGTAGTAAAAAAAAAGTGTCGACCACACGTGGCTGCCACACGCTTCAACTACCATAGTAGCCGCTCCTAGCTTGTCGTGGCGGCGTTTATGCCGGCGTGAAGTCCGTGTGAGGCCACCCTTAGGCTTTCATGCGAAAGCTATCAATTCTAAAACAAAAGCACTAAGATTATACAAATCAAACAATGTACTAGCAAATATTAATTTTAAACCAAGAACAATGACCCTTTTCATTTGTCGAAAGTCAAAGCGGTTTTCGAACTGTCAAAATAAGGAAATTAAATAGGAGTGCATTACTCAATGTAGACTTTCTCAATTGGATGTTAAAATATACTCCAAATGAACTTACTAATATTATAAATGTTAAAGTTTGTAATAGGTTTTTTTATGTTACTAGTTAGCAAGCAAGCATACGGCCCACCTGATGGTAAGAGGATGCCGTAGCCTGTGAGCGCGCAATACCATTAGTAGGTGCCACTAACGCGTTGCCATCCTCCAGTTATTGGTTCTTGAATCTCCTTTTCCCATACCCTTTACTCAATCATGCATAAACATATTAATAATAAATAAATAAACGCAACACACTCAATATTGTATATTATCTGGATTAACACATAAGATAAAGGCTACATAATCAACGGCCCCCATTAGGTTAGGTATAGCCTGAGTCCGGAAAGATCCACAATGACAAGGATAAACACACCCAGACCGGAACATATGCATGTATGTTCATCTTCTCCAAGCGGGAATAGAACCCACCGAATGTTATCTATGAGTCAATCTATCTGCCAAACAATAAAAAAACATGGCTTTGTTTGCAAAAATTATGACATCAAAATGAATCATGAGTTAATCATCACAATGAAAGATTGTTAAAGCCTTAAAAGCGATAAAATTTTCGTTTTACCAATAAAATAATGATGTTAAAATATGAAATGTTATGATATAAGCGTTTCATTTCCTCGCTTAATTGATCATTAAATTCTACGAATTCCTGACTGAAAACCCAAATAAATATTGATAAATTCGTATTTATAATATAAATAAAAGGATACAGTTTCTATTAATTATATAGCGTCCTATAGACTATGGTATTTATAGAAAGTATACATTGCAAAGAAATTGCAGGTTTTTTTAAAGTGAGGAATAAACTAACATGAAATCTTTTACACAATGCAATAGCTTCTATAGCTCAACGGTTGAAGGGCCGACTCCGCACCGTTAACGTGAGAGTCGCGGGTTTGATCCTGACCCCATTGAGCGATTGTCTCACTCCTACCGCAAGCTTAGAGCTTATTTGGAGGGGCCATAGGAACATAAGTGCGATGAAAAGAATTGCCAATATTCTTGAAATTGAGCGCTCTAGACAGTGCGCACGACATCACATATTTGCAGCGCGCGAGTTAGTTCCTGGTCGGTTTTTCAACGACCGCCTAGGCGGCCCATATACTTTCAATATTAGATTTATTTTTAACCCCGCCGCAAAACAACGGGGTTTTATAAGATTGGCGTATATAATTATGACTGTATGTATGTTTGTGGCATCGTACTCTTAGCTCCCGAACAGATAAACCGATTCTTTTTTTGTTTGAAAGGTGAATTAATCGGGAGTGTCCTTAGCTATGTTTGAATCCGATTAGTCCAAAATAGTCCCTGCCACAAAATGGTGGCTTACATAATTTTTAACAACTCCCTCAATATGGGTTTAAGTGAAAAGGCTTGAAAAGTAGAATACTATACACTATGATAATTTCAAAACCAAGATGTCCGCCACCACAAAATGGCTTTACTGCTATTTTTATTATTATTAATTGGAACGAAGTTCCTTATCGCGCGTTGTGAAAGGGGGTTAGACGGAAAAAATTAAGACCAAAAGTTGTAACGACACTTTTGCTATAGTTGTAAGCCGTGCGGCGTGCGCGTGTTTCTCTGTCTGTGTCTCTCTCTCTCTCTCTCATAGAAAGCAAGCCTGTTATTTTCGTTTCGTCTTTCTATTTCGCATTGAACAGTGTGGTGTCGCGACGATTATTAAAATAAAAAATTAATTAGTTTTTAATAATTAAATTAATTTTATTAATTTTATTAATAAAATTTTATTACAATTCCTTCACTAATTATTCGAAAGGAACTTCGTTCCATCCAGTGTTTTTTTTTTTTTTTTACTTGGAGAAATGCAGTTACGCACTCGAGCGCCGGGACGGGTGCAATGGCGCAGGAGGTGTGTGGACTCGGAGCCGAGCCCCCTACCCACTAAAACTCCAAGGTCCCATCTAGCCCCATAGTGGGACGTCGCGGGATCGCCGAAGCATACCACCGCGACGCCCCGGCGCTTGCCCCGAGGGGCCCATCGGTGTCGGCAACCTACTGCCGCCATACATACATAATAATACATAATAATACATACTAGTACTTACATAAAAATACATAACTCCGCGCGCGAACGCGCCAGGCCTTTCGGCCTCCACCTTGGGCGGCACCATACCGCCGCCATACATACATACTAATACATACTATACATATATAAAACACTCCACGGCGCTTTCGCGCCCCTCCGACCGGGACCGGAAGACCCCGGCAAACCCAACCAAGGGAGCCCTGGGTCCTAGGGCTCCCCCGCCGAGACTAACTTTTTAATGAGGTTGTTTCCCTCTACGACCGACCGTCGTTATTTTTAAAGAGGTCTTCCTCCTCTACCACCCGACCGGGGCTGAAGGCCCCGGCTAAGCACACCTCCGGTGTCGCAGGAGCCGCTCGCAGTCCATTCTGATAAGCAGAAAAGTACCGGAGCGACCCATACGACACCACCCTCCCAGGCGCGGTCTAGCGTAAAACGCCCCACGCCCGAACCGTCTGACCCTGTTAGCTTCACCGGGCAGTCGAAGGTGCCACCTGCGCAATCGACTCCCGGCTACTGAGTCCCCCCGGCACGACAAGCCCAGGGTACCGCAGAGTTTGACCTCTGCGGTTGAGGGGAACAACTCTGACTCTAGGTTGACCACTGCCAATCGATAAGAAGAAGAAGTAACTCATTGGATAAGAGCAAATAATCTTTCAAAAGTTAACAATTATTATTGGATGCTGTGATAACTGGGAGCGACAACTTAAGGTGCTCTTTGAGGCAGGGTGTGGAAATCCATAAGATGTTCTCCATCGCACGGTGCGAAAGAAATCTCCAGACCGAGACATATCTAATTCGAGCGGGAATTGAACCCGCGACCGTCGAGGCTCAAAACTTGCTACCAGCACACCAAAATTAATAATTATAGACATGTTTATGTTATAGTTAATCAAAATATGTACGTAATAAAACTTATCTGTAACTGTTGTTCATTCTTGTTGTTCATCATTATTTGGCCGTTTATTTGCAAAAGTTTTTCTGACATGTTGTTCTGTGATTGGGGTCAAAGTTTTTCTTATAACTTGTTAGATATCCACTTATGATATTTACTACTTACTGAAACATTTTAAAAGGGTTTTAAACACAGGATTGTATAACAATTATAATACTACTACCTGTCTAGCTATAATACATATTATATTATTATAAAAATACTAATTAATACGATAAAAATTCTTGCGCCTCTTAAATTGCTGAATCTCAATCAGGATTCAAATTTTGTAATATATATAGTTCAATTGTAAACCAATTTGTATTTGAAAACAAAACCAATCGAGTTTCTTGGCGGTTCTTCTCGGTAGAAACAGCTTTCCGAACCGGTAGAACTTGACGATTCAAAACTACTTTTTAAAAATCTAGTAAAATAATTGTGATTTGATTTGATTTGATATTGTGTAACTTTAACTTTAGCTTTAGCTATTGTGTAAATAATCGGCTATTTGTATGATGGTACGCAGTCACCATTTTTTTTGTTTATGGCTGCAAAACTTGCTCACTGCTACAGACTTCCTGTGAAGAAGAATTAGATTTGTGAGACTCCTTGACATGGTGATAGTAGTAGTTAAGCTGTGCTTCTTCCAGCACAAAATGAGACGGCTCGACAGGGGAAGTACTAGGGACGTTTCGTGTGACGAGTAACAGCGCCGGAAACCCAATCTTCAACCCTCCCTAAACCCTTCCCTTCTCATTCCTTCCGTCCTATCCCTTGGGTTGGCAACGTTTATGTGATACTTCAAGTATCGCAAGCGTTTATAGTTTGCGGTGACTGCTTACCATCAGGTGGACCGTATTCCCGTTTAGCAACCGTCATGTGCAAAAAACGCGGTGAACCTCATCCTAATGAATGGCAGATATCGGTGTGTATGAACGGTTTAGATCTATGGAATCTAACAATACCCAATGCCTTGCCCATTCCAAAAGAAGGAAGATAGATTGTAGCATAGTATAAACGGGACAAAGGGGCGAAAGAAGGAAGTCAGATAAGATACTGTAACATATATAAACGTCAACTACCACCTAAATACCAGTCTCACTAAAAAGCTGTGCAAAGGAAAAAGACTTTCGTAAAACCACTGGTATTCCCTGACATTTATTTATTTAGTTGTTAACCTCTTTCATAGCAGAGATTATTCCACCAGTGCAATCAGTCACACTGGTGGTAGGTCTTTTGTTGCAAGAGGCCGGCTAGGTAGGTACCACCGCAGTGTCAAATATTCTGCCGCCAAATAGTAGTGCTTAGGCATAACTGGGCAGAGGAGATTTAAGAATCAATATCTTGAGGTTGGCAACGCGTGAGTGGCACCTACTAATGGTGCTGCAAGCGCCCATAGGCTACGGCAACCACTTACCATCAGGTGGCCCGTATGCTTGTTTGCCAACTTATAAAATAAAAAATAAAAAAGTTATTTATTGATACACCAACAGTGATTTGAAACATGAGATATCTGTATAATTTATACAGAGCATTTTCTAAGATAATTTCAAACATTGAACAGGTATTTTCAGCATTAATAAAATAGTCCTCGTACTAGGCTTATTACATTTCATGCAAGAAAATTAACATTAAGGTATTTAACACAAATTCTTTAGCTCTGATGGATTAAGTTGAAATCGTTGAAAAGGACTTTTCCACTAAACTGGATTGTAATAATATCACAAATGTATTTCTTAATAAATTTATACCGATCGTAAAATATTGTCCAAAAGACAGCATCATAAACACTATCTCTCAATAAACCTAAGTAGCAATAAAATCGCTTTCGAACTGATGAGTGTTGTGATGAAAACAGAAGATATTAGTTTATGGAAAACATAATAAACAGTCTCATGACAGATGAACAAAAACTGTTTTAGATTTTGTAGTAGATTTTGAAGATTATCATATGACAAGACGGTTCCTAGATATTTCTTGACACCGTTCTGGCGTTGTGGGTAGCGAGTCTGCTTTCAGCCTCGACGACTTTCAGAGTCGACGGACAGTGTTGTGTACGTAGGTGTACTGGGTATGGAGCATCTTGAAGCCTGTGATGATAAGATGTAATCAACCAGACAAGTTTGCACACAGATTTTTATATCACAAAGATGGCGGACAGACTTACCATCCTTCAATGGGAAGTGGTCATAGTAAGCTGGTGCTTCTGAAACCAGAAGAATAATAAGCGCGTTGTTGACCCAAGGGAAGGAAGGGACAGAGAAAGAAAACATAAGAAGAGAATAAGAGTGGGGGGGTGGGAGGATTTGATCTCTGACGCTTTCACTCATCAAATGCAACGCAATTTTCCGGATACTGTTAATATCCTCCAATATTCTATGGAAACCATAACATGACGTTGGTGGGAAATTAACCCTAAGCAGTACAAGCTGACGGCCGACATTTTGAAACAAGTAATCCAGTCCAATAAAAACGGTAAAATTTGATAAAAAATATATTAAATGTGAAATGAGAAATAAATTTGATAAAAAAGTCTGACAGTAACGTTAAAATTGGTGGCTCTAAGAGAAGATTCCGTAGGATTAAAAGTTTATATATACTAACTTTATAAGCAGACATAAATTATATGAAAATGGCCTTAGTGATTCAGAATAATCTACCCAATATTATAAAGCTAAAGAATTTGTTTGCTTGAACGCGCTACTCTCTGAAACTACTGGTCGGATTTGAAAAATTATTTTTGCATTTGATAGCACATTTTTTGAGGAAGGCTATAGGCTATATAACATTACGATACGATACTTAGAAGCGGAGCAATAAGAAAGAAAGTGGGGGCGGGCGATAAGATGTAGTAAGGTGGTGGAATAGGCAAGTGAATCCGCGGGAAAAAGCTAGTATTTTATAACAAATAATTAGATAATAAATAAACGCAACACACTTGACGGCCCCTATGAGGATAGTTATAACCTGTGTCGGGGGTCCGGAAACTTACACAAAGACAAGGACACACAGACCGGAGGACATGTCTGCATGGTCAATTCAATCATCTGCTACGAGCGGGAATCAAACCCGCGACCTGTGGCACTTAAGGCAGGTTCGCTACCGCTGCCGCTCTGGGTCGTCAAAAATAATTAGGATTGTTTTCAAAACACAAAAAAAAACAATTTTTTCTTGACGTCGCTTTTTACGCGTTTTTGTGTATGTGTGACGAACTCTAATGGCGAAGTAAAAGTTGTTTTTTTCCGCGTCGACGACTAATTTTGCTCCGAAACACGAAAGTTTACAAAGAAAATATTATTTTTTCTCGTAACCTTATATCATAAGGACGTTAATCAATTTGCCTTCTTTATTTTTAAAAATATATTTTTCATTTTTCAGAATATAATAATTTGTACTTTATTCATACAAAGACTAAAAATAATATTACTTTACCAAGATTTTGGAAACATAATAATAAAGAGATATAATTTAATTACTGTTATACTTCATAATTCAGGTGACCCTCCTGCCCATTTGCCCCCTCTTACATAAAAATAAAATTGTGAAAAGTATAGTTGAGAAACTAATGTAGCTTATAAACCACCATTCCCGATAAAGACTTTGGCCGTGACTTGGGCTATTGTCGTACCCACTCCTAAAATGGTTTTTACTGTAGTTATTTTCTTCTTCGCACAACCACTCTGTGGAATCAACTTCCGCCAGCGGTCTTTCCGAATCGATACGACTTGGGAACCTTCAAGAGAAGAGCGTATTCTTACCTTAAAGGTCGGCAACGCCCCTGCATGCCTTCTGGTGTTGCAGATGTTCATGGGCGGAGGTGATCGCTTAACATCAGGTGAGCCTCCTGCCCGTTTGCCCTCTTACATAAAAAAAAGAGCCAGGCTCGTCCCACTACAAATGGACGGGCTCGACCGATTAAGTATTACCATCACACAGAAAATCGGCATTAAGTAACAGTACTGTTCCGTTTCCGTACGATGAGAGCGCCGGAGGCCCAATCTCCCACCCCATCTGTTCCTTTCTTTTTGCCTTTCTCATAACTTCCCTCTTGTTCCTTGGGTTGCCAACGCGCATGTGATCGCAAACGTTCATAGGCAGTGGCTGTCACTGCTTAGTGCTTACCATCAGGTGAACCGTATGCCTGTTTGCCAGCCGTCAAGATAAAAAAAAACAAGCTACAAGCTTAGTTAAAGAAGAGATAGAAATGTTAGTATTTGAAAAAACATTCCTGAAATCGGCGTCGGGATGTGACGACCTCATCGCCCGCTGTTGGGATAATCTCTGTCACAGCAGAGATTATTCCACCAGTGCAATCAGTCACACTGGTGGTAGGTCTTTTGTTGCAAGAGGCCGGGTAGGTACCACCGCAGTGTCAAATATTCTACCGCCAAACAGTAGTCCTTAGGCATTACTATGTTCCGCTTTGAAGGGCACTGTACGCTAGTGAAATTACTGGGCAGACGAGATTTAAGAACCAATATCTCGAGTTTGGCAACTGCAAGCGCTCATAGGCTACGGCACCACTTACCAACAGGTGAGCCGTATGCTTGTTTGCCAACTTAAAACATTAAAAAAAAGAAAGAAACAGCCTTGTGACTTGCCAGAATGACCAAAAAGAAACACTGAATATGTTAGCAATATATTCAAGGAATAAGAAAAACAAATTCATCGTCAGTATGAAGCCTCGAAAGCTGAATTTTATGACCACTAGAAGTCATGTGTATTACGAGCGTTCTTGGATCCTTCAGTGGTGTATGGTTTAAGTCACAAAATACAATACCTTTAGAGTTTAGATTATCTTACTAACCCTGCCACTTGTTTTATTTATTTGTTTATTTATTTACACACACCGAAGAAACTAAATCGTCTTATTGAGTTTTTTTTATTTCATGACGGTTGGCAAACAAGTCTGGCCTGATTGTAAGCAGTCTGCAATAGATGGGTGAAATGTGTTGAATCACTGCAATGGCAATGGGCTCACCAATAGCACCAGTTGTGGCCAACATATTTATGGAACATTTCGAGCAGGAAGCGTTGAAAAGTGCGCCATCAAAACCAAGATACTGGTGGAGATACGTAGACGACGTGTTTGCTATAGTCTCGAAGCAAGGTGTAGGACAATTATTAGACCATCTAAACGAAAGACATTCAAAAATAAGGTTTACTACAGAGGAGGAAAAAGACGGAACTCTCCCATTTTTGGATGTACTTGTGAAGCGGGAACCTAGTGGAAGCTTGGTACATACAGTATTCAGAAAACCGACACATACTGATCGTTACCTTAGAGCGGATTCCCATCACCACCCGTCGCAATTGTATTCGGTGCCTCGCACTCTCATCAACCGTGCACTGCGTCTATGCGATCCTCAATTCCTAGAGTCGGAATTGACACATGTGCGGCAGGTGTTAGAGTGCAATGGCTACAACTGGCGACAGAGCTACCGTCTAGCAAACACGACCATCAGACAACGGCCTAATATCGTAGAGCGAGTTCCAGCCTATTTACCGTACATGCGAGGGGTAACGGATAAGATTGGACACCTGTTACGCCGCAGATATAGCATCAGGACAATTTTCCGCCCCATGACACAGATTGCAAGACTTTTACGATCACCGAAGGATCTGGAACCTCTGGAGGTCCCTGGCGTCTATGAAATTCCGTGCGATTGCAGCAAAAGCTACATAGGAGAAACGGGACGTAGCATCACTACCAGGCTCACTGAACACATCCGCAGCATTCGCAAGATGCAAGTTAATACCTCGGCGGTGGCAGAGCACGCCGTCTACTCCGGCACCTCTCATTATATTAGGTTCGATAAAGTCAAAGTACTGGCCCGCGAAAAGAATTTCGTATCGCGCAAATTTCGTGAGGCAATAGAAATCGACCGTCGTCCTAATTTTAATAGAGACAAGGGGTGGGCCCTGCCACCTACTTGGAAACCTGTGCTACTAAACGCGACGCCGAAGAATATCGGAAGTGTTGATGAGTGTGTAGTGGATATTGTGAGTACATTCTGTGCGCCCGTGAACTCCGATGCGAGCACAAGCGCGCAGTGCGAGACGGGTCGCGACCGCGAACGTTACCCACTCACCCTGAAGAAGGACCTCCGTTGAGTCCGAAACTAGTCGGTACTTACACCGATTATACGTGAGTGTGAGCCGTTTAGATTTTTACATAAAGCAAGTTGTGCAAGCGTGTGGGTTGACATAGTATTAGTGAAATATCGGACACTCATGAGTGGAATCACAGGTAACCATGGATTGTCTAGCGTCTTCTTCTTCTAGCTAACACAGGCCTACACTGCGGTAATGCAACGCTGATGGTGGGCAACACAAGCAAAATTCGACGATGTGCAACTCCGTTATCTTAGATTTCCTTGGACTTGGCAACGATTTTACAAATTTTATTACGTATTTTATTCTCGCTCAAAGTAGTATTCCATTCTGAACTATTATATTTTGTGTATGAGAGTGATTGTGTTTGCGTGTATCTCCAGACCCATAATGAAGGATATTACGATCATAATATACTACTGAATGAGTTTCTGAAATGACGTTACTTTAAATTTCCAAGTCCCATATAACTATTGATTCGTTAAGATTTTTATGTTTAATATGATTCTGGCTCAAGATGTCTCAATTTCATCCACCATTTCTGTAGGACTAAGTAACTTTAATGATTAACTTATTATTATCAACAATGCTTTAATTATTTTACTAGATAATACAATAAATTGCACAGCACTTGAACTACTTCGTCGTATTTCGACGATTCGTATTTTTTGTGGTATGATGATGGTTTGGTTGATGAATAGCATTGAAGTAACCGTCTCGATAACATCAATGCGACGCTTCGTTAGATTGACTGCTTTTCAAATATTGCCTTTCTAATCTAACGTAATAAATAGGTTTTTAGCTATAGTAATAAGAAACGTCACGATGCTTTAACATCTTTATACACTGTCTGTTGTACATTTGTGTAAACTAAAATCGCTTACTCTTATCAATTGTCCCATAAATCTGGTAACAGTTGACCTTCGTACTAGTCTAACGAATAAAAATAAGTTTATGTGAAAATATCTAAAGATCTCTGTTCTGTCCACTTCAATATAAGATGCGTTTCTCTCGATCGTAAAGAACAGGCATTATCTATTACATTTAGGTTAGGAGTTTGGGCTTTCAGTAAAGGCTTTCAACGAATGAAACACAGCAGTACGGAATTATGGACATTATTACAATAATAATAATAATATTCTTTATTATAAACCATAAAATTGACAAAAATCAAAAAACCCTGTGGAACTTGGGGACTGACGCGGTAAAGCTATTGCATAGCATTTTTTATCAACTTATAGAATACATAGAGCGTAGAGCGACACGAATTTTCGACGATCAAGCTCTTTCCGATCAGTTTGATCCTTTGGCATTGCGTAGCGATGTCGGATCACTCTGCATCTTCTATCGCTTATATCACGGGGAGTGTTCTGAGGAATTGTTTGGATTGATCCCACCGGTAGAATTTTACCATCGGACATCGCGACAAAACTCTAAATTCCATCCATACCACCTCAATGTCTAGAAATCCACAACAGCGCGATTTAGAAGACATTTTCTTCCTCGCACAACCACTCTGCGGGATCAGTTTCCGCCGGCGGTCTTTCCGAACCGATACGACTTGGGAACCTTCAAGAGAAGAGCGTATTCTTTCCTTAAAGGTCGTCAACGCGCCTGCATGCCTTCTGGTGTCGCAGATGTTCATGGGAGGCGGTGATCGCTTAACATCAGGTGAGCCTCCTCCCTAAATTTTATATGAATCTATTTTTGTTAGTTGTCATTAAAATTAATATTTAGGAATTAATATAAGGGATTTCAAAATAACTTTGAAAACATTTTTTTTTTGTATATAAAAATAAACTTATCAATAAAGCCTATTATTCGTTAGAGGAATATTTTTCCGATAAAAATGCTTGGGACTCTTAATATTGCTGGATCTCATTCAAGAACCAAATTTAATATGAAAGAATACAATTGTAAAAACATATATTTGAAAAGAGTAACTGTCGAGTTTCTTGTCGGTTCTTCTCGATAGAATCAACCTTCCGAACCGTCGGTAGCGTTTGACTATTCAAAAGTACTTTTAAAAGTCTACTTGAATAAAAATAATTTTGATTTTGATTTTTGATTTTGTTAATTATGAAAAATACACTGGCTAAAGGTCATTTTTTTTTTTTTTTTTTAATGTTAGAAGTTGGCAAACAAGCATACGGCCCACCTGATGGTAAGTGGATGCCGTAGCCTATGAGCGCTTGCAGCACCATTAGTAGGTGCCACTCACGCGTTGCCAAGCTCGAGATATTAGTTCTTAAATCTCGTTCGCCCAGTAATTTCACTAGCGTACAATGCCCTTCAAACTGAACACAGTAGTGCCTAAGCACTACTATTTGGCGGCAGAATATTGGACACTGCGGTGGTACCTACCTAGCCGGCCTCTTGCAACAAAAGACCTACCACCAGTGTGACTGATTGCACTGGTGGAATAATCTCTGCTGTGACAGAGGTTATCCCAACAGCGGGCGATGGGGTCGTCACATCCCGACGCCTTTTGACGTCATGTTTAAAAGTCAGACAGAAGCTATTATATAGTTTCCTCTAAATCTTTTAAATACTTCTAATTTTGTACTACATTAACTTCTGATATCTTTTTCTTTTAGTCTACGTAAGCCACTTTAAAGTGCCATCGTAAAACCTTATCAGTTAACGTGGAGATTTCTCTCAATTTTTGTGGTCTTATAAAGAAATCTAGAACCAGATACCCAACCCAACCGGGTTTTGTAGTTTCTATCTATGTACGAGAAGTCCTCTTCCAAGACGGAGGAGAGGGGCCGCTAGCTTTACATTTGTGTTTCCGATACTGCCAAATCTCCACTCATATATTATATCCTACAATATTTTTGAAATAAAGTTTGAACGATAATATTTTAAAAACCATGAGCTTTAATGAAAATTTGGTAAGAATTTCCATATAGAGAAATATTTTACGCTCATTTAGAATATAATTTTCTTTATTCGCGATCGTAATAATATTAATTATATTACTATTATTAACTCAAATTTAAAATCAATAGTTGCAAGACGGGATGGCCCACTTCCAGTCTAAACCGGGAGGACGTTTAGTTAAGCCAAACAGGATCGGATCAGGATCTATCCCATTTGATAGAGGTGGCCACGGCGGTGACCATTTGTTGCCACCCCTTAGACGCTTTAATCGGAACTATATCAATTGGACACACCATCGGGCAATGGTTACCCAAGGTGGGAAACCTGTATGTTGAATGACTTTGAGGAAGGTCACACTGGTGATAGGTCTTTTGTTGCAAGAGGCCGGCTAGGTAGGTACCACCGCAGTGTCCAATATTCTGTTGCCAAATAGTAGTGCTTAGGCACTACTGTGTTCCGGTTTGAAGGGCATTGTACGCTAGTGAAATTACTGGGCGAACGAGATTAAAGAACTAATATCTCAAGGTTGGCAACGCGCGAGTGGCACCTACTAATGGTGCTGCAAGCGCTCATGGGCTGCGGCAGCCACTTACCATCAGGTGGGCCGTATGCTTGTTTGCCAACTTCTAACATAAAAAAAGGTGGCAGTTGGTGTAGTTCCAACTTTCTTACACGCTTCTGAGAGGAAACTCGGCGTAAAATAACAGTACATTATATTAACAAGTATTGTTGTGTTTTGTACGAGGTTTTACCCCCTCTGTTCCCTTCCTTTTTTCACTTCTAATCTCTTTCCTCATACCCTTTGGGTTGGCAATCCATATGTGCTATTTTGCAATCGCTTATAGGCTGTGGTCCCTGCTTATCATAAGACAGACTATATGCTTGGAAAATTGTACGATAATCTAACTTATAGAACTTTTCACATTTAAAAAAATATTCTATGTTAACATTTTAACTTCGAAATCTTTTCCATCGCTAAAAATATACAAGTACAATACGTACTAAAGAAACAAAATAAGCAATTTCTGTTTAATATAAAATTAAAACTATAAAATACAGAATTTTATTGTACGTTTATAACATCATAATAACAATCGACGTTAACTTATTTTATTACATCGTCCCGTAAAAGCCTTAAAAGCGATAAATTTTGCGTTAAATAATTTTCATTTCGACGGATTTGCGAAAATTGTTTATAGTATCAATAAAATAGTAATGTTTCAATTAAATTGAATCTTATGAGAAAACGTATTTCGGTTATCTCCTTCGAATAGTCTATCACTCCATAGTATAAAACAAAGTCGCTTTCTCTGTCCCTATGTATGCTTAAATCTTTAAAACTACGCAACGGATTGTGATGCGGTTTTTTTTAATAGATAGAGTGATTGAAGAGGAAGGTTTATGTGTATAATAACATCTATTTAATAGTGGAGAAAAAAAATATTTTTGAGGTTTCTAATGTGATGTCGTAAATAATTACATTTAACGCGTGCGGCCACGGGCAGTAATGAATAAATCAAAACTACTGGATCGATTTTAATCATTTTTAGTGAATGACATAGGCTATATATTTTATAACCATGCGAAGCCGGAGCGGGCCGCTAGTTAAATAATAAATTATTATAGGCTTTTTAGGGTTGCGCACTCAAAGTTATTCCGTAGTGTCCGTCAGTGGGCTGTACATTTTCGCAGAATTTGTTTTAGGAGATGACATTAATACAAAATTAAAAATCAAATTTAAAATGAATGATATTTTTCCCTACGACGCATGGTTGTACGGAACCCTTTATGCTCCAGTCCGAAAAACATTTTGCTGGTTTATTAAAAATAATTGACGACGTTGTGGCGTAGCGGTAGCCATCCTGCCTTAAATGCCACAGGTCGCGTGTTCGATTTTTGCTCGGAGCTAAGTTTGTATTGACCAAGGCATGTGTTCCGGTCTGGGTGTGTTTGTCCTTGTTGTGTATGTTCCCAGACCCCGACACAGGGTATCACTATCCTAATGGGGTCTTTGAGAATGTAGTGTAGTTTTTATTTATAATGTTTTTTAATCAAATTATATTCTTGGCAAAATCACCATGAAATCTTTACATATTATCAACTAAATACATGAATTACTATAAACTTCGATTTATATACACTTCAAAGTACACGTTCAAAAGTCGTATTTTAGTTCTCAAAGAGCATAATATATAAAGAGCCTTAAAATTCATGATCCATAGTGTCTGTAAAAGAATTTCGAAACTTCTTATTAGAGAGATCATTTGAATACCCAAGTAGTGAAAATTTACTTCTATATCTTCGTCTTGATAAAGTTATAAAAGTTATTTGAGTCTTCACCAGCGTGTATTCTGACAACGTTGTGGCGTTGTGAGTAGCGAGTCTGCCTAAAGCATCGACGGTTGCGGGGTCGATTTGGTCTGGGCGTTTGTCCTTGTGGGTCCCCACCATGCCTCGGAGAGCACGTTAAGCTGTCGGTACCCGGTTGTGATCATAACATCTGATACTAATCGTTAACTCTGGATAAGTAAATTTCTCTTATCCAATGAGTTACTGGTTCACCCTTAGGATCGCGGAGATCAGATGGCAATCGCTCTGTGTAAAAACTGGTAACCTGTCAAATCAGGAAAGAGTAATAAGCAGACCCTGGGTAATACTCATATCATACCAGAAGTAATGCTAGGAAGAAGAAGAAGGTTAGAATTAGTTATTAATTAGACTATTTAGAATTTATTAGATTAGAAAAATCTAGAAGTATAGTTTTTGCAAACTTTACGCAGAGTAAACGACAAATCTCAAAGCATCACTAAACTAAATTGGCAAACTGGTCTGCGATTTTTCAGACCCATTGATTGGGGCATACAAAGTGTATAGTGTATATTGTGTAGGAGACCCACCAGATTAATGAATTGATGAAATGATTCAGGAGATACTGTAGAACATCAATTACGTCATGACGGTTGCCAAACAAGCATACGGTCCACCTGATGGTAAGCTGTCACCGCAACCTATGAACGTGCGTGATACTTGAATTGTCACATGTGCATTCCAACCCACGGAATAGGAGAGATATTCTGAGAAGAGAAAAAAGGAACGAAACAGAGGGGGTGGGAGATTAGGCCTCCAGCGCCCTCACTCAGCCCACGAAACGCAATAATACTCTTTTACATTACTCCAATTTTGTGTGAAAGAGTACTAACTTCCCATTCGACGCCGTGCTGGAAGAAACCTGACTCTACTACTACTAAAGACGTATGGATGTACTAACGTTGCTATACGAAATGGGGTTTAGCCCTATTTCATACTTCCTTATCAAATTAAACGAATGTTATTGGTAAAGCTTCCTCATTCTTCCTTACAAAAAGAAATCTTCTCCGTTTTCCCAAGAACCTAATACTAGTAACTGTAACTAACTGAAGAATTGTTTCGATTAAATGTAAACGTATTTCAGGCAGAAGTGTAGAGCTGTTAATATTTCAAAGTCACTGAGTTGACACAGTTCTATGCGACAAGCATGTATTTGTCTAGTCTAAATAAATGGATACTTCACTTCACTAGCTAGTCGATATTTCAGTTCCCATTGGAAAAAAGAAATACGGTTTTATGAAAATTTGTATAAAAGAGTTTTTTTATACCATACCGGTTGCCAAACAAGCATACGGTTCGCTGATGGTAAGCATTCACAGCTACCTATGAACACGCGTGATACTTGAAGTATCACATGTGGATTGCCAACCCAAAAGACACGAAATAAGGAATGAGAAGGAAAAAGAGAATAGAGGGTGGGAGATTGGGCCTCCAGCGCTCTCACTCATCGCTCGAAACGCAACAATACCTAATGATACTGTTTGTGCTGAGAGAAGCATGACTGAGAGCACGCTTT
This sequence comes from Hestina assimilis, assembly GCA_023373885.1. NCBI lineage: Eukaryota > Metazoa > Arthropoda > Insecta > Lepidoptera > Nymphalidae > Hestina > Hestina assimilis. The sequence goes on along the minus strand of CM041761.1, from coordinate 9,462,220 downwards.
GTGCTGAGAAAAAGAAGGAACAGCCGTTCCTTTTTTCCCATCTCATCCCGTTCCTCCTGTTCTTCGGGTTGGCAACGCACTTGTGATACTTTAAGTATCGCAAGCGTTCGTAGGTTGCAGTGACTGCTTACCATCAGGGGACCGTATGATTGTTTGCTAACTGTCATGACATAAAAAAAACATCGGCACAGCAATTTAACTACTGAGTCGGAATTCAACGATTCGTCTTTCATCTGGCACAACGATGATTTTCTGCATGATGGATATTGCATCATCGCACTACCACAATGTGACGTTCGTTAGATCGACAACTTTTCAAATATCGTCATTCTAATCCAACGTATTAACTATATAATAATATAGGTTCTACAGCCGTAGTACCACGACATTTCACCATGCACCAATATATGGACGCAAATAAGCAATACCATGTCAACCCACAAAGTTGAAAAAACTGAGTTATATATGCAGAAGTGTTGGTAAATGGCTGAAGAACATTTTCTTTAATATTTGTAGGGTTTTAAGCTTTAAAACTTCTAAAAAACCATTTTTTAATCGTGCCATTTATGTATTATTTTAAACGTCTTGGGTTATATTATATACGAAATATGCAGTTTGTATGCTTATTTTATGTGAAAATAAGTAAAATAACTTACATACATCTAATATATCAAAAAAAATCATATAAAGCAAGTTGTTCAATATTTTCTCGAAATTACATTTGTGGGGGTTGACATGGTATTGCTTATTTGCGTCCATATATAAGTATATACATTAAAACATTCAAAATATAATAGTATTATGTCATTTGTAAATAATTATAATAAAAGTTTTCCTCGAGGTATCGATTGATTTAGTATTTACATAACGACAATCACATCAGAACCAATATTTATAAATTGAGTTAAAGTCGACTTCATAAAACCGCTTACAGATTGAGCATAAAAACTTTTACATTCGGGAGATATTGATATACGCTTGGTATATTTTTATTGCGTCTTATTTTCAATACAAAGATTCTTTTCAATAATAAATTTAAAAAAAAATTAGGAAGATTTTACACAAGTTCCTGACTGTATATACGTTGACATCGTTGTGGCGTTGTGGGTAGTGAGTCTGCCTTTAGTTTCGACGGTTGCGGGTTCGATAGCCGCTCGGGAAGTTTGTTAAAATTTCTATTTTAGTCTCCGGGTCTCCCCATCGTGCCTCAGATAGCACGTTAAGCTGTCGGTCCCGTTTCTTATCATATAAGAACTGATAATAATCGTTAGCCTTTGATAAGTAAATTGCTCTTTACCAATGTGTTACTGGTTTGCCCTTAATGTTGCGGAAGTCAGATGGCAATCGCTCCGTGTAAAAACAAGTAACCCGTCAAATCCGGATAAGAGTAATAAGCAGACTAGATAAGACTGACTGTTTAAAGGCGTCGGGATGTGACGACCCAATCGCCCGCTGTTGGGATAACCTCTGTCACAACAGAGATTATTGCACCAGTGCAGTCAGTCACACTGGTAGTAGGTCTTTTGTTGCAAGAGGCCGGCTAGGTAGGTACCACCGAGTGTCCAATATTCTGCCGCCAAATAGTAGTGCTTAGGCACTACTGTGTTCCGGTTTGAAGGGCATTGTACGCTAGTGAAATTACTGGGCGAACGAGATTTAAGAACTAATATCTCGAGGTTGGCAACGCGTGAGTGGCACCTACTGATGGTGCTGCAAGCGCTCATAGGCTGCGGCAGCCACTTACCATCAGGTGGGCCGTATGCTTGTTTGCCAACTTCTAACATAAAAAATATATATATACCTAGACATGTACGACGATTTTAGCTAGAGCAACGTGTGTGAAATCAATATCTGTTGTCACCTGTGCGTGTAACCGAGATTATAATTAATGTAACGTGTCAAAATAGGCTTTATTGATAAGTTTATTTTTTTGTGTCAAAAAATAAACTTATCAATAAAGCCTATTCGTTAGAGGAATATTTTTCTGATAAAAATGCTTGTGACTCTTAATATTGCTGGATCTCATTCAAGAACCAAATTTTATATAAAAAAATACAATTGTAAAAAACATATATTTGAAAAGAGTAACTGTCGAGTTTCTTGTTGGTTCTTCTCGATAGAATCAACCTTCCGAACCGTCGGTAGCGTTTGACTATTCAAAAGTACTTTTTAAAAGTCTACTTGAATAAAAATAATTTTGATTTGATTTGATTTTAGTAGAGAAAACGCTCCAAGCGCATTCTAGTCGATGGACTTACCCAGCGATGTGAGCGAGTCGTGAAGTGTGGAAGAATGGATCTCGTCTTCGCCGGCGAAGATGGTGTTGTGTGCTTGTTTAATTTGGGTATGGAGCATTGCCTAACGTTATCTTATTGTCAGGTTCTGGTACGTGCTTAGAACGCCTTACTTTAGTTGGTTTGTCATCTCTGTCTGTGTAGATATTAGCCTGTCTGCCTGTAATCAGGGGATTTTAGTGGGAGATTGATTAATTAGGGATCGACTCGATTTTAAAGTCTTCATGAAGATCCACGTTGCGCATATACTATGGACAGTCGAAAAAGCGATATAACAGTGTCACATTTATAGCCAAATACTAGCGTACTCAGGTAGATATAATAACAAGGTAGAGGCAGTGATATGCTGTTCACTTTGACACGTTACATTAATTATAATCTCGGTTACACGCACAGGTGACAACAGATATTGATTTCACACACGTTGCTCTAGCTAAAATCGTCGTACATGTCTAGGTATATATATATTTTTTTTATGTTAGAAGTTGGCAAACAAGCATACGGCCCACCTGATGGTAAGTGGCTGCCGCAGCCTATGAGCGCTTGCAGCACCATCAGTAGGTGCCACTCACGCGTTGCCAACCTCGAGATATTAGTTCTTAAATCTCGTTCGCCCAGTAATTTCACTAGCGTACAATGCCCTTCAAACTGAACACAGTAGTGCCTAAGCACTACTATTTGGCGGCAGAATATTGGACACTCGGTGGTACCTACCTAGCCGGCCTCTTGCAACAAAAGACCTACTACCAGTGTGACTGACTGCACTGGTGCAATAATCTCTGTTGTGACAGAGGTTATCCCAACAGCGGGCGATTGGGTCGTCACATCCCGACGCCTTTAAACAGTCAGTCTTATCTAGTCTGCTTATTACTCTTATCCGGATTTGACGGGTTACTTGTTTTTACACGGAGCGATTGCCATCTGACTTCCGCATTAAGGGCGAACCAGTAACACATTGGTAAAGAGCAATTTACTTATCAAAGGCTAACGATTATTATCAGTTCTTATATGATAAGAAACGGGACCGACAGCTTAACGTGCTATCCGAGGCACGATGGGGAGACCCGGAGACTAAAATAGAAATTTTAACAAACTTCCCGAGCGGCTATCGAACCCGCAACCGTCGAAACTAAAGGCAGACTCACTACCCACAACGCCACAACGATGTCAACGTATATACAGTCAGGAACTTGTGTAAAATCTTCCTAATTTTTTTTTAAATTTATTATTGAAAAGAATCTTTGTATTGAAAATAAGACGCAATAAAAATATACCAAGCGTATATCAATATCTCCCGAATGTAAAAGTTTTTATGCTCAATCTGTAAGCGGTTTTATGAAGTCGACTTTAACTCAATTTATAAATATTGGTTCTGATGTGATTGTCGTTATGTAAATACTAAATCAATCGATACCTCGAGGAAAACTTTTATTATAATTATTTACAAATGACATAATACTATTATATTTTGAATGTTTTAATGTTTTAATATATAGATTATGGGTGTATTTGTCCTTGTGAATGTTTCCGGACCCCCGACACAGGATATTACTTTCCTAATGGGGGCCGTTGAGTGTGCAGCGTTTATTTATTTTCGTTTTATTTATCTCACACGTTGCCATACGCTGAAATACTTTTTTTCAATCTTCAGTTACATGTATGGACTGCTACCCTTAATTTTAATTATTTTATTATTTCAATAAAAAACCTTGTAGCGGTACATAGAATACACCTATTTACTAAATTTCGTAAGGATAAAGCCAATAGACTCCAAGTAAATCGACTGTGACATACGGACGGACAGACGGACATGACGATATTATAAGGGTTCCGTTTTCGCCATTTGGCTACGGAACCCTAATAAACGCGGAATGTTATAAAATTTCTTTGGAACAGGAACACAATGCACCTTTTTCAAAGATTTTTTCTTTAAATTAACATCAGAAGGAACGGAGCTCTTTCTGACCTTTTCAGACTGAGCACCTTTTGTGTATATTGTTTCAATGCCCGACAGTTAAACTGTGTTGTTATTTATAGACCTCCTTTTGTTTTCCGTTTAACTTTTTGAAATGTGGATTTATCTTAAAAATTCTTTAAGTTTTATTTTTTGAAGTGATAATGTTCTAAGGGAGGGTAAACCGCTTCGTTTCGTAACCCTTAGCTTCCTTTACGTATACGTGAATTTAAAATTAAGTTATAGATTAGTCAGGCTTAGTTAAATATTCTTTTTTTTTATGTTACAAGCTGGCAAACAAGCATACGACCCACCTGATGGTAAGTGGTTGCCGTAGACTATGAGCGCTTTCAGCACTAGTAGGTGCCACTCACGCGTTGCCAACTTCGAGATATTGGTTCTTAAACTACTTACTATTTGCCAGCAGAATATTTGACACTGTGGTGGTATCTACCTAACCGGTTGCAACAAAAGACCTACCACCAGTGTGACTGATTGCACTGGTGGAATAATCTCTGTTATGACAGAAGTTATCCCAACAGCGGGCGATGGGGTCGTCACATGCACAAATGCCATTTGTACACACTCTGCACACTCAACGGCCCCCATTAGGAAAGTAATATCCTGTGTCGGGGGTCCGGAAACATTCACAAGGACAAATACACCCATAATATATATAGATATATAGATATATAGATATCTTTGAATAGGCATTTAAAAATAATAAAGAGGTTTCATTTTAACTTTTGTCATTAAGTAAGTAGTTGTTGAGATAATAGCTCCTAAAGTCATAAAAATTGGTCACCCCCTCCCCTGTAACTTATAAACCATGGGATTTAAAAAAATTGAGGTTGCAAACCATCATAAGAACTTTCAACAATAATAATTTTAAAGAAAATACATTAATAAATTTCAGTGATATATAGGTTTTCCCATAACTTTGTTTTTTCATATTAGTTTTAATAATTACTATGAAATTACAAACTTATATTTGCGGTCGCTTGTAATTCGTTAATATCCTAAAGATTCTTCATCATCAAGTTGTGAAACCCTTTAGATTCCACTGTGCGTGGTTCACCACGTACTTGACTGCTAATTTTTTGTCACTTTGTATTCCTTTTGGCCTTGACAGCTTCACCAATAGTAAGGGGTAGTTCTGAGACTTGGCTGTGAAAGAGGGATAGTTACAGGGCATTAACTTGCATTCCATCTTGAGGCCGAAATGCGATGATTGAGAACGGAGGCCCAAACTCCCACCCCATACTCCCTTCATCGCTTCCCTCATATTTCTTTTGCTTTTCACCGCACATGTGATACCTACTTCAGTTAACCCAAGTGTTCATAAGTTGCAGTGACTGCTTACGATAGAGCGAACTGAACCAGTAACTCATTGGAAAGAGCAAATTACTTATCAAAAGCTAACGACTGTCATCAGTTGCTATGATAACAACCGAGACTGACATGACAAACGCCCAGACCGAAACAGATGTTTGTTAGATGAATACAAACATTTGCCGACAGCGGGAATCGAACCCACAACCTTCGAGGCTTAAGACAGACTACCACGCTACAATGGTATTATCTAATTGTATATTAGTATTAGTCTACAAACTGTAGTTGTAAATTTAATGAAACTTCTTGTAAACAATTTTCTTTACAAACTGTATTTATTTATTTATTTATACTTTATTGCACAAAGTGCACAAAAGGCGGGCTTAATGCTAAAAGCATTCTCTACCAGCCAACCCTGAACGTGGAAGAAAGAGTGTAGGTAGGCGTGCAAAAAAAAAAAGTATAGACATATAGTAAAAAAATAAATTAAAAAAATAATAAAATAACTGTAAATAAATAAAAAAAATAACTGTAAACTTGGAAAATTATGTTTTTGGTCACTTCTATTAATTTAATTACATTCGCCCGAGACATATTTTAAAAGGAAAAAAATGGTGTTGTTTAAGGGGTACCATAGACGCAATACAAAGATAATATATTTTTCGTAACATTTTTCCAGTTTTATCGGATAATATTGACGGGGAAGTACTTTTAAGAAGTTTTCTGTTCTGCTTGTGATGCTTAAAATGCCCGCCGCGTTAGTTAACACGGTGTGTTGGTGAAGAACTAGTGAAGTGACTGCTCGTCAGCCGCGTTTCGAGGTCAACAGCAACGTAACTACATGATTTCTGTGGTTGCACATGTTCATAACTGGTATTAATCACTTAACATCAGGTGAGCCTCCTGCCCGTTTGCCCCCTCAGACATTAAAAAGTAAGCTCTGGAAGTTAGAAGAGGTCTTAGTTGGAGCACGCTTGTCTAGATGCCTATTTTATACCTGGCAGAGAATAAGGAATCCGTGTTAACGTTCCACAAATTAGCGAATCTCTCTCATATCAGAACCGTAGACACAATGTGAGAAAATTGAATGTCAACGTGGGATGGCAATTCTCGCTGTTCTATGGTAGAAAGACGACGGAGGAGCATGGTTAGTTCCTGTGTTATTTTTATATCTTCTGTCTCTCTCTTTTTTCTCTCATTTTTCTATTACTAAATGATTTTCTTTTTTATAAAATCTTATATCTATATAAAGTCTTAGGTCTGCGCGATCCCTGATGTAAATAAGGTAAATTTTTGACATTTACTTTAATAGTACTAGACCCTTGGGAAAAATAAAAAAATAAGGTCGTGATTACTGACCCGCTGACGACGTGTCAGGATTCTAAATTACGTTTTAACATCTCTTAAACAAAACCAAGAAGAATTATTAGATCCCCGAAGTAATTTCATTAATTTGTTTATGTAGCACTTGTAAGATGATTAAATTGTTTTTATTTTAGATTTAGACGCATTTGTATATAAACGTAGAAGCAGAGACATGTTCCTCACAGCTAAAATGGGCCGGCTCCGAGGAAGTACTACTACCCTTACAGAAAGTCGGCGTAAAGTAACAGTATTACTGCGTTACGTGCGACGAGGGAGAGCGCTGGACGGCCCAATCTCCCAACCCCTTTGTTCCCTTGCCAACCCTTCTCTTCTATCCCTTGGGTTTGCAACGCATGTGGTACATCAAGTATCGCAAGCGTTCATAGGTGGCAGTGACTGCTAAGCGTCAGTCGGACTGTATGCTTGATTGCCAACCGAAATGACAACAAAAAAATGTAATGCCTATAAATATTTTACAAGACAAAACCTCCTAACGTGCGTGAAAACATCCGAAATTGTATTTCTTTTTTTTTTAGTACTGATGGCAAGCAAACCTTCAGCTTACCTTAAGTTGTAAGCATTCGTAACTTATGGAAGCTTTCAACATGAAAAGCATTTCAATTTTATTATTTAAGAAATCGGTTTAAGATAAGGTTTTGTTTTTTAAGTTTCAGCTGTTACGTTCACTAAGAATATAACATGTAAAAAAAAATTCAGTTTCTAAAGAAATATAAATTAAAAAAAATGCTCTTCTCAGGTAGAGGTGTAATTTTTGAACCAATTGTAGAATCTGACTTTCAACAATAAGTATTCCTTTTATGCTGAATAAAAATATTTGATTTAAATAAAAGCTACACACTCAACGGCCTCCATTAGCACAGTTACATCCTGTGTCTGGAGTCCGGAAACATACACAATGACAAACACACCCAGACCGGAACACACATATGTATAGTCAATACAAACATCTGCTCCGAGTGGAAATCGGACCCGTGACCTGTGGCGCTTAGAGCCGGTTCGCTACTGATACGTCACTATTTTAGATTTGATACAAATCATAAGCTAGGAATAATTAATACTAAACAATGATTCACCACAAACATCACGCCGCTACATCAAATTCTACGTAATCCTAACAATGTCAGTTTAGATAAAGGACTATTATTCAATTACTAACAAAACGTTATTAATGAATACGGTCATTTCCATTGAAGGTACAATGCGATGAATATTCATAATAGTAGCTTCGTCTGAGACGTCTTTAACAATAAGATCATGTTTGTGAACTTATGTAAATAGATCTTTGATATATTATATATTGTTAAATGTCAGAGTGTGTAGAGATATTGTGGGTAGCGAGTCTGCCTGTAGTCTCGACGGTTGCAGGTTCGATTCCCGCTAGGACAGATGTTTGTATTGATATTACCTATATCTGTGGGCGTTTGTCCCTGTGGGTCTCTCCACCGTATCTCGGAGAGCACGTTAAGCTGTCGGTCCCGGTTATTATCACATAACATCTGAAGATAATTGTTAACTCTTGATAAGTAAATTGCTGTAACCTAATGAGTATAAGATAGAACAGAATTTCACAAATCACAGGTCCAAAATTCCGGTCAACCTTAGTCCAACGATAGCCGAGGTCACTAGTTTTCGCACTTGACACTTGTATCTCTTGTAGTTTCTTCGCCCGTTGCTCAGAAATAAATGAATCCGACGACGCGCCGGGCCGCTTATATAACGCGGAACACGGGTTCGAGACAGTTACATCAACGGAATGCTATATGCTTTTCGAGAACGCATCTTTCTAGAACATACGTTTAACGAAAGAAAGGTGAGACAGAAAGAGAGTCTCGAGCGATAAGATAGACACCTAAACAAATCTACAATGTTGTTAATTTTAAACAATCCAGACAATCTTGGTCTGTCGTTCTCTTCCTTGTATAAAAGCTGTGTCTATTTTGCTTTGTCTTTTAATCTGAAAACATCCAATCCCAGACGAAATCTAGGAAAACGCAATCTCTAAACGGAACTTGGTCGTCTTAAATTAAAATTGAAACGCAAGTGATAGACTCAAAGAGGGGAAATTATATTCACTACTAGTTTAGGTCCGCGATTTTACCTTGGTGCTTCTTATTGCACAGAATATAACAATGTATGAATGTATTTTACTTATTCATAGAGTATGTATTTTACTCATTCATATTCATTCATTCATTCATTCATTCATTCATACATTCATCCATTCATTCATTCATACATTCATTCATTCATTTCTTCATTCATTCGTTCATTCATTCATTCATTCATTCATTCGTTCATTCATTCATTCATTCATTCATTCACTCTTACAGAAAATTAGCGTAAAGAAACAGAGTACTGTTGCGTTTCGTGCGATGAGTGAGAGCGCCGGAGGCCCAATCTCCCTCTCTGTCTCCTTCCTCTTTTCCCTTTTCATTCCTTCTCTCATATCCCTTGGGTTAGCTACGTGCATGAGATACTTGAAGTATCGCAAGCGTTCATAAGTGGCGGTGACTGCTATCAGGCGGACTTATGCTTTGCCAACCGTCATGACATAAAAAACCCATCTCTACAGAATAGAGCAAAAGATGCTAGCGCAGTTAGAGTAAACATTATAAATATTTTATAACTTGGAACATACTTCATAGTTCAACTTAGTTTAAAGGAAATTAGGTTAGCGTCGTTAATCAGCGGATGTGACGTAGGGTTATAGTCGACTTCAGTTGCGGAGGCTTTGAGCGCGATTACCCACAAAAGCTTTAGAGTTTTCTTAAAGCTTACGTGTATTTATGGGTTTTATCGCACGGGGATAGAAAAGGGTGAAATGGGATGAATTGAAAGTGACGATGTAGGATAATAGGGAACGATGGGAAAATATTATTCAAAAAATTCTTAGATTTTTTGAACTTTTTTTTGAATACTTTGTAAATGTTTGTATTGATCTCACAAATATCTGTTTCAGTTTCCGCGTTTGTCCTTGTGGGTCTCCCCACCGCGCCTCGGAGAGCACGTTAAGCAGTCGGTCCCAGTTGTTATCACAACATCTGATGATAATCATTCTCTTGATAAGTAATTTGCTTAAAAATGAGTTACTGGTTCGTTTGGGTTGCGGAGGTTGGATAGGAATCGCTTTGTTTAAAAACTAGTAACCTATCAAATCCGGATAAGAGTAATGAGCAGACCTTGGATACATAAAATATTGTGAAAAATATATTTATTTGGTAGTTTTGCCAGAAACGAAACTATTTGTAATACAAACACTTCCCACTTCCCTTAATTGCGTTTTGGGCAAGCACTGAGAGATTTCCTTTCACGGTTGTCTGTAATGTAATTAATATTTATGACGAAATACCCTTTTACTACATATAAATAAAGCTATCTCCATCTATAACGAATAAATTTGAATGTAGCATAAATTAGATTTTATTACTTGGATACCATCCATATCTGGTCGAAAAACCCAACATTCTCGCTATGCGCTTTCGATCATCTTCCATAATGCGCACGGCCAGGGAGTGGAATGATCTTCCGGCGTCTGTAATCCCGAACACATAAAACCTGAACCTCTTCAAGGTGCGAGTGCACAGGCTTCTTATGAGCAAGCTGGCTCCACCGCAAACTTTATCTGGACGCAAATAAGCAATACCATGTCAACCCACAAAATTGCAAAAACTGAGTTATATATGCAGAAGTGTTGGTAAATAGCTGAAGAACATTTTTCTTTAATTTTTGGTTTTAACCTTTAAAACTTCTAAAAAGCCATTTTTATCATGCAATTTATGCATTATGTTTAACGTTTTGGGTTATATTATATACGAAATATGCAGTTTGTACATTTATTTTTTGGTAAAAATAACTGAAATAACTTACATAAATCTGAAATTGCCAAAAACTTGATCAATACATAAAAAAATCATATGAAGCAAGTTGTTCAAAATTTTCAAACTCGTTTTTCTCGAAATGACATTCGTGTGGGTTGACATGGTATTGCTTATTTGCGTCCATCTATACCTTTGCGCTTGATGGAGGTCAAGAGCTTAACTGTGTGTTTTGGTCTGGATGATTGTCCTTGTGTCCTCCAGGTTGTTTTCATAACAATTATCATTAACAGCTGATAAGTTCAGCTTTTGGGTTGCAGAGGTCAGATGGCAACCATTCTGTGTAAAAACTAGAAACTCGTCAAATCGGGATAAGAGTATACCACCCCCACTGGTAAAACTCTCTCCCCCCACTAGGATAGTTATATCCTGGTGGGCTCCCCACTAGTATAGTTATATCCTGTGTCGGGGGTCCGGAAACATACAGATACACCCAGACCGGAAAACATGCATGTATGGTCAATACAAACATCTGCTCCGAGCGGGAATCGCCGCGACCTGTGGCGCTGAAGGTAGGTTTACTACCACTGCGCCAAAAGGTTGTCAAATGTGAATGCTTTAGAAATACCCTAGCAAATCGATTTTTATAATGAAGTAAGCTCACAAACAAGCCACATGGGATTTGAAAGTCAAACTTTGAAGTATTGAAGTGTAGTAAACACTATCTTATGCAGGCGATGAGATCTCACTTAGTTTAACTTGGAACTACAGCAGGGTTGCTACTTCCTAGCATTATTACACGTATTTTATTTACCCAGGGTCTGCTTATTACGTTTTTACACAGAGTGATTGCCATCTGACCTACGCAAGCCTAAAGGCTGACTATTGGATAAGAGCAAATTACTTATCAAGAGTTAATGATAATTAGATGTTATGATAACAACCGAGACCGACAGCTTAACGTGCTCTAAGAGGAACGGTGGGAAGACCCACAAGAACAAATGCCTGGAACGAACATCTGCCCGAGCGGGAATCGAACAAGCAATCGTCGAAATTAAAAGCAGACTCGTTACCTATACGCTCCAACGGTACTACACACACAAGAGTTACAGTGACTGTAGGGTTGATACATTTATATCTATTTACGATTTTTTAATGTGAATAAGTTGTCAAGCATATGACCTACTTAATGCTAAGCGGTTATCTTAGACTATGAGAACTTGCAACACTATACATTTTTAGGTGTCACTAACACATTGCCAACCTCGAGATATTGCTTTTTAAATCCTTTGCCCAGTAATTTCACTAGCTACACTGTTCAAACCAAAACGAACGCGCAGAAAAGGGTTCTCTAGCATTCTATATTTAATGACACAAAAAACATAAATATTTATCTAAACAAACTTTATGATAAGAAAAAAAAAATTTAAAAGATAAAAAAAAGTTTTAAAAAGTTTAACAGAACTTCAATTCATGCTTATTTACTCTATTTATACTCCATTAAACTAAGCATTAAATTTATATACTATAAACTATAATTAATGTATAACTAGCGACCCGCTGCGGCTTCGCACGGGTATAAATATATAGCCTGAAAAAATGATTAAAATCGATCCAGTAGTTTTGATTTATTCATTTCTGCCCGTGGCCCGCACGCGTTAAATGTAATTATTTACGACATCACATTAGAAACCTCGAAATAACGGTATTTCTCCACTATTTAATAGATGTTATTATACATAAAAACCTTCCTCTTCAATCACTCTAGCTATTAAAAAAAACCGCATCGTAATCCGTTGCGTAGTTTTAAAGATTTAAGCATACATAGGGATATAGGGACATAGAAAGCGACTTTGTTTTATACTATGTAGTGATAGTGATAATATGTTTTTCAAAAATTATGTGATAAGAATGGGTTGGTCCTACTGGTTTTATCAGTTTGCTATTTTTCTTTGAATTTAATGGTTGTTGGGAAACAAGTACAAGGTCTGCCTGACGGTAAGTACTCAGTAAGCAGAATAATATCACAAATCTACCAAAGTCTGGAATATGCAGAGTGAAGTTTTTCTTGTGTACTGTCAACTCAAGGTATAGGAATGAAGGGATGAGAAGGAAACAAAAGGGAGCAGAGGGGGTGAGGGATTGCGCTACTGGCGCTTTCAATCATCACAAGCACCGTAACAGTAGTGATACTTTGAGTATTACTACTCATTTTTTGTGTGAGGGTAGTTCGGACGTCTATTCTTTCCTTAAAGGTCGGTAACGCACCTGTATGCCCTCTGGTGTTGCGAATGTTCATGGGCGGTGGTGACCACTTAACATAAGGTGAGCCTCCTGCCCGTTTGCCCCCTCTTACATAAAAATATTGAATAAATGGAACATGCTGCATCTTCAGGTAGGGCAAAGGCAGTTAGGTGCAATTCGCCTTTCGCGACGTTATTAACCACCTTCGCTACTTCCATCAGATTTAAAAAAAGGATTGTCAGATAATATCGTACATGTTTATAACGTATAACAGAGTGATAATGAAAGTCTAGCGAAAACAGAACGAAATTGAGACTTACGGTCGGTGCTATCGATGTTTCATCAATCCGCGTCGCATATTAATCCTCAATCGTTATTTCGTGGGGCTTTAGCGGACGAAGAGATTATTCAATTAGACAACTCAATACATCAATGTTCAGTTATATAATAATTTTTGTTAGACCATTTGCCGTCTCAAAATCAACATCAACCTATTTCGATGCAAATAAGCAATACCATGTCAACCCACACGAATGTCATTTCGAGAAAAACGCGTTTGAAAATTTTGAACCACTTGCTTTATATGATGTTTTTTTTATGTATTGGTCAAGTTTTTGGCAATATCAAATTTATGTAAGTTATTTTACTTATTTTCACAAAAATAAGTATACAAACTGCATATTTCGTATACAATATAACCCAAAACGTTTAACATAATACATAAATTGCATGATTAAAAATTGCTTTTTTAGAAGTTTTAAAGCTAAGTAGGGTTTTACCCTACAAATATTAAAGAAAAATGTTCTTCAGCCATTTACCAAAACTTCTGCATATATAACTCAATTTTGTGGGTTGACATGGTATTGCTTATTTGCGTCCATTTTTTAAAGAACCTTAGCAATGCTTTGCAAGTAATTACTAATAATGCAACTGCCCCTCCAAATAAGCTTGTAAATTACGCGAGGAGTGGGTACGACGATAGGCCAAGGTCAGGGTCGAACTAGCTAATCTCGCGTGAACGGAGCGGCGTCGGGCCTTCTACTGTTGAGCTGTGTAAGAATTTTTTTTTGTATTTGTGGGAGAACGGATATGAAAAACTCCGAAGTAGTGGGTAGTCGTAATATTTTATTATAATTATAACACACTACTAGACACACAATTTATTATACGAATATTCATAATAATCACATGATTATTACTTAGTTACTTAAACATAATAACAACATATGGAAGTTTTATAATTACCCCACCTGAAACAGTTCAGAGCACCGTCGTGCCGTGTCCACAGCCGGACAACTTCTGATCTGTTGATTTTTTTTTTTTTCGGAATGTCCATTGCTGTTGGCCCTAGTGGCCTTGACAGCGTCACCGGTGGGGGCCGGGTCTGGAGACCTCGGCCGGTAAAAGATGGACTGCCACGCGGGGCACAAGTTGAACGTGATCTGTTGACAGAGCCTATGGCTATTTATATGGAATTTGCTCGTTAATGGCGGGGACGAGTAGTCAATTGCACTACTTTTAATTTTAAAAACATAATCTCCCACATATTATATCAACCAACGCGTCAACATCTAGTTACATCTTCAACATTACCACCTTACTACATCTATTTTAGTACCTACAATACTAAATAACTATATTTTGAACAATACGAAGATACAATTTTAATTACAAAATCTTAAGCCATTTGGGTCACTTGAAATAGACGAACAAAATCTTGTACAGACATAAATATGAATCTATAGTCAACCAACCATCATAGTAACTCAGTGACAATATTAACAAAACGATATCCACGTTAGGCTTTCTTCAGTACTGCGGGTAAACATTTGAAGCAATTACGCAATAGTAACTGTTTTAAAAATAAATTCGAAGAGTTCGGATTTGAAATGTATTGTTGTGAGACGTCAATGATTACAGTCAAATACTGCGATATTGAAGTACGGTTTGTCGCTTTTAATTAAGTTGTAACGAAACCCAGTATTTTATTACTACAGAAGTAAATTTTGATTTGCTTCTTCTTAGAATTTGAGATTTATATAGAAATTCTAGCGGGCCCGGCAAACTTTGTCCTGCCACGAAAATTAAAAAAAAGTGAGACCTAATAGCGGCGTCTCCTACTGGGTCCAACTGTTAATCTAAACCATTCTCGAATCCACCGTAATACACACAATAAAATCATGAAAATCGGTCGAGCCGTTTAGGAGGAGTTCAGTGACATACACACGTACAGAAGAACTATATATAGATAAAGGAAGAAAATAGAAGCCTTCGAAATGTGGTGCTGGCGACGCATGCTCCGAATACATTGGACGCAAAAGGAACTATGCGTTCATTCTTAACCAACTAAATATTAAAACAAGGTAATCTTATGTTTCTAGAATACTTTACCGGGGTCGGAATGTGACGACCTCATCGCCCACTGCTGGTATAACCTCTGTCACAACAGAGATTGTTCCACCAGTGCAATAAGTCATTGGTCTTTTGTTGCAAAAGGCCGGCTAGGTATGTTTTTTATATTTATGTTACAATTTGGCAAACAAGCATACGGCCCACCTGATGGTTAGTGGTTGCTGTAGCCTATGAGCGCTTGCAGCACCATTAGTAGGTGCTACTCACACGATGCCAACCTCGATATTGGTTTTTAAATCTCCTCTGCCCACTCATTTCCACCACCGCAGTGTCAAATATTCTGCCGCCAAATAGTAGTGCTTAGGCATTACTGTGTTCCGGTTTGAAGGGCATTGTAGGTTAGTAGAAGCTAGAATATCTCCTGGATGTGATACATTACGTTCACCCTTTCCAACAATGAAAGAATTTTCCAAATCAGTCCAGGCGTCTGAGAGTAATCAAGAAAATATTAGTGAAAAAATATTAAAATATAAGTACTTAACAATATTTCAAAAACTATCAATATTATACAAGGACATCTCTTAATATTCACCGGAGCGAGTAATCAAATCTGAATAACGAATGCCTTACCGAGTTCCACCTTCTTTACTATTTCAAATTCCGAGTGTGAGAGAATAATATAATCAGTCTAACAAACCGTTCTCTGAATTTTTATATAGATGTCTGGTTACTTCATGTAATGGAAAATTTAGACTTAAATAAAACCATCAATGAAGATGTTTCAAGGAATACGAAACGCTGATAGCGAAATGCCTTCACTGGTTGGTAATTGATCAACGGATTAAGCAGCTTTGAACGCAATCAGACCGCACAGTAATATTTCAAATTAATCTACGTGCTATGGAAGGTACTACTTTCAAATAGTAAATATTAATTTTGAAAATAGTCAAAGAAGACGTCTGTAAAATAATATTTTATAATATAATAAATAAGAAAAAATATATTTTATTGTTAAAGAAGCGTGTATGTAATGTGTAGTTTTTTTTAGGTTACAAAGTTAGCAAACAAACATACGGCCACCATGGTAAGTGGTTGCCGTAGCCTATAAGCGCTTGCAACCCATTAGTAGGTGCCACTCACGCGTTACCAACCTCGAGATGGTTCTTAGAATTGGAATCCAGTAAAGAATCCAGTATGCTAAAAACTACTGTTTTGCGGTAGAATATTTGACACTGCGGTGATACTTACTTAGCTGGCCTCTTACAACAAAAGACCTAACACCAGTGTCACTGCACTGGTGGAATAATCGCTGCTGTGACAGAGATTATTCCAACAGCGGGCGATGAGGTCGTCAGGTCCCGACACCGGAAATAGTTATGAATATTTTAATAATATTTTATTGACATATAATTTTTTTTATTTTTGTTTAATAATATTTTAATTTTATATTGAGTAGAAGGCATTTTTACTAATGTCTTAAAAAGTATCCTATCTCAAATGCCTGGTAAGATATGTTAGTGAAAAATAAGTGAAGCGAATGCTCGCCTCGTTTCGAGGTAAAAAAGGTATATAAGGCCAGTTGCATCAGGTTGGCAACACACCTGCATATCCTCTGGTCTGGTCTCTGCAAGTTTGCCCCTCTGACATAAACAAAAGCTGGTAAGCCTACGAATTATTTTTTTAGAAGAAACCTCAACGGTTGAAAGCGTTACCCAAATTGCTTTTTAGTTCCATAAAGTTATTAATTTGAAAAAAAAATCTATTAGATTAAGGAGGAAAAGGGGTTTGATAAGAGTATAAATACTATGCATATAGGTAATATTCACTCACGGGTTCTACGGTAAAGCAAACAATGCTTTGTTTGAAGTTTGAGTCGGTTTAATCACAAGCACAAAGAACAGACTTGACTAACAGTTGTAGTGCATTCGAATAAAGCTTTGTCAATGTTTCTAATAATTCCAGCACACAGAGGTCATGTAAGGGAAACTTAACGAGGTTTTTTTCCTTTATTATTTTAACTTTGGGTCTAAGATCGACCAAATATGATACTATCTACGGATGACGGACGGATGGATACTGTCTAGGGCCACTTTTTTATTAACCTTTAATGCACTACATGAATTCAACAGACTCGCACTAAGCATTTAAATCTCCATATTCTGCGAATTTTCGTGGATAGTTCCTTTCGTCTCAGTTACCTTCTTGAAATGGCTCGAGCTACTTTGAGCGGAGAATGCGCGTGTGTAACGTTCATATGGTTAGTATTTATATTAAGTGAGTCCATGGACTCATAGTGAATTGTGTTACAATTTTATGTTCCGTATATTATGGTGTGCTTAACCTTAGTTTCATCGAAAAATTGGACAAGTTAGCTCAGTAAATATTAATGACGAAGGTTCCGATAGAATTTTGAATTCGATGCTCCGACAAGATGATGATATTGGGAGTGACAGTTACCCAGATGTTACTCACTCAAGCCTTATAGAATTAAGCCGCATTGAATTGATATTTATGCCATTACAAAAAGAGGACAAAGACTATCTATCTTTGCTGAAAATGCCTTAAATCAATATATGTTCAAAAAAATATATACTGACGCCTGTAATTAGGCAAAAATATAGGGACTTAAACACAGTGCACGATTTTTATGGAATGTATGACTGATTCTAATTTTATTTTATAGTTTATTTAGAAAGTTTAAATTTCTAATTATAAAAAAGTCTGGTGATTTTAATTTTGTTAATTGTAGGTTGACCTCAATTTTTTTTGTCATAAATATGCTTTAAGTGTTTTTAATAAATTCAGTAAATACAATAATAAAAATAAGTTGGTAAAATATTAGTGTTATTTGAATAAATAAAAACAAATAAATACATTATACTTTCCGGGACTCATACTAGTGAATAACGTAAGTTAATTTCACCTAGTGAATTGAGGGTTAATATATTCTATATTTTAACCATTAAGTTCACATAAATAATGTTCATTTATCGACACCATTGTGGCGGGAGGTAGCGAGTCTGTCTTTAGTCTCAACGGTTACGGGGTTAATTCCCGCTCGGTCACATGTTAGCATTGATCTTACAAATATCTATTTCGGTCTGGGCGTTTGTCCTTGGGTGTGTCCCCACCGTGCTTCGGAGAGCACGTTAAGCTGTCGGTCCCGATTTTTTTCTGATAACATCTGATAATAATCGTTAATTGTTAATAAGTAATTTGCTCTCATCCAATGAGTTTATTTCACCCTTAGGGTTACGTAGATCAGATAACAATATCTCTCTTTGCCTAAAAACTAGTAACCTGCCAAATCCGGATAACAGTAGTAAGCAGACCGTTGGCAAATACTCGTATAATACTGGGAATAATGCTAAGAAGTTTTAAGCTGTCCACTTCAACCGACAAACGTCGACGCCGTCAAAAGTTTTAATCGTTTCCTAAAGTTTCTTTCGTTCTCCTATTTTCTCACTGTTAAATAATAAGTCAAATAAGTGAAGAAGTCTTCAGTTTTCTTCAGTCAATACTTTACTTTTTATTTATTTTTATTTTATATTAGCATCGATCAGCATTTCATTTTTAGAAAATAGCTGTTTTATATGAAGATGCGTATGCATCAATTCTCATTTCAGAGTCGATTATTTTCTGTTTGAAATGCTTATAAGTGTAACACTCGATATAAAACGTTATAATACTAAACAGCCGTCAAAGTAATCTGCATGTATACGCATGCATATGGATACTGAAGCATGCTTCCGCATGCTGACGGGTGCTTAAACATGTGTACTAATGATAACGGACAGATTAAAGATAAGGCGATGTAATTGGTTGGTTGGGTGATCGCATAGTGGTATTTCAACCGAGCGTCTCCGTGCTTCGGAGGGCACGTAAGAAGTCGGTCTCGGCTGTTGACAATTTGACAACAGTCGATAAGTCAAGTCAGAGGCCTACGAGCGACCTGAACAACTCTGACACTAGGTTGCCCACTAACCACTCGATAAGATAAGAAGATTAGTTGGTTACGCTTGTTTGATACCTTGTTACGTTGTGTACGCATGCTTACGCGTGCTTTAGCATGCTTACGCGTGCTTTAGCATGCGTACGCGTATTGAGCATCAGCATCGATCAGCTAAATGCTGGTCGATGCTGATAAATGTAGTTCAGGCCTAAGTATGCGTTGTGGAATATTGGCCCCTTTTTTATTGTGTATTGCTGTTGGCCCTACTGACCTTGACAGCGTCACTGGGTGGGCGAGCCAAGTACTGAGACCCAGCCGTGAAAAAGAGGGGCTCAAATTTGATTCCGTCCTTACGGTGCCTCTTGCAAGCGGCCTCTATTGGTCCCTACATTTTGCTTCTAAATCGCTGATCGATGATGCTAAAAGTAGCATGTCTGCTAAAGCCCTTGACATTCGTAGAAATGTAGACAAAGAAACATTCCAACTTTTCAAATATTACATACCGTATTAATACTATCTATTAAATGAACGACTAACATTCTTTATTGTTGAAATCATCTTCTTCAATCTTTTCTTAATTCTGTAAAAGTTTAAGCTTTAGGTGTTAAAGTTTATATTCAAAGTATCTATAGAAATAAATAAAACTTAAGTGTCTGTTTATAAGGCGAAATTATAGCTTTTAAAAGCTTTTATTGAAATGCTTATGAAAATTTGTACAGTAAATACTTATGTAAAAAAAAACATTTTTAAATTTTTTATCCGTTTGTCTTTCACTGGCTGATAACAGTTGAGTTTAATTAGCAATTTTGTCGACCATTGCAACCAGAATATGCTTATTTGCTACCGAAAAAAAAAACATCAAACCGGTCTTTGATCCAAATAAAAACAGATTTATTCTAAGTCTAGTAACTTAACTCGAGAGCAGGTTTGCATAATTTATTACTTGAATCTAATTTATCTTAAGCATCTGGATGTGACTTCTCAGCTTTTTGTATGAATGAATTATGTTATTTAGTTACTGAATAATTTACAAACTACAATACCAAGCACTTCATACCTTACGACAGAAAAAAAACCGGCCAAGTAGAGTCGGACTCGCCTAGGAAGAGTTCCGTATATATATTATAGATAATGGATCTATATACCAACGGGGACTACCATATAGGTTTTCGACCCAAAACCTATGGGGTACTTCCGATTGACCCAGAAGTATCAATTTTGGTTAAAAGCAGTCTTATAGTATAAGTAAAGAGAAAATTCTGAAAAATAAAAAAGTTTAAAATTAAGGTAAATTTTGGTACTTACAATTTTTCGCGAAAATCTAAATCAATCTTTTAATCGTGTTGACTCAGGATCTTGATTTTTATACACCTAATAGGGTCTATAGACATCAGTATCTGATAAACTGTTAGGTTCCACCCGCTCCTGAGAATATCGGTGGTTACAGACAGACAGACGGACAGACTGATAAGAGAGTGATCTTATAAGGGGAACGGTACGGGATAACCTTGACACAGGATATCACTATCCTAATGAAAACCGTTGAGTGTGCATCATTTTTATACTAAATTATGTGAATACTAAATTTATGTAAAATAACTTTATTGGAACACTAAAATGAACGCTTTGGTCACGATTATTCATCGAATTAGCTTTGTATGTCACATTTGTATTCATAATCTGTGACCGGCGACAATAGCACCTCATTAATGTGACCAGACAATACCGACATTCATTGATTAATAGCTGACAGACTTCGGGATTGTGTTTTATGTAAACTATTATTTTCAGAATACATAATACATTTGGGATATTACATTTTAGAATCGTTGTGACACAGACAGACAGACAGACAGACAGACAGACAGACAGACAGACAGACAGAAAGACAGACAGACAGACAGACAGACAGACAGACAGACAGACAGACAGACAGACCACCGACGATTTAGACACACCCATGACGTCTTCTTAGGATGCTGTCTTCGTCTTCTTAAGTATCTGGTAGGAGATATCGTCAACAATGAAGACGAATAAGTTTTATTGTTCTTGGAATACGGAAGACTTTAAAATATAATTGTTTATTGTTTCAATTCAATGACTTATTAAAAAAAGTTCTATACAGATTGGAAAAATGGTTTCAGGGTTCGGATATGATTTGACTAAAACTCCGAAGATTATTTTGCGCTTTGGAAATTTTGAACTAAGATATAATATAATACATTCAACAATAGGCGGTAAAGCTAAGTTACGTAACTTTTATGCTTAACAGATAGATGATTCATATATTTTCAAAAAATTTATTGATTACTCTTATATCACATCATCAATAGTATATTCACACCATACCCTTTTCTTTACCTCTTTCCAAGCCAAAGGTTGTATAGAAGAGATGGCTGTTAAACGATAAGGCCGCCAATTGTACAATGTACATGTTTCGTTAAATGATATTTTGTACTACTGCTTTTCTTGTGGTGTACAATCACTACACAGTATAAAACAGTCGCTTTCTCTGTCCTTATGTATGCTTAAATCTTTAAAACTACCCAACGGATTTTAATGTGATTTTTTTAATAGATAGAGTGATTGAAGAGGAACGTTTATATGTATAAAAATAGTGGAGAAAAAAAAAATATTTTGAGGTTTCTAATGTGATGTCGTAAATAATTACATTTAACGCGTGCGGGCCACGGGCAGTAATGAATAAATCAAAACTACTGGATCGATTTTAATCATTTTTTCAGTGAGTGACAATGGTCGCGGGTTCGATTCCCGCTCGGAGTATAATATGTTTGTATTGACCATGCAAGCATATTTTCCGGTCTGGGTGTATTTGTCCTTGTCATTGTGAATGTTTCCGGACCCCGACACAGGATATTACTATCCTAATGGGGGCCGTTGAGTGTGCAGCGTTTATGTCTGTTTATGTCCGCTAATGACATAGGCTATATATTTTATACCCGTACGAAGCAGGAGCGGGCCGCTAGTAGAGTATAAATCCCATCAAAAACATAAAACGTAAAAAAATCCAAGTCTGGCAACGCAGTTCTTCTAATACAAAAAGTGGTGAGATCTCATGTATAAACTAACTAACTATGACTGAAACTTGGCGGTTGGCAACATATTCTACTCATTCAAACACTTAGTATCGTACACTCGCGTGTAGTTCCTTAAATTTAAGTTGAACCAAAATGGCCGCTTCTGCGCAGGTACAATAATGGACAAAAATGTTAGACAAAAATATTGGTTTCGTCTTATTTAAATCGATTCTTTATAAAGTGGGAAAACGGAATTAAGTTTATAATATAGTTATTATTTCTTCTAAATTCAATTAATTATTTATTTATTATCGTTATTAATTACTTACATAGAATAAAACAAATAAATAGTATAGAAAAAGGTACCTTTATATAAAAAAAAGTTAATGTACATTATTAATAGTGAGACAGACTTCTTCGTATCTTCCGCAGTTTTATTCAGAGAATTAGTTATAAAATAACTATAAACTTTCTTTTAAAAAATAACTATAAACGTCAAATACCATCCTTCTCTCCGGTCTCCTTAAAGTTGATTGTGGTCGAGGCATTATCTTGAAATAAATGTTAACAAACTTGACAAAACTAATTTATATTTTAATTTAATTTTTAATAATTTATTTTTAAAGAACTAAAACAACGGTGAGCGAGTGTACTAAACGCGGCCCCCTTCATACCGCATACGGTTGAGACCCAAAAACGTGTTACTGCGCATGGTTCAACTTACATTTAACAGACTATACGAGTACACGCGTACGACCGTGCCGCTTTTTGCTCTCCTTGCCGGGGCACTGCCGTGCCCTCAGATATAAATCAATAAAACAATAGTCCAAAACAAAAACTATGCAAATCTTTTTAGAACGTTAATGAAAGTTGGTTAAAAATGATTGGATTTCGTCACACGCGATTTCATCTATAGCTCGACCTCAATGGAAAGGCTCCCGAAATTTTATTCATAGAAGAGTTTTCGATTTGAGGGACGCAGACTTAATTAATACTCTAGATTGAGAAAATCCTTACTAGTATTATAAATGCGAAAGTACGTCAGTCTCTCTGTCTGTCTGTCTATCGCCCTTTCACTCTAAAACTAATGAACAGATTTCTATGAAATTTAGTACACAGATATTTTAGAGCCTGAGAAAGGACATTGATTACCAGTTAACTTTACCAGTGATAAAATTAAGAAAATAATTTAATATTAACAGGTTTGTTTATGGTTTTTTATTTATTATATATTTTGCCCACGACTTTGCTCCCCTGAATAACGATTTTTAATGAGTTCGATTGCCGTTCGCAGCAGACATTTGTATTAACCATATAGGGATGTTCCTGTCTGGCTGCTTGTGCTGCTCCATGTCTGTGCCTCCAGACCCTATTACCCTGTGCCGCAGGCAGTAAGGCTTGAACGAACGCTTCCTTACTCTATGTCAATATAAAGTGAACTCCTTTGCTTTATAATGTAATAATGTCAAGCTAATATACTTCGATTTCTTCCATCATACCTGCTCATAATTGGTGACCCCGACGTGATATTCACGTCCGCATTGGTGACCCAACGTGATTTGAACAAGCACTGAGTAAGCCGCGGCCCGCCAGGCAAGTCAGACGATCCTCCCTTTGTGTTGGAGGGATACCACACCTCGTTCCTCTACATTGGTGACTGACGTGATCTTCATCATTCATATTTCTTTATAGCACTTTTACCAGCTCGATGTCTGAAAATCCATAACAGCGCGATTTAGAAAGCATTTTCTTCCTTTCACAACTACTCTGTGGAACCAACTTCTACTGGCGGTCTTTCCGAAGCGATACAACCCGGGAACCATCAAGAGTACCTATTCCTTCCTTAAAGGTTGGGAACGCACCTGCATGCCCTGTGGTGTTGCAGATGTTAATGGGCGACGGTGATTGCTTAGCATCAGGTGAGCCTCCTGCTCGTTTGCCCCCTCTCACATAATTAATAAAACCTAGTGGGGTCGAGTGTTTAGCATTATAATTTAACGTTTATAGTTGTAGTAAAATCATCAAAATCTATTCTATTTTAACAAATAATTTTAAGCCCAACCAGAAGCAATACAAGTGTTTCAAAGAGGTATCGAAAATTGTGAGAAAAGAAAATCTTATCGCACTTGAGTAACAAATGAGCCTGCCTCTAGCGTGTCTCTTAGTGATGTGATTTGATTTATCGATATGTCAATAATATCTTCATTTTCTTTTTTATAGTTTTCATTCGCTGTGTCACATTAATAATAAATATATTATTGTATTATTATTATATGTCAAACTAGCCTCAATGTTCATGATATACTTATTATTTTTTATTTTTACTGCAAGATATTAAAATTATTTTCCTTTCTCCTGCAAAAGTGTCGCACATGGTGGTACGGCTAAGTTCTTCGAAAACCGGCTAGCTTTGTAGGTAACAACTGTCTTGCCATGCCACCTCCGCTAGATCTCGGTAGAAAAGGTGGGTCCAAGTAGTGCTGACTTGACGTCGTGCGGGATGATATGCGTGCCAATGGTCTTTCTATTAGGGATGCCGAAGACCGCGCAAAGTAGAAGCGTAAATGTAGCAATGTAGACCTTGGGCTTCGAAGCGAACGCTCCGAATGCAACCGGCATTTACAATAGGATGATGATGATGATTAAAATTAATTCCCCTTTGTTTTTTTTTTTCACCAAATTCGGACCATCTGACATAATATAAATAATTTTAATACATTTTAAGCAATATTTATGTGACAACATTTTATAAGCGACATTTTCTCATCAAACCATTATCTAAACTAGACATGTTCTTTGTTTGTTTCCTAATTACATTCAAAAACTTCACTTAAAGAAACAGTTAATTAGTGATTTTAATTAAATAGACGATAACATTTAAAATATATTGTGGATTTTTTTATTAATAATTATATTGGGCTTTTAATAGATCGACCTTTCCGTTTTTTTATCGTACATAAATCGTATCGATATTTTCACATCCCTAAATTGTGAATCTTACCTGTCAAGCGTATTCGTATCGCTAAGCAGGTTCTTTGTTTCATCTCAAAAAAGATTTATACCGACGATGTTAATAATAAGATATATTTCACCCTTTTTTAAACACGAGGACGATTTAACCTTGAAATATATTTGAATAAAAAAAATGTATCTTTTGTAAAAAAATGTGATTATGAAAGGCAGTATTTTACTAGTTACGTTTTATTGCAAGAGGCTAGGTAGGTACTACCGCAATGTCAGTTAGTCTAACACAAAACAGTGTATTAACTATTACTGTGTTTCGGTTTGAAGTATACTGTAGCTAGTGAAATTACTGGGAAAAGGAGATTTAGAAACCAATATCAGCCATAAATGGCAACGCGTGAGTGACACTTAAAAATGAATGATGTTGCAAGCGCTTTTACTTCAGGAGGGCCGTATACTTGATTGCCAACTTACAATAATTCAGTTTAGCTTCAATAGCTCAATAGCAGAAGGGCCGACTTCGCTCCGTTATCGTTACAGTCACGGGCTTAATCCTGACCTCCTTGGCTATTGCCGTACCCACTCCTAGCGCAAGCTTCGAGCTTATTTGGAGGGGCAACAGGAAATCATTGCTGCTATTCTTTAAAAAAAAGCAATAAAACAATAGTTTTATGGCCGTCTGACATTATACAACCACATAAATGCGAACGAAGCCACGGCAATCAATTGTTACATATAAATAATAACGCAAAAGTCATAATTATACTGGAAAACAATTTACAACGGAAGTTTTGTTAAATCACGCCACCTTGTAACCTCATACACGGTTCATTAACAAAACGCGTGTGAACAAATTAGAAACAAAACAGAAAGGTAGATCTATAAATTAACTTTTTGACGCAACGACCATAGACTTACCACAATATAGACAGGTTCTTCTTTCTATCATTATTTTCTTTATTTACCCAGAAATTGCTTATAATCTCATCCATCTTCTTCTTCTTATCGAATGGTTAGTAGCCAATCTAGTGTCGGAGTTGTTCAGGTCGCCCATATACGAGTAGGTCTTTGACCAATTTTTCAACTATTATCAAATGAATAACAGCCGGGACCGACTTTTTAAGTGGCCTCCGAAGCACAGAGACGCGCAGTT
Source organism: Hestina assimilis (assembly GCA_023373885.1). Classification (NCBI taxonomy): domain Eukaryota; kingdom Metazoa; phylum Arthropoda; class Insecta; order Lepidoptera; family Nymphalidae; genus Hestina; species Hestina assimilis. The sequence goes on along the minus strand of CM041761.1, from coordinate 9,435,736 downwards.
GAAATATCACTATGCGATCACCCATCTATCGGGTAACCGCGTCTATAGTTGTTTATTCCACCGATTGTTTACCTATCAGTGTGAGCAACCGGTTATGAGAGTACTCTCATCCTAAATTGACAGGTTACTTTACATAGAGCGATTGCCATCTGACCTCCGCAACCCAAAGGGCGAACTAGTAACTCATTTGATAAGAGCAAATTGTCTATAAAGAGTTAACGAATATTATCAGATGTTAAGATAACAACCGGGAGTGACTAGCGTGCTCTCCGAACCATGGTGGGGAGACCAACAAGAATAAACGTCCAGACCGATACAAATTTTTATAACAAACATCTGCTCCGAGCGGGATTCGAAACCGCGAACGGTCGTCTGACAGACAGGCCTACAAACAAAATGACAAAGAAAAATTTACGGTATTAGAGCCATGCTTCTCTCAGCACAAAAGGGCCGGCTCGACCCGGGAAGTACTACCCTCTCACAGAAAATCGGCGTCAAGTAACAGTATCATTAGGTACTGTTGCGTTTCGTGCGATGAGCGAAAGCGCCGGAGGCCCGATTTCCCACCGCCGCTGTTCCTTTCCCTTTTTTTTTCTTCTCATGCCGTCCCTCCTGTTTCTTGGGTTGTGATACTTCAAGTATCGCAAGCGTTCATAGGTGCAGTGACTGCTTACCATCAGGCGAACCGTATGCTTGTTTGCCAACCGTCATGACATAAAAAAATTAAAAACTCCCGGGTACGCTTTGGAAATCCCTGGTGCTTTCGAAAAAGCGCATCGAAACGAAGTTAGTCAACATATATATGTATATAATCGAATAAAGGTTTCGTATGACTAAATTCGTTTCGTTGCTTTGATGTTTATTTTAAAATAGAGCACAAAGCGAGTCTGGACGCTTTGTCTGCATCGAAGGGCCTGTCTATAATATGTAGTAAGTCTATGGCAAAGAGTTATATTGTTACTGAAATCATTGGGCCGATTAATGTTGGCTTACAATAAAGTACTCATTATAATAAAACGAAGGTGTTTAATTATCAAATTCCGTAGAAATGTTAAATTCCAGTGAAGAGAAATAATATAAGCAATATTACAACATATTTACATTTATACTAACTATATTTACAAATAATTACAACTGAAAAAATTATTAAATAAGAAAAAATACCGACTGCATTAAAATACTAAATAGAAAAAAAAAAGGAAAAATAAACTTAAAACATCGATTTCTCGAAAACCAAGAAATATTTTGAAAAATCTTAATTTTATTTTTCGTCTTATTTTATCAAGTTGTACAAGAAACCATCATCAGATTTTGCCGCTATAAGAATTGAAATATTTATTAAGGAATATTTTTTTCCACTGGCATCATATTGAAATAAAATGCCCTATGACACTCTCACAACTGAGACGAATTTAATGACACTTCATATGTTGAATTCCGTCTAAGGGTCTAGGCTGTAGAGCGTCACAAAGAAATATACATACATACACTCGAAAAACATTACCTTCCTTCTGCAGTCGGGTAAAAATTATGTCCACGTCATTCATGTGATCAAGAATAGCGATTCCGCTTCTACCGAACTAGGTAGTTCGATTCCCGCTCGAAGCAGAAACAGAAGCTTATATTGATATAGGCATGTGTTCCGGTCTGGGTGTGTAGGTTTCCGGATCCCCTACTAGGATATCAACTATCCTAACGGAGGCTGTTGAGTATAATCCAGAATCAAAATTAATTACCGGCGTCGAGACGTGACGACCCCATCGCCCGCTGTTGTGATAATCTCTGTCACAGCAGAGATTAACCCACCAGTGTGACTGTTTGTAGGTCTTTTGTTGCAAGAGGCCGGCTAGGTAGGTACCACTGCAGTTAAAAATATTCTACCACCAAATGGTAGTGCTTAGGCAGTACTGTGTTCCGATTTAGGGGAACTGTAGGCTGGTAAAATTACTGGGAAAAGGATATTCAAGGACCAATATCTCGGGGTTGGCAACGCGCTCTAGGCTACGACAACCGCTTACCATCCATCCGTCATCATTACCGTGTTATTTATTCCGTGTGAAGGAGGTTTAAAACTTGAAACATTCAGCGAACCATTTGATATATGGAGACTATTCGTAAGTGTATTGCTATAAACCTTTGAAATTTTTCATTGCAATACCGAGAATCTGTATAGTGTTCTTAGTGGTTATATAAATGTTAGGTTTTGAAATGTAATATTTAATGTTACTTTGTAAACATAACACTATACAACACTGTTGAGGCGTTGTGGATTCCCCCTCAGGCAGTTTGCATTGATCTTACAAATATCTGTTTCGCTGTGGGCGTTATTATCAAATAACATCTAATAATAACCTGTCAAATCCGGACAAGAGTAATAAGCTAACCCTGGGTAAATACTAGTATAGTACCCGAAATAATGCTAAGAAGAAGACGCAAACATACAATTATATATTTCATGGCGGTTGGCAAGCAAACATACGGTCCGCCTGATGGTAAGCAGTTACCGCAACGCTTGTGATACTTCAAGTATCACATGTGAGTTGCCAACCCGGCGGTGATTGGTACACCGGCGCTCTCACTCATAGCACGAAACGCAACAGTACCTACTGATACTATTACTTTACGCCGATTTATTTCGATTCTGCGAGGAGCCAGTACTTCCTCAGTCAAGCCGGCCCATTTGTGCTGAGGTTTTTTATTACATTTTTCTTCCACACAATATACTATCGAACACCGAGTGGCGCAGTGAAGTATAGGTAAGAGCTTTCAAATCACGCTGTGGATGTGAAACTGTGTAAATATTGTAGTGAAAATAAATAAACTAGTAGTTCAGTCCGAACTGAAACCTCTTATATTGTGTACACTTTTAGGAGGGAATCGTATTTTTAGTACCTTCAAAAAGAAAGAGTCTGATTTTTTGTATATGTAGACGAGCAAGATCGTCACAATCCTGAATCGCGCTATCAAAATGTTCTACGCTAGTGAAGTAGATACGACCCAGCGTAAGTCATTGTCGTCGCCAGGCAACATCACCCGCCTGGCTCCCTTTAAGTTGGAGGGATGTTCCATACCTCGTTCCTTCACAAAGTAGTATATATATATTACTAAACGGTCTTACTTAACCGTTTTTCCTGTATCAGAAGTTTGTAAATACACACAAATAATTAATCGCCAAACCACCGGTATAGATAATGTACAAACATCTGCCTTCGAATCTAATACATAAATTAATACCCTATATATAAGGGGAATTATACAGAATATATTTTATGACGCAAAGTAGAATCTTAGATTAATTAACTACGTAGCAATAGTAATAAATAATAGTTAGTAAAAGTCATGTTTTGATATTTATGTCAAGGCTATAAAACTGAAGATGAGTGCTTATATTAATTGATAATCTTCTTTAAGAAGGAAAGACACCGTTGTAGTCTCAACACCGTGTGGGTCGCGTGGGTCTCCCCACCCTGCCTTGGAGAGCACGTTAAGCTGTCGGTCCCGGTAGATGTGATAACTAATAATTGTCTGATAATAATCGTTAACTGTTGATAAGTGAATTGCTCTGGATAAGAGTATCCAATGAGTAACTGGTTCGCCCTTAGGGTTGCGGAGTTCAGATGGCAATCGCTCCGGGTAAAAACTGGTAACCTGTCAAATCCGGATAAGAGTAATAAGTAGACCTGGGTAAATAAAATACCAGGAATAATGCTAGGAATGCCTTACTGAAGAAGAAGAATGTTTAAATTTAGTAAGGCTTGTTGTGAAAAAACTATGTACATGGTGGTTTTGTGTGTTTTTGTGCTCTATCATTTGATACACAGTAAGCAATCGAAAATAAAGAAACACGTATTTTAACATTTTCTAAAATTCCACTCTAAAGGATTGGAAATGGGGGTTCAAAGTTTGTATTAAATCGTTATTCACGGAGGCGAAGCCGCTGGCAGAAGCTAAATAACGCTACACACTCAACGGCCTCCAATAGGATATCCTGTGTCGGGAATCCGAAAATACATATACACAACAACAAGGACAAATACACCCAGACCGGAACACATGGTGAATACAAAAACCTGCTCCGAGCGGGAATCGAACGCGACCTGTAGCGCTTAAGGCAGGTTCGCTACCACTGCGTCACAATGACGTCAAATACCACCAGAAGTCAGAAGCTAGTATGTATAATTATATAACTAATCAAAGTCAACTACCTCAATAGCTCAACGGTAGAAGGACCGACTTCCCTCCACTATCGCGAGAGTTGGAGGTTAGATCCTGACCCATAGGGCTATTGTCGTTCCCAGTCCTAGTGCAAGCTTGTAGGTTATTTGGAGGGGCAATAGGAATATAAGAAATGTCTTGAAAAAGCATTGCTAATAATATATTTTTTTTAAAGTTCAATCACGTATTTTCGGACCACAGCTTACATAAGACTTAGCAGAAGAGAATTTCGAAGTTCCAAAGTCATACAGCACAGCATTTCACACGAACAAGCAAATTAGGAATCTTTAGAAGCATTTTAGGATTTCTGAAGCTCGTTACAGTAGTTTTGAACTAACGATCCCTCCCAAAGTTAATCCTCTTGCAAATCAACACGCTAATTGTTGCACTTCCAGTAATCGCATTAGGCAAGTATTACTACGAGTAAGGCACATACATATTACCAGAAATTAAACAGTTTTTATAGCATACATAGTTAGACTGTTTGTCTGTTGTAAAAAAACTTGAGAGGTCTCAAGGGACACCCGGATGGAACGAAGTTCCTTTCGATTAATTAGTGAAGGAATTGTAATAAAATTTTATTAATAAAATTAAGTAGTTAATTAATTAATTTAATTATTAAAAACTAATAATTTTTTTATTTTAATAATCGTCGCGACACCATACTGTTCACTGCGAAATAGAAAGACGAAACGAATATAACTGGCTTGCTTTCTATGAGAGAGAGCGAGAGAGAGAGAGAGAGAGAGAGAGAGAGAGACAGAGAAACACTCGCACGTTGCACGGCTTACAACTATAGCAAAAAGTATCGTTACAAATTTTGGTCTTAATTTTTTCCGTCTAGCCCCTTTTTAAAACGCGCGATAAAGAACGTCGTTCCAATAACTGGACTGCTTTAAAAGGGGGGCTTTTAGTATACAATTTTATTGAGATGCGATTGCGAAAATGCGTGACGTAACGTTCTAAAATACATTTAACGTAATTGTCAGTAGCTTTCTATTAACTTAATATATTGATTTATAATAAATCGCTAGTAGAATGTCATGTTACGAACTACGAAATTATGATGCATGACAATAATAGCTGTATACTAGCGTTTGTCCAGCGTAGGCGTTCCATGACAAAGCGTTACGTTGTCGCGGCGATTCCTTTGCAGTTAATTGAAAGCTGCGCTAGTGCGGCGCAGACGTCACGCAATTTCCTCGTAGTTTCGATATTATTTTAGTAATGCGATTAACGCAAAGTCGTCGCGTTGTTGCGACGTCAGCACTGCGTATACGTCGAACGTTTACGCTGGAGAAACGCTAGTGTGTAGAGTCGCTAATGTCTCTAATAATTAGCTTTTATATTTTTAATAGTTCTGTCTGTTCTATACAATTAATTACTCTGTTTTAATAATAGTACCTGGGTGACCGAGCTTTGCTCGCCATATTTTTTTATTTTTTGGTAAACCGTGTTTTTTGGAAATTATAATTATTTAAATACGAATTACATAATGACGAAATATGAATAATATTTTAAAACGCCATCTACTGAAGTAGCTTTAGTTTATCTTGCTAGTTGACTCGCTGGGTCGTTAAATCAAATATTAGTATTATTACACGCACATAGATGTCAGGAAGAGTCATATATTCTCGAAATGGAGTTTTCATCGCATGAAAACATGGACAAAACCACATTTTCTTTTTTTTTTTTTTTTTATGTTAGAAATTGGCAAACAAGCATACGGCCCACCTGATGGTAAGTGGTTGCCGTAGCCTATGAGCGCATACAGCACCATTAGTAGGTGCCACTCACGCGTTGCCAACCTCGAGATATTAGTTCTTAAATCTCGTCCGCCCAGTAATTTCACTAGCGTACAGTGCCCTTCAAACCGGAACACAGTAGTGCCTAAGCACTACTATTTGGCGGCAGAATATTTGACACTGCGGTGGTACTTACCTAGCCGACCTCTTGCAACAAAAGACCTACCACCAGTGTGACTGATTGCACTGGTGGAATAATGTGACAGAGGTTATCCCCACAGCGGGCGATGGGGTCGTCACATCCCGACGCCGAAAAATGAAATCCTAGCTAGATCGATGTATGGCTCTCGAGAACCCCTGCATACTAAATTTCATGATAATCGGTGAAGCCGTTTCCGAGATCCCAATTATATATATATATATACAAGAATTGCTCGTTTAAAGGTATTAGATAATAATATAACAAAAGCACAAGTGAGTTTGTTTGTACCAATTAAATGCCTCCAGCTTTTCTGCGAACATAAATTTATACTTCTTCCTAGCATTATTCCCGGTATTATACGAGTGTTTACCCAAAGTCTGCTTGTCTGGATTTGACAGGTTACTAGTTTTTCCACAGAGCGATTGCCATCGGACCTCCGCAACTCTAAGGGCGAACCAGAACATTGGATAAGAGCCATTTACTTATCACGAGTTAACGATTATTATCAGATGCTATGTGACAACAAGCGACAGCTTAACGTGATTCTGCGAGGCACGGTGGAGAGACACACCAGGACAAACGCAGAGACAGAAACAGATATTGGTAAGGTCAATGCAAACATCTGCCCGAGTGGCAATCGATCCCGCAACCGTCGAGGTTAACATATATGTATACATATTTTTTATCGACAAAAGCTTATGTGAATCTGCTGACAGCCTAACGTGAAATATCCGGTTTCAAACAAATACCTGACCGGCTAATACAAACATCAGTTCGAAGCGGAAATTTGACCCGCAACCGTCGACGTCAAAGGCACGATTACTCCCTTTTCAGAACATCTCAACAGAATAGATTTTGGAAACAAAAGTACGATGTATCAAAAGCTTTATTGTTACACCTGAAAATTTGATACGATCTTTGGGATAATTGGTTATTAAAATGTCGGTAATTATGTATATTATTCATACACACATATGTACTGTAGGTAGATTATTTAGTTTTGTGATTTTATTACTACAGTCTTGTAAGATTTTAAGCAATGATTAAAAGAAACTAATAACTTTTTTGGATAGACCGAAATTCCCAGGCAAACCGTTATCAAATAAAAAAAACACGACTTTAATTTCATTGTAAAACAACGTTCACTTATAATTGAAATTTTAAAACAAAAACAATGTTAATTACTTTTTAATAATTGCAAAATGTAGTAAACCTAGGCAAGGGCTGATCCACAGTCTAGTCTCTATACCAAATTTAATGAAAATCGGTTCAGTGGTTAGGTGACTGTAGTGTGTGTAAAAAAGGTAACTTCGGCTTCTTTTATATTTTATGAAAAAGAACTAAGGTTCCGTGCTATATACAAAAATAAAATATATTTTGTATCATAAGAGAGCGGAGCTGCGGTCACAGACAGTCGAAATATTAAATCGTTCAATCTAATGTTAACAATGGGCGAATGAAAACGTATTTTCTCAACAATATTTTCTCTTAATAGAGTTACGGCAAAATGAAATTTATTTTCGATGACTCTGTTAAAAAAATCATGAACGCTACACACTCAACGGCTCCCACTAGGAAATTCTATGTCGGCGGTCTAAAAACTCACACAAATACAAGGGCAAACACACGTAGACACATGCCTGTATGGTCAATACAAACATCCTTTCCGAGCGGGAATCGAACACGCGCCCTGTGGTGATTAAGGCTGGTTCGCTACCGCTGTTCCACAGTAACGTCATACATTTAGTTTGAATAGTATTTTTTAAATGAAAACTTTAGAACAAAAACTCTAATACAAAAAATTAATATTCAAATTAGTGCAAATTTATTAGTGCAAAGAGCCATTTCAAAACCCTCTCACAGAAAATCGGCGTAAGGTAACAGTATCAGTAGTCACTGTTGCGTTTCGTGCGATGTGTGAATCCCGGAGGCCCAAACTCCCACCCCCAGAGATTGTTCCCTTCCTAGAAGGGAAATATCCCTTCTCATTCCTTCTCTCCTATCTCTTGTATTGACAACGCATTGCCACGTGTGATACTTCAAGTATCGCACACGTTCATAGGTTGCGGTGACAGCTTACCATCAGGCGGACCGTATGCTTGTTTGCCAACCGTTATGAAATAAAAAAGGTTACTGATATGATAATTTAAAAGCAACAAGTGGTTATTTAAAGTATGCAAATACAATGGAACGAATTCAAAAGAAGTATCTTTTAAATTATACAAACGAAAAGGCGGATCCGAATAAAAGTGCCACAATACAACGACGAAAGAGAATTAATTTAATTTTAAACCACCCTATTTAACTATGCTTTATTTTAAAGAGTCTTGTGATTTTTACTCTAGATTATTGTTATTAAAAGGGTACAATTTAACGTACAACGTACGCTGTGGCGCAGCGATAGCATATCTGCCTTAAGCGCCACAGCGCGCGGTTTCAATTCCCGCTCGGAGCATTTGTATTGGCCATACAGGCATGTTTACCTGTCTGGGTGTGTTTGCCCTTGTCTTTGTGTATGTTTCCGAACCCCCGACACATGATATAACTGTCCTAATGGGGGCCTCTGAGTGTGCAGCGTTTATTATTATTTTAGTAATCAAATTTGTTCTATAACATCACGCTACTACACCGTAACCATAAACGCGGGTGTAATCATGGGCAAAGCTTTCTCTACCCACTATAAAAATATCAATCATATAAACAAAATTTATATGCAAAAGCTAATATGAGAATAAAATAAACAGTATTGGGATTTTAATTAAATTCTGAGACGCACATAGCCGAGTGCTACTGATCGATAAAAGATCGGTAGGTTAAGCAACTTTAGGCGCGGTCAGTCACTAAATGGGTGATCGCATAGTGGTATTTCAACCGAGCGTCTCCGTGCTTCGGAGGGCACGTAAACACGCTAAGTCAAGTCAAAGGCCTACGGGCGACCTGAACAACTCTGACACTAGGTTGGCCACCAACCACTCGATAAGATAAGAGAGACCGTGTCCATAAGCGCGGGTGAAACCGAGGGGATAGCTAGTAGGTATATAGGTATTTTTCTGTATAATATCAAAATATAAAATATGTAAATGTAATATTTAAAAAAAACATATGATAATAAAATAAACAGTATTTAATAATAAAACTCTGAATGTATCAATTTCATTTTGTGTCACCCATCACTCCCACTAAAAGTCCACAGTAAAATAATTTATTAAATCAACAAAGTCAATTAAAATTCACACAAATTACAGAAGCCTAAAAGCAAAGTGTATTGTGGTATAAATCACATTTCACACTGCCGCCACTTATTAATCAATGAATGCGGCCGTCTGTTGTAATTAATGATACACTATTGTCGCCTGTCACAGATTATAAATACAGAAGTGACAGATAATAGTGCGGTTAAATATACGGTTGCTAGGTTGCCGGGAGATAAAGTGAGTGAGTTCCATCTCGCCCCCCGGGACCGAGCTCCACTAGCCGAAGCACAGTGCTTGTCAGGTCGCGTTGGTTGGTTCTCCGAGAGTTTCCGCAACCTGTCGAACGTTTTGAGGTCGGCCACCGAGGAGGTTTTAGTGGGTCCCCATGACGTTACCATCTTGTCATGGAACCCCACATAACCCGGTTCTCCTACCCAGGAAGCCGGGTATCTGGTAGCAGATTTCCTCCCGTTACCATAAAAAGGTAAAGTGAGCTAATTAGTGTCATCTTTCATAAAAAAAAAAAAAAAACTACTGTACCTATACACCTACATACCTGTACCCATCGCTGCGCTTTTTTATGTTACAAGGGATAAGCATGCAAAGGCACACCTGATGTTAAGCGATTACCGCCGCCCATAAACATCTACAACACCACAGCGCTACGCTGGCGGAACTCGAAACGCCGCTGACGAGCAGTCACGTAGGTGACTGCTCGTGTGTGTAGTGGTGTGGTGTTGTAGCTAACCAGGTGCTTACCACTAGGATTGGCAGCTATACATGTCTTCTACAACATGCAGGTTTCCTCAAGATGTTTTCCTATACCTTTAAGTACGAGATAAATTTAAAACTCAAATTAAGCGCTTGAAAACGAGCTCAGAAGCTACGTCGTAGCGTCGCCGTAGCCGCTGCTAAAAAAAAGATTAATAATACTATCTAAATACTGTCACTTGAGTCACTTGCCATAAACACTGGTGTTCCAAAATTATGATAGAAAGAAAATATTATTTTTCCTTAATTATGAACTAACAGATATCACATTTAGACTTATTGCACAGAAAAATAAACGTAAAATCCTCAAATTTATTTGACGAATAAAATTTATCTGAGGGAAACCTTTAATTTATTTGTTGACATTACATTACGCAGAAAGACAGCCTCAATAAATTGTTATAATTGGTGTCACATCTAACGTTTTTCCTATTTTAATCACTAACAAAAATCTCTTGAAATTTCTATTAAGTATTTGAAGAGAATTTAATCTAATTAAAGTAATATTACGAATTTTAGGTATATTTTAGTTTACAGTAAGACATTTAGGATAATTATAACAACATTTTCTTCACTGTTCTAGTACAAAGAGCTTACTATAATTAACGTATTTATGAGCAATGTAATGGCGCTGGCCCACATGCTCACTCTGTTCACATCCACGCGACGTATGTTAGCTGCATGGGTTCGTTTGTTTGACAAAATGGGTTTAAATTTCCACTGCAGCACATGTTACGCTACACACTCTACGGCCCCCATTACGATAGCTATACGGGTATATCCTATGTCAATGGTCCGGATATATAAACAACAAGATAAACATACCCAGACCGCAACACATACGGTCATATCGGCATATGGTCAATACTAACATATTTTCCGAGCGGTAATCGAATCCGCAACCTGTGGCTCTAAACGCAGGTTTGCTACCGCTACCACAACTTCGTCACTATGCACGCTTACGTACCGCTTGCATAGCGTTAACAGCCTGACATCAAACCGTGCGTACTGCGTAGCGTGTTCGTGAGTTGCAGTGAACTATCACATACATGTTTTGTGGTAGGGCCGCGCCCTTATTGCTTTGATGGAATAACACGTCAGTTGGTCTCAGTTTTCCGTCTAGTAGCGTTGATACCATAATATACCTTTGATAACACGTAGATAAGTAAGTATACTTAATGAATATTTGCTGTATTATAGAGTATTTCATGGGTTACTATGTCTTACGCACTATTGATAACTTGATCTATTTATTATTCATTTCATGACAGTTGGCATACAAGCATACGGCAAATAAGGGTTAGGAAAGAAGAGATGAGAAGGAAAAAAAGAAGGGAACGGAAGGGGTGGGAGATTAGGCCTTCGGTACTATCACTCATCCCACGAAATGCAACAGTCCTCCATTTGTGCTGGGAAAGCATGGTTCTACTTCTGCTAAAATATCCTGTCTTCTTCATCCTAGCATTATTCCCGGTATTTTATTTTACCCAGGGTCTGCTTATTACTCTTATCCGAATTTGACGGGTTACTAGTTTTTACACAGAGCGATTGCCATCTGACCTCCGCAACCCTAAGGGCGAACCAGCAACTCATTGGATAAGAGCAAATTACTTATCAAGAGTTAACGATTATTATCAGATGTTATGTGATAACAACCTGGACCGACAGCTTAACGTGCTCTCCGAGGCACGGTGGGGAGACCCACAGACAAACGCCCAGACCGAGACAGAAATTTTAACAAACATCTGCCCGAGCGGGAATCGAACCCGCAACCGTCGAGACTTAAGGCAGACACGCTACCCACAACGCCACAACGGTGTCATGTTAAAATATCCTATGTATCTTGTATTTATTCAGTAAGTGTATTCTTATTTCTTATCTTAGACTTTCTTAATGGGTTGGATTATGAGCATCACCTTTCTAAAATAGCTTCGTCACTTTTAATAAAAACTCAACCTTCAAATGATTAACGACCGCCATCTTTAAATTCTTTAAGGTTGACCTCTTAAATGAGGCTAAGATGTTATGAAATGAAGTGTAATAATTCCGGAATTTTCATAGCTAGGATTATGGTTTATTTACGTACGTATGTACCGTCTGAGATTTGCACAAACACATCGGTGAGAAGTTAGTCACAAGTGTGCAATTAATGCGCTTCGTTCCGTTGCATTGCTGTTCAATTTACGAAGTGGAAAAACGACACAAAGCCGCGGGCAATAGCTAGTAATATTAAAAATGCGAAATAGATTTTATGCTTACAAGCTTAATCTTAGAAGGTGTGAAATAGGAGAAATTTTGTTTGGGAAACGGATTATTTCTACACTTCATTAAAGGTGAGTCATTAAAAATCATTAATAGAGCAGGCATAACGACGAAGAGAAGAGATGAGAAGAGAAAACCGGAAGTCAACAGAGGCGATTGGAGAATTGGCCTCCGAAGCTCTCACTCATCGCACTAAACGCAACAGTACCTACTGATACTGTTACTTTACGCCGATGTTCCGTGATATAGTAGTACTTCCCCGATCAAGCCAGCCCATTTGTGCTGAGAGGAGTATGGCTCTACAACTCTGGTACGACTTAACATCCAATGTTATTGTTTGTATTTCTCACTACACTTAATACTTGGAAACTTAAAGTTACTTCATTAAACTAAGTCGATTCGAATAACAGAGTTATCATATCTGTTATAAAATCTATATTCATAAGTGTAACTGTTCCGGTGAACTGTAAATGGATCGTTTCGTTACATAGGAAAAGTAATCTACAAACCCGCTCCATTTATAAGCAAATTATAGATCGTTTAATTATACTTGATCTACTTCGTCCTAGTATTATTTCCGGTATTTTATGAGTATTTACCCAGAGTCTGCTTATTACTCTTATACGCATTTGACAGGTTACTAGTTTTTACATAGAGCGGTTTCCATCTGACCTCCGCAATCTTAAGAGTGAACTAGTTACTCATTGGATAAAATCAATTTACTTATCAAAAGTTAACGATTACTAACCGATGTTATGTGAGAAAAACTGGGACCGAAACTTTAACATGCTCTCCGAGGCACGGTGGGGAGACCCACAAAGACATACGCCCACACTAGAACAGATATTTGTAAGATCAATGCAAACATCTCCCCAAGCGGGAATCGAACCTGCAACCGTCGAGACTAAAGGCAGATTCGCTACCCATAACGCCTTACCCATAATTTTTTAGTGAAAAGTTGATAATTAGGACTTACAAACTTCAATTTTATTTATATATAGATTTGATGTTACATAAAATTAAAATCACCTTCACTAAACCAGCAAACATTTTACCGCAATAATTTTTAACGGCAAGTGATAGTCGACGATAAATAAAAGGTACTTAGCATCAGCATTCCGATCACGTACAGAGATGTCCTTCGAAGGCATTTAGGCCAGAATACGGGCATCGCATTCCAAATGGAATAAGACTGATCGAAAGCTTTTTAAGGATTTACAAAGGTTTCTATAAATATACGGAGACGGTTATTGTCTAGATATAACCACGTGTATTAAAATTTTTAGAACGAAGTTGACAAGGTGTGGCAAAGTGTGACAAGAATTGGCATAGGGTAGCAATAGGCGGCAAATGGTTGCAAGGGGTGGTATAAAAAAAATCTATGGTTATGTGGGAAATGTAGTGAAGACCCTACGTTCGTATCGATTGTTCCGCGACACGTTTGAATTTTTTAAACTGAAACTTTTATTATATAACCTAAATTTTTTGGTTCGTCTACACCATGTCGGATTATAGCCGGCTTCAGAGACTTCATTTATTTTAATTGGTAATATTTTTACATATGTATATTTTTTGTATGTTTGTTCGCATGCATGTTTGAGTGTCTTTGTCTTCATTTAATTTAAATTTTTTACATGTTTGTTTATACATTTTTTTTTTGTTTTCGTTTTTTTTTTTGAAAAATACTGCAATTCATGTTTTTATACAGCCAATGTGTAAATACTGTACAGTTATTATATATTTCTGTACTACGTTGTAGCGCGGCGGTTTCCATCCTGCCTTAAAACGCCACAGGCCACGGGTTCGATTTCCGCTCGGAGCAGATGTTTATATTGACCATACAGCCATGTTTTCCGGTCTGGATGTGTTTGTTCTTGTCCATGTGTATGTTTCCGGACCCCCGTCACAGGATATTACTATCCTAATGGGGGCCGTTGAGTGTGTAGCGTTTATTTATTTATTTATTTATTGTCTTTGCTTAAGATAAAACGTATAATCATTTTTAAGAAACTTGAAAATATTGCTTTCTATATTGGATACGCCCCGTCGTGTGATATTGGTTCCGAAGCCATTAATAGGGGTTCATAAGCTCAAGCTATAGACCGTTATTTCATGTGAAAGTACGGCATTTATCACTAGCAAAATGTTAAACATTTGATCAACCTTTGAAAACCTGAAATAGGTTATGGTGAAAATGGTAACCCAACCGGTTTTTTTCAGGTTTGTGGTACTCAGTATTCATGCTTATAAAACAAAATCTAACAGTACCAACACTGCTATAAATAAATAAATAAATGATTTTAATTTTTATTGTTTTTTATTTTATGTTGTATCGACATGTATAGGCTTTTTCCGTTGTGCTGGCGACGTTGTGGCGCAGCGGTAGTGAACTTCCTTAAGCGCCTCAGGTCGCAGATTCGATTTCCGCTCGGAGCAGATGTTTGTATTAACCATACGGGCATGTTTTCCGGTCTATCCTAATATCTGATAAGTGAGTAGCGTTTATTTTGCCCATGCTCTCACGAACGTTGACTACCTTATAAGCTCATATGTATGAGCGAAATAAGCTCAAATAAAAGCTTATGCCGAAACGGACGTAGACGCTTGAAAAAAAACCCGCGAGTCTGCAACCACCCTTAAAGCTTAAAATAAATCTTTCAAGTATTATTGACTTAGTTTCTGTAAGAAAAGATACTCAAAGATTTTTAAGATAATATTTAATCTTACTCGGATAAAACCTTTTATCCGATGTGAAAGATTAATTTATTGAGTGTCCAGGGACCAACACCGATTAGTTTTTTTCAGGTTTTCAACATAAACAGGCAAGATCGAAGAATCACAGAAAATTAACACAGTAATCTTTTCTCCCTAGCACTTTCGTGGTATTTCATTTAAGCACAGTCTACTTATTACTCTGATCCGGATTTGACCGGTGACTAGTTTTTTTTTTTTTTTTGGTGACTAGTTTTTTTTTTCAAAGAATATTAGCAATGCTTTTTCAAGGCATTACTAATATTCCTATTGTCCCTCCAAATAAGCTCGAAGCTTGTGCTAGGAGTGGGTACGACAATAGCCCAAGGGGTCAGGATCGAACCCTCGACTCTCGCGTTAACAGAGCGCAGTCGGCCCTTCTACCGTTGAGCTATTGAGGCTTCGTTAGTTAATATACATTAAGCTATTTTCAATCGTACGTATCTTCAAATAATTTTTTTCTTACTTGATAGTTAGAAATATATTAGTCGTGTTTCATTCAAAAAGAATATATTCACCTTGAAGTTTATTTTAATTTTATTCTTTTGTCTAGTCTTTTTTTCAAAGGTTTCTTTTTAATTCGAAAGACGTAACCTTGACATGACCGTTTTATTAATACGGGACTCGCTGAAAATCAGTTTTAAGGCCTAAGCGTCCTTACTAAGCGAGCGTCCGTTTGACATTGATTTTTATTTAAACAACAGATTATGTATATAATACAATAAAATACATTTTATATCGCCCTTAGTATAAATAGTACTCTAACTTAGTACGGACGAAACCGAGTGCTGAAGTTAGTCATGTACTATAATTTTCACTTTCACTTTGTTAAATTATCTTGATAATTAAGTTCATTGCACTGAGTCTATATCACATTAACACATATTGAGCTGCGGAAGCGATAATGGGTGGTTACGTTTAATGACCACAGAACGTAAATATTAGTAAAGGCGTCGGGATGTGACGACCCCATCGCCCGCTGTTGGGATAACCTCTGTCACAACAGAGATTATTCCACCAGTGCAATCAGTCACACTGGTGGTAGGTCTTTTGTTGCAAGAGGCCGGCTAGGTAGGTACCACCGCAGTGTCCAATATTCTGCCGCCAAATAGTAGTGCTTAGGCACTACTGTGTTCCGGTTTGAAGGGCATTGTACGCTAGTGAAATTACTGGGCGAACGAGATTTAAGAACTAATATCTCGAGGTTGGCAACGCGTGAGTGGCACCTACTAATGGTGCTGCAAGTGCTCATAGGCTGCGGCAGCCACTTACCATCAGGTGGGCCGTATGCTTGTTTGCCAACTTCTAACATAAAAAAAAACGTTAATCAATACCAAAACCTTACAAGAAACCTAACCTTAAGCGCTTAACTCACATATAATTAAATGTGTGTGTGTCACAGAATGAATGATGTTTGTATCTGCAATCATAATTTTATCAACAACCATTCCTGATCCCTCGAATAAAAACACACCATGACAGCTAAGACGGACGTCAAAAGCCGCCAACTTTACCTTATATTACCGCCTACAACCTCTTTCGTGTATATTGTAACATGGTATTAAAAATAAACTCTAACATATATGTATACAGAAGCAGCACGACCGGCTCATTTTTTTTTTGTGGGGTAATGCAAGGGATTCAGTGGGGAAATGCAGCCAGCATTCTTTGCATCATTCCCCGTGGACATGATTTGTACAGTTGTAATTATTTGTAAATATATGTGTACATGTTGTTATGTTGGTTGTATATGAAGAAAAAAAGCAAAGCATTATTGAATTTTTATTTACAATTTTTAAACTATCGCTTTAGCACTGCTCGTCACAGTACCATAGGTTGAATTAGAAAATCAATGTACCATTTCTGTTACTCTTAGTTCTTTGATTTCGACGACATCTGAACTATATTGTAACACATATACATTGTACATATAATCATACAAACCATACATGCCAATTAAACTCTACCACAAATTGACCGTGACTTACAAGGAAATAAGTTATATTGGACTATTTTTAGTCAGTTTATGCGGTTTCTTGCAAAAGCCAAATATTGTATAAGTTGTGATTACCGTTGCATTTACGGCTTTATAGTAAGTATTCAGTTATTGTAAGGTTATTTTGAGCAATCAAAACATATAAAGTAATTAAACACATAATAAATAAACATAATAGTTATATCCTGTGTCGGGTCTGGACACATACACAATGACAAGGACAATCATACACAGATCATAAATCATGCCTGTATGGTCAATACCAACATCTGCTTCGAACGGGAATCGAATACCTATGGCGCTTAAGGTTCTCTACTTGCGCCACATCTTCGTCAAATGGAATTAAATGTTTTTATTAAATCTTCCATGCTTAATTCGTTCAAAATGAATCGTAACATTTCCCTTTCAAAAATTAATTAAATTGACATATTTAAATTATTTGCATGATAAAACCAATCCAAAGACAATATTTGCTTTAAATATAGTTGGCGCAAAAAGCCGCTCCCAGACGAAGCATTAAACTGCTTGAATAAAATTCAATCAAGGATTTTAATGGAATAAAAATAGGTTTCGGTCTTAACCTAATGTAACCTTATCTTACATATTCTCCAAAAAATACTTTTTAAATCAATTGTATCCATTGTTTTAAAATATAATTCTGCTGAATGTAAAACAAATGCCCAATTTTAACTCAATTATTCATGTTTTATTTAAAAATAAGTGCCAAATTTACAAAGCTTCTAATCTATTCTTATTCATTCCCTATTTATTCTGTATTATTATTTTTTTTCAAATATTACATAATATATTTGTCGTTAACATTTGTTGAAGGATATTTTAATTGAGCGCGTCGACGCCTGGCGTAGGCGTCTGCTCGCCAGAAGCTGGGTGTAGTAGTGACTGTGCGGGGGACTGGGATGGGAGATCGGCTATCGGTTATCGGCTATCGGCTATCGGCTATCGGCTATCGACTATCGGCTATCGGCTATCGGCTATCGGCTATCGGCTATCGGCTATCGGTTATCGGTTATCGGTTATCGGCTATCGGCTATCGGCTATCGGCTATCGGCTAGCGGCTATCTATCGGCGAAGCTTCGTGCGCCTGCGGCTCGACCTTTTTTCACCGATCGCTCACAAGTCGTTTTCAAAATTGCTTTTGATGCTATCGAGTAAAGAAAATTTACAATACTAGCTACTGCCAGCGGCTTCACTCGCGTGAATAACAATATTAATACAAACTCTGAACCTCCCCTCTCTTTTTACAAACTTTAAATTTCATATTTATTTATACGGAATCAACAGCCTAAAAAAATAACTTTCAAGCGTCTAGCTTTTTTTTCACATCAAATATTCGCCTATGGCATTTCTCAGGCTCTAGACTATCTGTGAAAAAATTTCATTTAAATTGGTTCAGTAGTTTTGGCGTGAATGCACGAAATACAGGCAGACAGAGAGACACAATGACTTTCGCATTTATAATGTTAAAGTAAGGATAAGTATTATATTCGTATTAATAATTATCACATCATGATTTTCTATCTGAATTTCCAGTTGCAGTTTTACTTAAAAGTGTCATTGGTGTCGGTTCAATCAATAACCGCTCGACTGTAACCGTCCTTACGTGTAACCGAGGCTACAATTAATCTTGTGTGTTGACGTGAACGTCACACTGCCTCCGGGCCATGACGTTGTGATTATGTCTATCCAGCGGAAACATGTGTTCTATAAAATGAAAATATCTTTTTGCAGTTGTTGTTACCAATTAATATCCATTAATATCTTTATGTCATGACGGTTCGCAAATAAGCATACGGTCCACCTAATGGCAGTTACAATTTATGTTCGCGTGTGATACTTGAAGTATCATATGTGCGTTGCCAACATAAGGGAAAAAGAGTGATTGGGTTCCGGCAATTTCCCTCATGATAAAACGTAATAGTGAAATGCTATTGTAACGATCTGAGCGTTACATATAATTTAAATCTTTAAAACAATATACTTTTAGTTATAATTACAGGTTTGATTCATCACACTGTCACTACTACTAATTCCGATCGACCTAACGTACCTCTAAGAGAACTATCAAAATAAACTTCAGAAGCCTTTAATATATTTGAAGATTACTTTATATAAACACTTGCAATTGGTTATACAAAAGAAAATAGATAAAAGTCAATAAGTTACAAAATACTTTTTACTTTCACTGTTGAAACAATGTATACAAAAGGCGTCTGGAAACGACAGCAAAAATGGCCACTTAATTTCTTTCGATGTTAATTAACAATAAAACGTTTGTTAATTCTGTAAATGCTGTTCATTTTAGTTCAATTTCAAAAATAATAAAATTACAGTCATTAAGACAACAAAAAACATGTCATTTAAAAAATAACTAAAAATCTCTCTTTGTAGTTTGGTCTAAAATTTTACTGTAATATCGTGTAAATTAAAGCACATATTCGATGATTACTATTGAGTAAAAAATTTTCACCAAAATCAAACGCATAGTGTTGTAGGGCCATAGAGCCCACACTGTTATGACATGGACAATATTCCTTACGTCCGATGAATGTGACCACCAGGCTCAAACCACTACTTTCTCAGTCCCCTTCATTTCCTTATTTGAGGGAACAACTTGCTTATGATAATACACTGCAATGACAGCTTATTATCACGTTGAACTGGTTAGTTACCATCTCAGTGTATAATGTAATCTGCGATATTAATTGGATTACATTAAAATTTTATTGAAAAACCTTAGGATCAAAAAAACGTTTTCAATAAAAGAAAATTACCCTAACCATAAAACGTAAATTTATTAATTATAAACGGCACACACTCAATGACCTCCGGTCGAATAAGTACTCCGGAGAAAACCAAATTAGCTCCATATAGTTAGGGGACCATTTACTAAAATTTGCCCTCTAAAGTATATGGCCTAATTGGTCACTAATTGGTCATAATTGGTCAGTATATTTGAATAATTGGTCAGCTTTCTGACAAAAGATACAAACATTTTAAAATTTCAAGTTCATAAAAAAAATTTGGTGGAGCATTTTAATCCTAGACGTCATAATTGGTCAGTAGGTCACAGTAATTGGTCAGCCTTGGAACCATCAATATATCACAGAATATCCTCACATTGGGTGTAAAAATACCTTGCACATAAATAAAGTCAAACACGGCTCGTAAACGGTTCATACAAAGTCCATTCAAGGTTTTTTTTATTGGTAACACTCTGATTTTAATTGATCAGTAGGTTACAGTAATTGGTCAGCCTTGGAATGACCAATATATAACAAGATATTCGCACATTGGGTATAAAAATAAATATCTTGCACACTATTTTAGTCATACACGGCTCGTAGACAGCTCATACAAAGTTTGTTCAAGGTTTTTTTAACTGGTCACACTCTGGTCATAATTGGTCACTAAGTCACAGTAATTGCTCAGGCTTGGATAACGCTTGGATTGCCTTGTATTGCCTTGAAACGACCAATATACTTTAGAGGGCAAATTTCAGTAAATTGTCGGCTAAACTATATGGAGCTAACCAAATTCCTTAAAAAATATCAGAGTTAGACCCCGTTTACAATTTTTTCGGATACCTATGCTGTAGGTGGTCTAAGTCGGTCAGGATCCTAAAAAAATTATAAAATTAATGCACATCATAATAAAAATACACAGGAAATAATAATACGTATTTTAAACTACCATTTACTGAATTTCAAAACGATAAAATTAAGGGCTACCGACAATTTAAACTTCCGCGGATTCACCCATTCATAATAAACTTTTAAATGAACCACCATATTTATAAAACCCGCAAAAACTCGGAATAAACATAAAGTTTCGAACAATAAAGGACAGGATGAACGCCGCAGTTGTACAACCACTGATTGTTATACCTTTATTTGTAAGGGAACACGAACTAACATTGTGTAATCTTCGCTACCAGCTGTACACGATTCCTATTGAAGAGAAAAGTTTATGTTTCAATATTATTATCTTACTATTATATTATTATTGTGTGTTTTTATTTTTTATGGCACCGTTGTGCCGTATTTTTGGTATTGATCCTTTAAATATCTTTTACGGTCTGCGCGTTTGTCCTTGTGGGTCTCCCATCCGTTCCTCGGAGAGCGCGTTAAGCTGTCGATCCCGGTTAACTATTTATAAGTAATTTTCTCATATCTAATGAGTTACTGCGTTGCCTTTAAGATAACGGAGATCAGACGGCAATCGCTCTGTGTAAAAACTAGTAACCAGTCAAATACGGATAAGAGTAATAAACCGACCGGGAAAAAGCCTAGGAGAAAGAAGAAGATATTATTAAATTAATGTTTTATGATGTTTGTTAATCAATTACGGATAAGCAGGTTAACGGAATCGAACGAATTATTATTTCATAGGATACTTATCATCACGGATTATCAAAAAACTAGGGTCCGACCGAAACTGGTTTTCCAGCCGAAACCGAAACCGAAACCGAACTTTCGGCCTCCCTCTCAGTTTCGGCCGAAACCGAAACCGAAACTTTTAAAAATTACGTTTTTACTGAAATTTGAGTTTCAAGTATTTTTAACATTTATTTGCATATATACGTAGTCAACTAATTAGCAACGGAAAATAATTGGGTTAAAAATATTTTACAAGTTTAATTTTATGAAATAATGTGCGTTATAAAGTATATTGTTTAATGGTGTGTACTTTTTCGAAGCTAAGAATATTTTATGGTAGTTTATAAAAAAAAAATATTAGTAAAAAGAAATCTCTCGCATCGAAATTGACCATCTAATTAGGGACAGCAAGAGTTAGTGTTTTACTTGCGATTTTTAAAAAATAAACCTGAAATACAAAGGCGGAAAGCCTTTGTGTTTTTATATGGCGTCATTCTTTATTTTATAGTTTTGATTTCTAAAATTAATATCACAATTTATTACTTAAACATGGGTCACTTATTTAAGTTATGAAACGATCAAGCGAAAACAATTTTATCTCAATATAGATATCAAGGTATGTAGCCATACCCTAAAATAGCTTATCATTTGATTTGCTCCAAAAGTATGGTTTTTAACGCTGTGCAATATTTTCAAACCTATAAATCTACTGAAACTGTCTACCTAGAAAGAAATTTAGATCGCAGACTGGTAATAGCTTTATAAAAAGTTCCCTTTGTGGGCTCTGTAATTATTAAAAGAGAAATATTTGGACTAGAACTTAGTGGCGAAGTTACATGGGCGCTTTAACACGAAAACTATTCAAAATATACTTCACTGTTCATTAAATGATTTCTAGCCGGTGAACTACTATCAGGTTTAGATTGGCCTGCCAAAGCCTAGAATTGAATTCTTTGCAACATTTGCGGTACAACATACTGGAAATTTAAACGAACTCTAGTAGTTCCAAAGACGCATGGAAGAACTTCACTAACGAAACTTGTCATTATTTGATCGAGTCGATGCCGCGCCAATGTCGATATGGCTATAGCTAATAATCAAGTTTTATTCTATAAAAAATTTATATAAAACTTGAAAAACTTGAAAAAATTTAAAATATTTTCCTTTTAGATGAATTTAATAATAAATTATGAAGCCTCAATAGCTCAATGGTAGAAGGGCCGACTTCGCTCCGTTAACGCGAGATTCGAGATGAGAGTCCTAGCGCAAGCTTCGAGCTTATTTGGAGGGGCAATAGGAATATTAGTAATACCTTGAAAAAGCATTGCTAATATTCTTTAAAAAAAAATGTACATTTTTCTGCTTTCATTATTTGTAATGTTTTCTTAAGTGTCCCTAATTATTTGTCCAGAGATAGATTAGACCGAAGGAGAAGTAAAGTTGAATTTTAATTATTGCTGTTTTTAATTACAATCCATTCCAAAATTTAATAATTCTATTAAGAAAACATTGGTTAAATGATCAAAATCCGATCAACATTAAAAAAACGTAATGAAGACTTCATGTAAACTGAAATTACGGAAAATATAAATAAATGTTACTCTTATTATACCAATGTCCCTAATTAGTTGACCACACACTTTATATAATATAGACAGTTAAATAGAATAAATAAATAAAATAAAAACTAAAAATTCATTCAAGTCGTAATCATATTTTTTGTCATGAATAAACAGCACTTACTATTCTTAAAAAAAGAAACAACTTGTAGTTAGATATACTAGGTACATAACTAACTACTAATACGTTGTGTTCACAATATTTTAAAGATCAATCTAATACTTGTTTCTGGCGATTTTTTGGCCGCGTTAGCGAGCGGTCACGAATTGGCTGCGAAGTTTACCGAACAACGCACGAAAACTCACGAACACTCGAGTTTCGGCGAGGCCGAAAGTTTCGGCTATATTTTGGCCGAAACCGAAACTAAAGCCGAAACTAGATTTTTGGCCGAAACTGGCCGAAACCGAAACCGAAACCGAAATTTCGGTCGGTCACTACAAAAAACATAAACATAAAAAGACATCCAGACTATTCCAGAAATCTAAGCCTATAAACTTTCATAAATCTTTTAAAGGCGTCGGGATGTGATGACCCCATCGCCCGCTGTTGAGATAACCTCTGTCACAGCAGAGATTATTCCACCAGTGCAATCAGTCACACTGGTGGTAGGTCTTTTGTTGCAAGAGGCCGGCTAGGTAGGTACCACCGCAGTGTCCAATATTCTGCCGCCAAATAGTAGTGCTTAGGCACTACTGTGTTCCGGTTTGAAGGGCACTGTACGCTAGTGAAATTACTGGGCGAACGAGATTTAAGAACTAATATCTCGAGGTTAGCAACGCGCGAGTGGTACCTACTAATGGTGCTGCAAGCGCTCATAGGCTGCGGCAGCCACTTACCATCAGGTGGGCCGTATGCTTGTTTGCCAACTTCTAACATTAAAAAATATATATATTACTAGGGTTCTTTGTATAGGTATAACTGTGCGAAACCGTCCATTATCACCACCGTTATATAATACCAACATAATTATCTAGATAATTATTCGAATTACAGGTGAACGAAACGTCATCTTCTTCTACTTCTTGTTAGCATTATTATCGGTATTTACCCAGATCTTAAATTTAAGATACCTTACACAGAGCGATTGACATATGACCTCCACAGCCCACAGCTCAAACAAGTAACTAATTGGACAAGGCAAATTTCCTATCAGGAGTTGACGATTATTATCAGATGTTATGGTGACAAACACAATTGACAGCCTAACGTGCTACCCGAGGGACGATGGGAAGACCCAGAAAGACAAAAGCCCAGACTGAAACAGATTCTACTCCGATCCGGAATCACCAGCACGCCACAACGGTCGTCGTGAACGAAAAGTATTTATTGCTTAAGCTAATGCTTTACTTTGAAGGCACCAGCAATTTTCAATATTTTAATTTTGAAGTATAGAATATATTTTATGCTAATTATATTCGTGGCTAAACTAATTTTACGCTATGTAGTTTAAGCGGTGTTTAGCGTTAAAACTACGCCACAATCACACCGTATTGTAAGGTTATATTAGCATATAGATACGCATTTCCAAGTTTTTCATGACAAAGACGAGATACATGTTTTTTTTTAATGCCAAGACATCGGATATGCATTCATTGGTGTTTCAAATTTATTTCGTGTTCAAAATGAAGGAAAACATTATGAGGGAACTTGCATATATATTGTCGAATAAATTCTAAGACATGTTTATGCTAGTGATAGGTTTAAAAAACTCGTCGGGCTAGCTATCACCGTATATTGGTGAAAAACTCGTGAAGTGATTGCTCGTCAGCCGCGTTTCGAAGCCAGTTGTATCCTAAAAAGGGCAACACACCTGCATACCCTTTGGAGTTGCAAATGTTCGTGGGAGGCGGAAATCACTTACCGTCAGATGAACCTCCGACTCATTTGTCCCCTCTTACATAAGAAAAATAGTTTTTATAAAAATTGCAAATGAAAACAAAACGATGCAAATTATGGCTTACTTGACGGTGTGATTGGGGTAGCGCTAATCCGTGTCGCGTACTAATCCTCAACCGTTATTCCATGGAGCATTTAACGCGGATTTGGCAGACGAAGGGCTTATTCAATTAGGTAACTCAATGCAGCTATACATCAAGACGTATACAACTTCGCAGTAACCTGGTTGTTTTCAAAGCTGGTTTGGGGAAGTACTATTTTTTTATGATGATGAGAGGAAATTTGTTACGAGATATCCGGGTTCCTAGGAACCAGTATCAGGTTATGTGAATACGTCATGGGGACCTTGTAAAACTTCCGCTGTGGCCTACCTTAGTGCATGTGACAGGTTACTCTCTCGGAGATCGAGCCAGTCGAACCGGTAGGCACTGTGACTGGTGGAACTCGTTCCCAGAAGATGATAGGGAAGTACTTCTACATGTTATATCAACCTGTCAACATTCATGAATGAGCGCTGGAGACCCTAGTACTTTAGAAGCCAATATCTCAACAACTACTGAATTAATTGAAACAGTCAAAAGCAAACCTCCTTATTATTTTTAAAGACCTATCCAAATATACCTTACACGTTGCCATACGCTGTAGTAATTTTTTTCAACCTCAAGTTACATGTATGGACTGGTACTGCTTCTGTTAATAGAATACACCTATTTACTTAATTTCAACATACGGTGGGAGACACGTACATCACGAAAATATAAGGGTTAAGTTTTTGCTATTTGGCTAGGGAGCCATAAAAACCACTAGTATTTAAGTGAACGCGCGGATGTTGCATTTTATTGTTCAAACAGCTTCTCGATTCTCTAGTTGTGTAGTAATACTTTACAAGCCACTATAAATTCTAAAGCAGGATTACTCGGTATATAAAATAACATCTCTAGAACAATACTGAGTTGCAATAATTGTAGCAATAAATTGCTTTAGTGTTTGCGTTCTTGAAACATATACAAGAACAAAATCTAATCCTACTAATATTAAAAATCGGTGAGTGCAAAGTTTATAAGAGTAAAGTTTGAATGTTTGCTACTCAATCTCGAAAAACCGGCCAAACAGACTTTGATGAAATGTAGCTTATTAAAATTATTAGTGTCCTGTGGGATTATCAAAA
Organism: Hestina assimilis; assembly: GCA_023373885.1. NCBI lineage: Eukaryota > Metazoa > Arthropoda > Insecta > Lepidoptera > Nymphalidae > Hestina > Hestina assimilis. Next base: position 9,409,519 of record CM041761.1, on the reverse strand, counting down.
ATTACAGAGCATGTCCACTTGGAATTATGTTTTGATTATTGGTAATCACGCGAAAAGGTTTGAACGGATTAAGATAAAATTTAACACACACATAGCTTGGATTAACACATTAAATAGTTTTTATTTAGGAAAAATATTATGTTCTTTTGGGATAGTGAAATAAACGTGCTATTGATATAAAATGTTCTCGGGAACCTCTATTTTAAATAACAAAATTACAGATATTATGTAGTTTCAACATACGGACACCGTTGTGGCGTTGTGATAGGACTGCCTTTAGTCTCGACGGTTCCCGTTCGGGCAGATGTTTGTTAAAATTTCTGTCTCGGTCTGGGCGTTTGTCCGTTGGTCTCCTCACCGCGCCTCGGAGAGCACGCGGTTATTATCACATAAAATCTGCTAATAATCGTTAACTCTTGATAAGTAAATTGCTCTTATCCAATGAGTTACTGGTTCGCCCTTAGAGTTGCGCGGGTAAGATGGCAATCGCGAAGTGTAAAAACTAGTATCCTGTCAAATCCGGATAAGAGTAATAAGTAGACCCTGGCTAAAAAAATTAAAAACAAGTATTTCATAATAGTGAGAAAATACGAGAGAGCAAACTTTAGAAAGCGATTAAAACTTTAAGGTGTCAACATTTGTCGGTAAAAGTGAAAAAATAACAGTATGATGAAACTACATGAATGACGTCCTAGCATTATTCCCAGTATTTTATCTACCCAGGGTCTGCTTAGTACTCTTATCCGGCTTGATTAAATGACTAGTTTTTACACGGTGCGATTGACATCTGACCTCCGCAACCCTAAGTGCAAACCAGTAACTCATTGGATAACGCATTGGATGCTCTTATCCAATGAGCTACTGATTCATCCATTATCTGTCAAGAGCTAACGATTATTATAAGATGTTATGGGATAACAACCGAGACTGACAGCTTAATGTGGTCTCCGAGGCACGGTGGGGAGACCCACACAAACAAACCCCCAGACCCAAACCAAACATCTGCCCGAGCGGCAATCGAACGCCATCTCATAACGCCACAACGGTATCAACACATATTCAAGTCATCATTATCATTATCTAATTCAATTACTAGCTTATAATTATGTAGAAAAAGTTTTTATACAGTATAATATACATTGTTCTCCAAGCCAGAAAAGTGGTACTACATCTTGCAAGACAAAAGTAATAAATAAAATTAATGGTGTTTCCCATGTTAAAGAATACTGCATGGCTATAAAAGTGGTCCTTTATCAAGTTGTTGTCCTGTTTTGTAAAAACTTGTCGTCACTAGATATATTATATAGCGGTATAGAAGTAATAAAACGTCTTGATGCGGATGAAACAAAAGCCTTCATTGCCGTAAAAAATTAGCTCTTTATATTAATACGAGCTTCTGCTTTGCCCGTGTAAATACCGATTTAAATAAGATCTTTGAACCCTCATTTCACCCCTCCAGAGCGTCAAATTATTAAAAATTAAAACGTGTGTTTTTAATAAACTTCTAAGAATGTAATGTTCTTGGTAAAAATTCTTTGTAGGTCTAAGGGTTTAGGTTGCGAGCTTATATGCCAGTCAGGTCTTCTACTTTTATATATATAGATAAAATCGGATTCAATCAATTGAGTTAAAAAAGGTTTATGCAAAATTTGAAATATATTGGACCATGGAATCAAGTTGTCCCTTTTTCCCCTTTTTTCATCCCCTTAGAGGGACAATTTTGGAAAATCCTTTTTTATCGGATGCCTACATTTTATAAAGAACATACCCTCCAAGTTCCAGGTCTCTACAATCAGCGGCTTAGGCTGTGCTTTGATCCGTCAGTCATTCAGGACAAAGCATTATATATATATCTCTTTATAATAGTTTTTTATGTTATGAAGGTTGGCAAACAAGCATACGGTCCGCCTGAAGGTAAGCAAGCACCGTAATCTATGAGTGCTTGCGATACTTGAAGTATCACATGCGCTCTGCCGACCCAATTTTTATTGGACAGTTTTTCGGACGGACACATAGACAAGAAGAAATTCTACTAATATAGAAATATGAAAGTTTGTATATTTGGGTGTATAAATGTTTGGATGCCTGTTACTCTGTTACGAAAATCGGCTGAGCGGATTCGGATAAAATTTGGCACAGATATACATTGTTAACTTGATTATTCCACCATTGCTATCAGTCACACTGGTGCAAGACGCCGGCTACCACCGCAGTGACAAATATTCTACCACCAAACAGTAGTGCTTAGTCATTACTGTGTTCCGGTTTGAAGGGCACTGTAGGCTAGTGAAATTACTGGGCAAAGGAGATTCAAGACCCAATATCTCTCGTTGGCAACGCGTGAGTGGCATCTACTAATGGTGTTGCGCGTTCTCATAGGCTACGGCAACCGCTCATATATATTTCTATTCGAAAAGTAAAAAAAAAGCATTAGTGTCTATAATTATTATTAATACTATCAATAGCTTGTATGTAGTTAGCATTTTTTATCGAAATTGGTTATTCAATGCATGTAATTCAGAAGCAAAAGCCAATAGCATATATTTACTGAACCGTGATATTTATTAGCGTACCACTTCCGTTTTCGGAACGTGATTTAAAAGCGCTTTCCGGATATAGTTTTCGTTTTACATTTGTAACATTATAGTTGATATAATAATTGAAACGATTGTGCCGTTGTGGGTAATGTGTCTGCCTTTAGCCTCAACGGTTGCGGGTTCGATTCCCGCTCGGTAAGATGTATGCATTGATCTTACAAATATATTTTTGGGTCTGTGCGTTTGTCCTTATGGGTCTCACCACATCGAAGAGCACCTTAAGCTATCTTTACCGGTTGTAATCATAACATCTAATAATAATCTTTAAATCTTGACAGGAAATTTGCTCTTATCCAATGAGTTGCTGGTTCGGCAGAGGTTGGTTTTAGTGCAGAGGACAGGTGGCAATCGCACGTTGTGAAAACTAGTAACATCAAAATCAAATCAGAATAAAAGTAAATACCGGGAGAAATGCTAGGGAGAAGAATATAAAGGTTTTAAAACTGTAATAAATTGACCATTTCGTATTTCCGGATCCGGCGTCGGGATGTGACGACCCCATCGCCCGCTGTTGGGATAACCTCTGTCACAGCAGAGATTATTCCACCAGCGCAATCAGTCACACTGGTGGTAGGTCTTTTGTTGCAAGAGGCCGGCTAGGTAGGTACCACCGCAGTGTCAATTATTCTGCCGCCAAATAGTAGTGCTTAGGCATTACTGTGTTCCGGTTTGAAGGGCACTGTACGCTAGTGAAATTACTGGGCAGACGAGATTTAAGAACTAATATCTCGAAGTTGGCAACGCGTGAGTGGCACCTACTAATGGTGCTGCAAGCGCTCATAGGCTAGGCAACCACTTACGATCAGGTGGGCCGTATGCTTGTTTGCCAACTTGTAACATAATTTTTTTTAATTTATAATTATAAATGTTAAGAGCATCACTCTTGTACAGACGAATTATCTTTATTTTCTGAATAGCATCATACTTTGACGATGTTGTGACCCAGCGGTAGCGAATCTGCTGTAAGCGCCACAGGTCACAGATTCGATTCCCGCTAGAAACAGATGTTTGTATTGAACATAAAGGCATGTGTTCCGGTCTGGGTGTAAATGTTCTTGTGTGTTGTGTACATAGGATATAACTACCCTAACGGGAATGTTGAGAATGTAGGGTTTATTTGTTACTTATTATTATTTATTTAATGAATTTCAATTAAATATCTGTTGTCTTTATTAGTTTAGTGAATTTCAATTTAATACTATGTAGCATATTCTTTGGTAATTCGATAGAACACGAGCATTTCCGAGATAAAAAGTGTGCTGTATGTCACCACAATCCGTTAAGTCGTTTATTCACGATTTAATAAGAAACATCGAAAGATAATTCCAAGTGAATACGTTCTGCAGTAGTTTTTTCATAATCGCACGAGAACCTAAAATTTTTACCGGATAAAAAGTATTTTTGGTTATAATCCAATTAACAATTTATACCTGTGCCAAATTTCATTCAAATCCGTTCAGCCATTTATGTGTGATTGAGAATAATAAACTTCCAAAACTGTCACATTTATTAAGTTATCGTAGGCTTAAGGATATAGTAAAAAACAATCCACGTAAGTTTACGTGAAACCGCTAAATAATATTTTCCAAAGCTTAACATTCCAGTGCATTGCAATGAAAAATTTCAAAGGCTTGTAACAATAGGAGCATTTAAAAATAGCCTTTATATTTCAAACGCAACTGGTTCACTGGATGTGCCTTCATTTAAGCACGCTTCACACTCTATTTCTGACGCGCGTTTTTTTTTTTAAATGCTAATGAATAGTTTTAGTATGACAAACAAGTTGTCTCATAATTTTCTTTTTTTTTCTTATCATAATTCAATAATGCAAAAATAAAGATTATCGCATTAAAAATTCGTTCTTTATCTTTTAAGGGCTGAATGTCTTAGTCTTGGTTCCTGTTTAAGTTAGACTAAACGCCATGTATTTAGCCTTAGCCTTTTTGTCAAACATTTTTAATGCTTAAACATTTTTTTTTCGTAGTAAAAGAGCCTTCTCCCGGCACAAATAGGCCGGCTCGACCGGGAAAGTACAACCTTTACCACACCACACGTGCCGGAATGAAAGTGCCGGAGGCCTACTCTTTCACCCCCTCTGTTCATTTATTGGTTTCTGTGACTGCTTATCAGGCAGACCGTATACTTCTTTGCCAACTGCCATAAAAAAAAATTATAACACATAAATTATTTGAAATTATACAATAGAAAACTATAATACAAGAGATAACATAAAATGTTTTTAATCGCAGCGTTTTGTACATTTGTATGGTAATACCTTAACACTTTAAGTCCGTGGAAGTATTTCAAACAGCATGTGCGGAAACAATTTATCTCGTACTATAAAGAAACGTAAGCTTTATTGGCGGTAAAAGCTTACAACGTTACAAGCTCTGCCTTTGTATCACATCTTAGCTAACAATAGATTTACAGATGCTATAAATTGCTATCTGATTTCTATTGTTATTAATTTAGTCTATTAATTATTAATGAAGCTACAAGATTCGTAATAGCGAACGCTGAACTTTAAAATACTATACAAAATAACCACTGATACCATTTTAGAAAGACCTCTGGTATCGAAAAAAAAGTCTTATTACAGTTTTTCGGTCTAAATTGAAGGGAGCTTACGATAGAGCGTGTAGCATGCGATAGGGAACTTCGTTTCAATAGACTCATTCTACACAGTCATCTTTTAAGCAAAAACATACTCAACCATGGGCATAACCATCAAAACCGAAACAAATGTGTGTTTAATACAAACATTATACTCGTTTAAAGCAAGTTCGAACCCACTATATCAAGAACTCAAAAGTAAAGATTTTTTTTAATATAACTAAGTTGGCAAGCAAGCTTACGTCCCACCAGATGGTTAACGGTTGCCGTAGCCTACGAGCGCTTGCAATACTATTAGTAGGTGCCACTCACACATTGCCAACCTGTAGATATTGGTTCTTAAATCTCATTTACGAAGTAAATTCTAACCTTACTGGAACACAGTAATATTCGACACTGCAGTAGTACCTACCTAGCTGGCCTTTTGCAACAAAAGACCAACCACCAGTATGACTGATTTTGCACTAGTGGAATACTCTTTGCTGTGACGGAGATTATCTCAACTGTATTATAATAAATCTCCTTTATATTTAAGCCGTATACATATTAGTCGGTCCAAAAATTTCATTAACGATTTTCTGCACTCAAAAAGTTAATCTATAACTTTAACTTCTGTTGTTTCTAATTTACACGAGTTTTGTTAATGAAGCGTGTAGGAGGTTACGAGGTTGCTTGATTTAATGGGTTCTCGTTGTGAATTGTGTTACGGTAACTACGAGAGTTACGTTGTTTGCATACGTTTCATGTGAAACACCGTTTAGATGACGACGAGACGACCTGCCTCAAGCGCCACAGGTCGCAGCTTCGATTCACGATAGATGTTTGTATTGATCATACACGCTTGCATTCCGGTTTCTGGGCTCCCGAAACAAGATATTTTTATCCTAATAGGGGTCGTTAGGGGTAAAAATCCACCACCAGGCATACTTTAGTATGAGTGTTGGTTTTGCAGAATTATCACGCTTACACAATAATTTTAAAAAAATATCATAGCCAGGAAACATTACATTATGTTGTTTTTTAAATTTACATTGTGAATCAAAAAACTATATAAAAACATAATAATAATAAAAATCTTTTGGACTTGAAGAAAAGACCATTCGTACTAAGCCCATCTTTATAAGGCAATTGAATATATTTACATCTTAAAAACATGCCAATAATTCTGATTCAGCAAAAGAAAAGAACAACAATTTTCATGAAAAAATAAATGTAATACAAAAAATTCGATGATTGTCCCAAGCGACTATAAATTACGCAAAATAAAAGAATCATATTCAAATCGAAAGACCGAAGAGAATTATCCATGGAAATTTATACATTTCTTTGCCTGTGGACCGTAGAGTGCCAAAGAAACCCTATTTACACTGCTGCACTACGTGTATATTTATATTATTTTTTTTGCTTTTAATTTTAGGACTATTACTAGGTTTTTTTTTATTTTTTTTTTTTTATTTGTATGTGTTAATTCAGTGTTTTGTTTATTTTATGTACTTTTTCTGTTGTTTTTTTGTTCTCTTATTGTTAGCAGTGTAAATAGTCATCAATAAAGTTTATTATTATTATTATTATTTTTTTTTTTTAAGTAAGAGGAGGCAAACGGAAAGAGGCTGACCTGATGTTCAGCGATCACCGCTGCCCATGAACATCTGCAACACCAGAAGGCATTTAGGTGCGTTGCCAACCTTTAATGAAAGAATAGGCTCTTCTTCTCTTGAAGGTCTCCCAGGTCAAATAGCTTCGAAAAGACCGTCGGTGGAAGTTGGTTCCACAAAGTTTTGCGAGGAAGAAAATGTCTTCTATATCGCCCTGTGGATTTCCAGACATCGAGGTGCGAGGAGGCGATGTCCGATAGTAAAATTCTACCGGCAGTAGAAATATACTAAGCCACTGTCTATCAGCGGAATGCATTTCACAAATTGTAACAGGTAGAGAGTTGGAAATTTCACAGAATGTATATTTCTGTTACCGCTACTACAACAATTACTAAAAATTAAATAAAGTATAGAAATAAAGAGTACTTTTATTATTCTTATATGGAAATCTTATAGTTGTTATTTTTGACGTTTTAGCTGTATCTCACGCTCAAATTTTTTTTTTTTTTTTTTTTTTTTCTCTTTATTAAAGAGCTTAGTCACTTAGTGACTATGTCGCTCTATAGGTAATAATCACAAATATCTCTTAATCTCTAATTCTAAAGTAGTTCTTAGCTAATTTATAAAGTAATTTACATTGATCGCTCAAAGGGAACGATAAAAAACTAATACAGTCACATATACTTAAATTAGAATTCAAAATATAAGCTAAACTTACCCTGAATGATTCATTCCGAACACATTCCAACAACACATGATAGATATCCTCAATTGTCCCACATGTGGAGCAATTGGGAGATATAGATTTTTTAATAAGAAAATAGAACTTGTTAGTTGTAATGTGTCCGGAACGAAGTCTTAACGCAATGGTTAGGTCAGAGCGATTAAGATTATATTTATCGAACCAACAAAATCTCCAGGGTTGGGATTGTATCGTCCTATACCAGATGCCCTTCTCTCTAGATCGTTCATCAAAATATTCGTTCCACAAAGAATGGCATCTCATTTTTATTTGCCAAATAAGATCTGAAAAAAAGGGAACTAGCGAAATGTTAACACCATCGAGGCAAGCTTCCTTAGCGAGAAGGTCCACTCTTTCATTTCCGGCAATGTTAATATGCGATGGGATCCACTGTAAATATACTAGCTTAGATCTTGAATTGACCTCTAAAATTTTTTTAATAATTTTGTAGGCTATTGGTGTTCCTCGACAGTTCGAGGTACATTTAGCCAAATGTTGTAGGGCAACTTTTGAATCGGTAAGTATAACAAACATACTGTAATCAACTGATTCAATGTACGACAACGCTTCAGAAATAGCCAAAAGTTCAATTACCATTATTGAGTGGTTTTCACCGTATTTAAATTTATTATAGACGTTATTTTGCTCGTCATAAACTGCCGCTCCCGAAGTATTACAATTCTTTGATCCGTCAGTGAAAATTTGATAAAAATGTTCATAAGAATTGGAGAGAAATTGTTCCACTAAGTTTTTTAAATGGTGTGCATTATAGTCCTTTTTAGATTTGTTGATGGTGGGTATGTCATATCTGATATATTCATTAATGTTTAAGCTACTAACCCACGTATCTAGGGCAAACATCTCTAGTTGTCTACTTCTATAAATCGGAACGGAATCAAATTCCTGATGAATCATAACTAATATGGGTTTACGTTTATTGTACCAATAATTTTGAGTCTCACATAAATGAGATAATTGACTCAATAAGTCTATTATACTATTATTATGAAAAGACTTAGCTTTTAACCACATTTTACCTGCTAAATAATGTCTTCGAATGTGTAGTGGTTGTAAGAAAAGCTCGCTTTCCATAGTATGAATGGGAGTTGTTTTAATGAAGCTTCCTATTACTCTCATGGCTCTATTTTGTACAGATTCTACTTTTTTAAGATGAACATTTGCGGCATTGCCATATAAAAAACTCGAATAATCTAACCTGCTACGAATTATAGAAATATAAAGACGTCTTAAATATTTCGGATGGACACCCCAAGTAGACCCCGTTAAAATTTTTAAAATATTAAGAAATCGTAAAACTTTTTGTGTAGTCTCATTTATATGTTTTTTCCACCTTAGCGAACGATCCAACCACAAACCGAGGTATTGCACATTTTCGACTTGTTGTAGATAATAATTATTCACTTCCAGGTGAATATCGCTCCGCCTTCTACCTTTAGAGAATAAACAAATTTTACTTTTAGATGGAGAAATATCAAGGCCTAAATTACTAATTAACTTACTAAATAAATTTAATGCTACTTGAATCACATTTTGAGCATTAATAAGGTTTTTATCTGAATAATACAGAACATAATCATCAGCAAATTGTGATACATTAACACTTTGTATTTGATGACAAATCTGCAACGTTGCCACATTAAACAATAAAGGTGACATGGGATCGCCTTGTGCTAATCCAAGACTAGTAGTTCTACTTATATCACAGTTATCGATAAGAATTTTAAGACGTCGTTCATTAAGGAAATTCCATAAATAATTACATATCTTAGCTCCAACACCATAATTATGAAGTCTTTTCACAAGCTCTGTTATATTAATATTATTATAGGCATTATTTATGTCAATAAAACATGCTAGAGTTATTTGATTTTTAGAAAAGGCTATCTGTATTGTCGTTACTAATCGAGTTAGACTATCCTGACATGATCTAGATTTCCGAAATCCGACTGTAGATTCAGAGAAGAGGTTTTTATGTTCAAAGTACCACTCTAATCTTTTATTTATTATTAAGTGAAACGTCTTACATAAACACGATATCAATGAAATAGGTCTGAAGGATGAACTTAAATTAGGATCCCTACCTGGTTTTGAAATGGGAACTACCGTTATATCCTTCCATTGCCAAGGAACTATATTAAACTCGAAAAACTTGTTAAATAATTGTAGTAAAATGAGTAGACCCTTTTTAGGCAGATTTTTTATCATAGTATATGATATACCATCATATCCGGGAGCTGTATTTTTAGTCTTAATTGAGTGTAGCAATTCATACAGTGATATAGGACATTCTAGTTGTGGGTTGCTGATACTAAACATAGGCGTTGGTAGTGACACATAGTCAGGAGTAAATGATTTTAGAAAAATATTAGCGTTTTCTGCGTCCAGACAGGGTCTCGAGGTTCTATGACCTTTCAGCCAGCGCATGCGATCCCACATTTGTTTAGGAGTAGAAACCTCATCAAGTGTAGAACAATACTTCTGCCATGCCACAGATTTCGCTTTGCGTATTAATCTTTGCGCTTCATTAATCTTACTTCGAAGTAAATCTAAATTAGCCGGAGTTGGGTTTTTACGAAATTTTGAGAGAGCCAAACGGCGTTCGGCTACTATTTTTGACAAATCAGCATTCCAATAATGTTTCGGAGTAAATTTATTTGTAGGGTTCATATTAATTTTAATAATAGGAATATATTTATCTGCAGCTTCATTTAAGTAATTAATAAACAAATTATATGCTTCTTGGGGTTCTCAGGCATATTGAAGTTAGACATTTTATTATCAATAAAATTCCTGTAACTAGGCCAATCTGCTTTCTTATAATTTCTTCTCATATGAGGCTTAAAACACGGATTAAAATCAAATGAAATATTAATAATAAGGTGATCACTACCTAAAGACTCGTTATAAACATTCCAGTTCAATTTCAGTGATAAATTTAGAGATGCTATTGATAAATCAGGAGTGGATTCTTGTAATATACCATTAGTAAATTTAACACGTGTCGAATCTCTATTGTTTAATGTGACAAAGTTGCTATCAAATAAAGAATCATGTATTTGGATACCTCTAAGATCCGTCCTATTAGACCAATTGGAGTGATGGCCATTAAAATCGCCTAAAATTAAGCAGTCCTTATCAACGATAGATAACACAAAATCCCAATCACTCTGCGTTGTTCTAACAGAAGGTGGACAATACACGGCAATAATATTCTTAACATCAAGACAATTATAAATTTTAACATGCATCAACTCGATTCCAGAATTATTACAATTTACAATAGGCACTTTCTTTGATCTAACAGAACGGTGGATAAAGATAGCAATACCTCCGTAGCCATCCCACCTGTCATTTCGGAAGCATTCGTATTCATTAATCTTTACATTGGTATCTGCATCTAACCATGTTTCGCATACTACAGCAATGTGAACTTTCTCTTGATTTAAAAACTGTTCAAATGTAACTAGCTTCTTTTTGATACTTTGCGCATTCCACTGGATTATTTTAAATTTATTAATCATTGCAATTTTTAAATATATTTCTAATCAAGGCAAAACCTCATTTTTTGTAGTATTATCTTCCATAATAACTTCTTCAGACCAGAAATCATTCTCTGTTGTCTTGTCCCTATCATCCTTAGTTTTCTTCTTCTTCTTCTTTTTAAGGACAACTCGATGATTATTTATGGCTTCCTGTCCTTCTCCATCATTTGATGCAGTAACATCGGCATAGCTTCTTCGTGGGATAAATTCTATAGATTCAGAATGGGATAGCTCAGTTTCGAAAGATGGCAACTTCGGAAAATCGCTTGGATTCGGTGGCGAAGGTGTAACATACATTGTTATGGCTTTTTTATATGTAACATTGAATTGTGACATTATGTCCCGTACTGATTTTTCTTTTTTGTAGACTGGACAAGACTTATTAAGTGACCAATGGGGGCCTGAACAATTGGCACATCTGAAAGTTGTAGTTTCACAATTACCATGGTTTTTTGTACATTTTGGACATACGATATTTTTACCAGGGCAGTTGTTTTTCTTATGACCAAAACGCCAACAATTCGAACATTGGGTGACTGAGAACACATAAGGTTCTATATTTATTTTCATATCGTATATGTATACAAATGCAGGTAGTGACGCGCCCTTAAATCCCAAGCGAATTGCTTCACTTGGCATCCATCCAGTTCCATCTTCATTTCTTTGCATTAGTCTTTTAACCGACACCAATTCCTGTTCTGTGACTATGTGTTCCCCAATTTCTTCATTAGTTAATTCTATTTCTATGTTTTTGATAACACCATATGATAACCCCACTTTATATGTTTTTTGCATTTTCCACCCTTTTTCTATCAAGGCAGGACAAGAAATAAGTTTTTCTGCGCTTTCTATATTACTAAATTCAATACGAACTTTATAAGGATTTATGTACCTAATTCTTGTGACATCGATTATGTTTACACTTTTAAGTAATTTAGCCATCTCAAATTGTTTTGGCATTAACTCTTTCGAGTAAATCCCCACTTCTATTTTGTTTTCTTCTGATGCATTCTTCTCAGTATTTCTTCTCACCCTTCTTTTACCATATCTATTAACTGTAGTCCATTCATTTGTTGAGTCTGACTCCCTTGCTCGTTTATTCGCCCTTTCTGTATTTAAATCTTGATGTCTCGATTCACCAGACATACTCTCATCATCGCGGATAGGCACTTCGTACGCATTCGACTCGTGTGTATCACAACCTACAGATTTACTTTCCATTGTAACGCATCAGGCGGCCTAGCGACGCCGGCCGCTTCGCACGTATAGACGCTACCGCGAGCTCACTCGTTCAACTGTTATCGAAGCAATAAATCAACACTATCACGACCACCCTGAGCGAGCGTTCGGTGCGAACGACGCTCAAATTAAAACTCAAAATATTCTTTATTCAAATACGCTTTTAAGCACTTTAGAATCTGCCGATTCTGAAGGTAGATTCTCCAGAAGAACCGGCAATAAACTGTGCAGTTTCTTTTTTAAAATAATATGAACTGTAATATATGAGTAAAAATAAAATATTCACAGTGTATGTATATCCATAATAAGAAATAATGAAAAGAAATTTATTTTCAAAATTTAGGGTGATCTCCATACAAGACACTTTATACATTATATATTTATTCCACGGTAGTACAAAACCCGTTATGTTCAAGTTCGAGACGTACTTGACCGGTTTTTTATAGTATTGGGTATATGCCAAAGCATAACAATTCTCTCATAAGTACAAGGTCAAGAGCAAATAACAATATTGACAAAATATAAGTTCCCAATATTGTGAAGTCATTCAGGCTGAAACATTATGTGTAATAAAATATAATTAACTAGCGGCCCGCTCCGGCTCCGCACGGGTATAAAATAAATAGCCTATGTCATTCACTGAAAAATGATTAAAATCGATCCAGTAGTTTTGATTTATTCACTAGTGCCCGTGGCCCGCACGCGTTATATGTAATTATTTATGACATCACATTAGAAACTTCAAAAATAACAGCATTTCTATTTAATGGATGTTATTATACATATAAACCTACCTCTTCAATCACTCTATCTATTAAAAAAACAAATCAAAATCCGTTGCGTAGTTTTAAAGATTTAAGGATACAAAGGGATATAGGGACAGAGAAAGCGACTTTGTTTTATACTATGTAGTGATAGTGATTATGGAAACTAATATTGTGGTAAGCGATAACCGTGGCCAATGAGCATCTCAAGTATAGAAAAGTGTGGGAGTTTTGGGCCTCCAGCACTCTCATTCATGAAAGGAAACGCAAGAGTACGTTTCATTTACGTTCGGCAAGTAAAAAAGAAGGAGATATCTCAGATATTAGAAAAATAATATCTTATAGAGTTTTTAAAGCCTTGAGACTTCTAAGAGAATGTTTGTATTTCACACCTTAATTTTATTAAAAAATGCTAGCAATGCTCTTTCTTCAAGACATTACTAATATTCCTACTGCCCCTCCAAATAAGCTTGCGTTAAGAGTGGGTACAACAATAACCCAAGGGTGTCGAACCACCAACTCTCGCGTTAACGGAGCGGAGTCGGCCCTTGTACCGTTGAGCTATTAAGACTTCTTTCATTAAATTAATGAACCATTCCTTTTGTCATAACAGCACCACAATGTCCGCTAAAGTTGTTTATTTGAAAATCCCTATCACAATAGTTCATTCAAAGTGAAAAATTGAAATTGCTGATCTAATGATCTTTCCATAATGGAAACTGGGTTAGACTCCCAAGAGCAATTAAGGCAGTGAAAAAATAAATCTGCCATTCACAGAGTTACTTCAATGAATAAAATTGCCCACGGAATATCTGCCATCTTTATAGATGGAGTGAGCTTTATATCATTACAGTTATTATTTATACTGATTTTATTGGAAGAATAAGACCTATAAAAGAGCGCTGTTTCATTCATTCTATGAGTTTGTATGTGACTTAATTAGCAAGTAAGCATACGACCGTCCTGATGGTAAGCGGTTTTGTTATGATTTTTTCATCAACTCCGGGGCAAATGTCTCTAATAAGCCTGATGGTAAGTGGAAATGAAGTCCACGCGCGAAGGTGGCTAATATGGTTGCAAAAGACGAACCGCATTAGCCACCCTCACTCTGTCACCCGCAAGATGCCTCTTTACGTCTCGTTTGAAGGACCCAAGGTTTTAAGAAGAAGGGAACACGTGTGCGATTAGGAGTTCCATTTTTTTGACGCGCGGCAAAGAAAATAATTCAATAAACACACACATGTTGTCAACCTCGAGATATTGGTTCTTAAATCTCCTTTGTCTAGTTATTTCATTAGATACAATAATTTCATATTCAACATCTACTCTTTGATATGTAGAGCTTTGCTATTACTCACAGATCACACCAATTGATAGCTCTCAGAGAGTACCAACGTAAAGTTGCAGTTGTCTTATTGTTGCACCTCTTTCAATGAGAGACAGTGTTGGAGGTCCAAATGGATGCAAATAAGCAATACCATGTCAACCCACAAAATTGAAAAAACTGAGTTATATATGCAGAAGTGTTGGTAAATGGCTGAAGAACATTTTTCTTTAATATTTTTAGGGCTTGAAGCTTTAAAACTTCTAAAAAAGGCACTTTTTCAATCATGCAATTTAGGTATTTTTAAACGTTTTGGGTTATATTATATACGAAATATGCAGTTTGTATACTTATTTATTTGTGAAAATAAGTAAAATAACTTAAATAAACCTGAAATGGCCAAAAACTTGACAATACATAAAAAAAAATCATATAAAGCAGGTTGTTCAAAATTTTCAAACGCGTTTTTCTCGAAATGACATTCGTGTGGGTTGACATGGTATTGCTTATTTGCGTCCAAATTCCTATCAGTTATGTCCCCTCACTTTTCCTTCTCCTGTTTTCCATCGATCCCTGAAGTCAGAAGCATGCATATAAATCGACTGTTGCTGTAAGTGTCCATACTTATGCACGTAAAATCATGTGAAACGTAAGCTTTTGTCTCACCAGTATAGATGCAGTAAAGGATTCTTTGCGATACATAATGAACCTTCAATATAGATATTGTATAGGTACTCTTGAATAAAAGGATATTTTATCCAGCCAGTACGTGGATTTTTCACCAAAATTCAGTCTAAAAATCTAGACGGAACCAATCAAGCCACTATCTAGAAAAATCTCTGTCATTCAAAACGGCGACACTTCAATGAATAAAATTTCCTATGACACTGGTACGCCATGCATACAAATGAATTTTTTTGAAATTAGCTTTAATAAATGTTCTCTGAAGGGGTTTCAGAGGTTTGACAACGTTATGGTGCAGCGGTAGTGAAACTGCCCTAAGCGCCACAGGTCGCGGTTTCGATTCCCGCTCGAAGAATATGTTTGTATGGACCATACATGCATGTCTTCCGGTCTGGGTGTGTTTGTCCTTGTCCTTGTCCTTGTATGTGCTACCGGCCCTGACTCAATATCACTATTCTAACGGGGGCCTTTGAGTGTGTAGCGTTTATTTATTTCGCCTGCCGATAATTGGACGCAAATAAGCAATACCATGTCAACCAACAAAATTGAAAAAACTGAGTTATATATGCAGAAGTGTTGTTAAATGGCTGAAGAACATTTTTCTTTAATATTTGTAGGGTTTTAAGGTTCAAAACTTCTAAAAAAGCCATTTTTTAAACATGCAATTTATGTATTATGTTAAACGTTTTGGGTTATATTATATACGAAATATGCAGTTTAAACACTTATTTTTTGTGAAAATAAGTAAATTAACTTACATAAATCTGAAATTGCCAAAAACTTGAAAACTTGAAAATTCATAGAAAGCAAGTTGTTCAAAATTTTCAAACACGTTTTTCTCGAAATGAAATTCGTGTGGGTTGACATGGTATTGCTTATTTGCGTCCAATTATGTATTGAACTATACAGACATGCTTATGTCAAAAGTGAAATATATTCTTGAATGGAGTATAGAAGGATAACAGTAAACGTCAATCAATATGTCAAACTGTAGGTACGGAGGCAAATAGACAGGACGGCTTCGCGTTGTCTAAATTTTTAATGAAAATGGGTTTATTTTTAGATAATGAGTGAAGTCAAGTAAAATGAAATAAATAATATATATTAAATTAAGGCATGAAATTTTAATATTTTCATACTATTTTATAATATTCTAATATTCATAATAATGTATGGTTAAGTAACTTCAGGTGCGGTCGGTATGTGGATGGGTGACCATTTAAGTTACTTCAAGGCCACTCAGTATATGGGTAGGCGACTAATGAAGTAACTTCAGGCACGATCAGTATATGGATGGGTGACCGATCCACATACCAAACGTGCCTGAAATTATTTAATCACCCGTCAATATACTGACCGTGCCTAAAGTTACTTAACCTGTATACCACCCACAAACTGATCGCCCCTGAAGTTACCTAACCGGTCACTCATCCATATGCTGACTGCACCTGTGTCTACTGAACCGACCACTCATCACAAAAAAAAATATATATATAATTCAAAACAATTTTAGAGGCGTCGGGATGTGACGACCCCATCGCCCGCTGATGGGATAACCTCTGTCACAACATAGATTATTCCACCAGTGCAATCAGTCACACTGGATGTAGGTCTTTTGTTGCAAGAGGCCGGCTAGGTAGGTACCACCGCAGTGTCCAATATTCTGCCGCCAAATAGTAGTGTTTAGGCACTACTGTGTTCCGGTTTGAAGGACATTGTACGCTAGTGAAATTACTGGGCGAACGAGATTTAAGAACTAATATCTCGAGGTTGGCAACGCGTGAGTGGCACCTACTAATGGTGCTGCAAGCGCTCATAGGCTGCGGCAGCCACTTACCATCAGGTGGGCCGTACGCTTGTTTGCCAACTTCTAACATAAAAAAAAAAAAAAAAAAAAAAAAAAAAAAAAAAAAAAAAAAAAAAAAAAAACAAACAAACAACTCAACCAGTTTTTATTCTAGATATACTGAAATTTATTACTGAACAATATTTACATTACTTGTAGCATCAAATTTAGCTGTTACGCTTTATCATAATAATTTTACAAACTGGAAAGTTAGCAACTTTGCTCACCACGTATTGTACTGGCAAATAACAATGCTTTGTTAGTTACAGTTCTTGTATAACATTTAGAATGTACAAACACTTCTACAGTTGGCAAGTGGCAACGCTATTGGACAACAACCCTTATTAAAATTGTGTGTAATAAATAATTAAGGGTAAAGAGGAAGTTCCCTCTTCGAGCTAATGCTAAGCTTCGACATCTATTTTTAAAAAGAATATTATCATATTTACACCGTTGTGGCGTTATGGGTATCGAGTTTGTCTTTAGTTTCGACCGTTGCGGGTCTGATTCCCGCTTGGGCAGATTTTTGTTCAAATTTCTCTTTCGGTCTGGGCGTTTCTCCGTGTGAGTTTCCCACCATGTCTCGGAGAGCACGTTAAGATGTCGGTCCCGGTTGTCATCACATAACTTCGTAATATCCAATAAGTTACTGGTTCGACCTAAGGGCTGTGGAGGTCGGATGGCAATCGCTCCGTGTAAAAACAAGTAACCTGTCAAATCCGGATAAGAGTAAGAAGCAGACTCCGGATAAATAAAATACCGGGAGTAATGCTAGGACAAAGACGAAGCATATACAATTCAATAGTATTCTATGCATTTTAATTATAAATAATTAAAACTGTACAAATCATGTCCACGGGAAATGGTGGTAAGAATGCTAGCTGCATTTCCCCGCTGAATCGCAATTCCGATTCTTTCAGAGAGAAATGAACCAACTCTTCTGTCATTGAGTCAGGGTGCTATATCTTTTAGAAATTGATTTGCACTAATGTTACTAATTGATGGCAACAAAACTCACAGAAAATCGGCGTAAAGTAACAGTATCAGTTGGTAATGTTGCATTTCGTTCCCTTCTGTTCCATTCCTGTTTTCCCTTCTACTCCTTGGGTTGGCAACGTGAAGTTGTGATGCTTCAAGTATGCTTTGACGACGTTGTGGCGCAGCGGTAGCGAACCTGCCTTAAACGCCACATTCTCGCTCGGAGCACAATATGTTTGTATTGACCATGCAAGCATATTTTCCGGTCTGGGTGTATTTGTCCTTGTCATTGTAATTGTTTCCGGACCCCCGACACAGGATATCACTATCCTAATGGGGGCCGTTGAGTGTGTAGCGTTTTTATCATCTGAAACCATACCATCAGGCGGACCGTACGCTTGTTTGCTAACTGGCGTCAAATTAAAAAACATATATATTTGTAACGGTTAAATTGATTATACGATTACCCAACATTTTGTATCCAGAGCAAAATTCACATGGAACAAAACAGGCAAATCTTTTTTACCTCAAATTGGGACGGTTATTTTTTCAACCATGTAATATGAATATAAGGTAATAACAGTGTTTACCGCAAGGGATCTCTATTACTTAAGCCAAATATATTCGGGTAAGCTGCTCTTTTATCAGACAAATACTATTATACATTGTTAGACTAAAATACATGTTTATTCTTTAGGTAGAAAGAAATACTATTATTAAACGTGCGTGTCGGATTCGTACATAAAGTGTTAATGTACATTGTACACTTGACGGTGTAATGTACACTTAATCAATTACACAGAATATATAATAAGTATATTTTATAACACACCGTCTTTATTCCGCATCGGTCGGTTTACCACTACCCATTACCGCGCTGTCAGTGGTGTGTGTCACTCGAGACAACAGTGAAATATATAAATACTTATATGTGTTCTAATAAATAAACTAAAAATTATTTTTGTTAACATATATATACCATAGATACACTACAGGCGGGATATCCTATGTATCAATTCTAAGACTACAAATTTCTGTCAATTTTTTTTATATATAATAGAAGAAGAACTGAATGACTTATAAACGCCTAGCCTAAGCCCTTACACTTAGAAAACTGCTTTTTTTCACATGTGTTGTTGTTAAAACATTAACGGGCATTAACAAAGGATTTTTTTTAATTCGGCCATTAAAGCGGTGAAAAAAGGGGTTGCAATTTTCTATGGTCAGTCATTTTTTAAGCTAGAAGTATGAAACTTTGTCATTTGGTAAACAATTAAAAATAAAGAAACACGTGTTTTAATATTTTCTAAAATTCCGCCCCTGAAAATTAACGAAAACAACCCTGCAATTATTTATTTATGTATTTACTTTTTTTTTTTTTTGTTAGGTTATTTTTTTTCCCATAATTGTCTTTTTTTTATTTATTAAGCTATTTCTTTTTTTTTTTCTTTTATAGTTTTAGGTACTTTAGTAAGTTATTGTTAAGTTTAATTGTTTTTTTTTTTTATTTTCTTTTATTCGACGTCTTTTCTTTTAACAACCATGTATTGTCCCAAATAAATTACTTCTTTCTTTCTTTGCAAACCGGAACACAGTAATGCCGAAGACACTACTGCTTTGCGGTAGAATATTTGACAATGCGGTGGTAAAGAGTTTTCACCAGTGTGACTTATTGCACTGGTGGAATAATCTCTGCTGTAACAGAGACTATCCCAACAATGGGGATGGGGTCGTCACGTCCCGACGTCGATATATTTAATAATGCTAATATGTAAACAAATCTCCCAAGCCTTTACGCTATGTAAAAATTCCCTTACAAATCTGAACGAAACGGACTGTCTCGCTTTATTTATTCTTACCTTTATAAATCGTGGAAAAGCGCTATTTATCTTTTTCTATTTGCGATGCGATGTCCGTGTTCCGGCCTAAATGTCTTCGAAAGACATCTCAGTACGTGATCGGACTGTTGATACTAAGCACCTTTTTTATAGAAGAACATAACTTGACATAAGGAATTATTTCGACTGTTTTTTACTGATTTAATTTGTTAGATGAAAACTCGAAAGCGGGTAGACCGATTTAAATAATTCTTTCTTAGTTTGAAGTGTATACTTCCAAGATGGTCTCTTTGTAATCTGGTTTCGATCTGATGATGGAATCCTAGAGCAATCAACGGAACCTTCTCGTTTCAACCGAAAATTTAATTTTAAAGCATTAATAATTTATAATATAATACTATTTTAATGCTTTTGTATACGATAATTCTCTATGAAATAGCTCCGTTATAATGAAAACAACCACGCGATTAACGGCCGCCATCTTGAAATTCCATTAAGTGTCAGATGACAGCTCTAAAACGAGATTAAGACGTTATTCAATAAAGTGTAACGACTTTAGGAACCTTGTTTCTAAATGAATAGTTTAACTATCCTCTCGAAGTCAAAAGTTTTTTTTATGTCATGACGATTGGCAAACAAGCATACGGTCCGCCTGATGGTAAGCAGTCACCGCAGCCTATGAGCGCTTGCGATACTTGAAGTATCACAACGTTGCCAACTAAAGGAACAGGAGGGACGGGATGAGAAGGGCAAAAAAGGGAACAGAGGGGGTGGGAGATTGGGCCTCCGGTGCTCTGAGTCATCGCACGAACGCCACAACGCCACAACGGTGTCTGATACTATAAGTAGTAACTTAGGCTAGTTCTATTTTAGAAAAATAATTAGGGTTCCGTGCAATGTAGAAAAATCGGTGCACCACGCAAGCGGAGCCGCGGGTAGGGCTAGTTATTCTATACAATTGATTTTTAATCAACATTTTCACTCACGATTTATTCTTTTCTTTTTTTTTTTTTTCTTTATTAAGGAGCTTTTTCGCTTGAGCGAATATGCCGCTCCGTATATGATTTAAGATTTACAACAATTAAAAATCATAACTAAGTTAATTAAAACAAAAACAAACTAAATACTACATAATATTATATTATTAAAACTATCGTGAGACATTATTAACTTAATGTAAAAATCTAAACGGCTCACACTTCGCAACGTTCGCGGTCGTTACCCACTCACCTTGAAGAAGGACCTCCGATGAGTCCGAAACTAGTCGGTACTTACACCGATTATACGTGAGTGTGAGCCGTTTAGATTTTTACATTAAACTACATAATATACGTAAAAAATATATAATCACCTATTTCTGATGCCTTGACTTACTAAGGTTAGTATCATCTTGGCATTATTTGAATATGGGACAGACAGGTAAGAGTTACACAGTCCAATGGCACAATTATTAAATAACCGTTTTCTAATATCATTGTTTCGGACACATTCCATTAGAATATGAAATGAATCCTCATTTTTATTGCATACTAAACACATTGGTGACGATTTATTCTGAATAACATATTATATTTATTTTAACGAAGTAAGTAAATTATCCCCATAAATACTCGGTAATTCACTCTGCCAGCATTTCTGATTTATTTCTTTAATTACTTCCTTTCCGTTTATTGGTTAATTTTATTTGCATTAAGTGAGAAAATATATAGATTTATATTATACTAGCTTCTGCCAGCGGCGTCGCTCGCATTTTCTGCCGATTTTTTTTTTAATGGAAATTTCAGAAATTAGGTAGTACAAACAAAACAAAAAAATCTAAAGTTGTTTTTTTTTAAATAGAATTATGTATCGTATATACTTTTATATGCATTTAGTAAAAAGCTTTTAATTTGGAATTACAAACAGACACTTCAATTTTATTTATTTGTATACATTCAATATTCTATATATATATATATTTAATATCAATATAATAATAAATGCAACACTCAACGGCTTTCATAAAAATACCTTACATCTTGTAGCTGTTTCTGTGATCCAGAAACGCAAACACTGTTGTATTGACCATACAGGTGTGTGTCTAGTTGTGTTTGAGACGTTCATTGTGTGTGTTTCTGGACCCCGACCCCTATTAAGTAACTAATACGCCGTTGAGTGTGAAACGTTCAATGGTTAATTTAAATAAAAACCAACTTCGCCCACGTGAATAACGAATTTTAAACAGCTCCATATAGTTAGCGGACCATTTTCTGAAATTTGACCTCTAAAGTATATGGCCTAATTGGTCACTAATTGGTCATAATTGGTCAGTAGATATGAATAATTGGTCAGCACTCTGACAAAAGTTACAAACATTTTAAAATTTTAAGTTAACAAAAAAAATTTTGGCGGAGCATTTGAATCCTAGACACCAGATCTAAGGTGATTTAAATTGGTCACGTAATGGACATAATTGGTCACTAGGTCACAGTAATTGGTCAGCCTTGTAACGATCAATATATCACAAAATATCCTCAAATTGGGGTAAAAATACCTTCAACACGATTATAGTGATACACATTTCGTACACAGTTCATACAAAGTCCATTCAAGGTTTTTTCATTTGCTAACACTCTGATCTTAATTGGTCACAATGTCACAGTAATTGGTCAGCCTTGGAACGACCAATAAATCACAAGATATTCACACATTCGGTGTAAAAATAAACACCTTACACACGATTTTAGTGATACACGGCTTGTACACGGATCATACAAAGTCCGTTCACAGTTTTTTTAACTGTTCACACTCTGGTCATAATTGGTCACTAAGTCACAGTAATTGGTCAGCCTTGAGACGACCAATACATCACAAAGTATTGGCACACAGTGCATAAAAATATCTTTTACTGCATTATAGTCATACCTGGCTCGTAAACAGTTCATACAAACTTCATGCAAGGTTTTTTATGTGGTAACACTCTGATCTTAATTGGTCACTACGTCACAATAATTGGTCAGGCTTGGATAAATATTTATATCAGAGTTTATTCGCACATAGAGTAGAAAAATACCTCGCACAAGAATATAGTCATACACGGCCTGTACACGGTTAATACAAAGTCTATTCAAGGTTTTTTTAACTGGCCACACTCTGATCTTAATTGGTCACTAGGTCCCAGTAATTGGTCAGGCTTGGATAAATAATTATATCAGAGTTTATTCGCATAAAGAGTATAAAATACCTCGCACACGAATATAGTCATACACGGCTTGTACACGGTTCATACAAAGTCTATTCAAAGTTTTTTAACTGGCCACACTCTGATCTTAATGGGTCACTAGGTCTCAGCAATTGGTCAGGCTTGGATAAATAATTGTATCAGAGTTTATTCGCATAAAGAGTATAAAAATACCTCGTACACGAATATAGTCATACACGGCTTGTACACGGTTCATACAAAGTCTATTTAAGGTTTTTTAACTGGCCACACTCTGATCTTAATTAGTCACTAGGTCCCAGTAATTGGTCAGGCTTGGATAAATAATTGTATCAGAGTTTATTAGCATAAAGTGTATAAAAATACCTCGTACACGAATATAGTCATACACGGCTTACACACGGTTCATACAAAGTCTATTCAAGGTTTTTTTAACTGGTCACACTCTGATCTTAATTTGTCACTAGGTCCCAGTAATTGGTCAGCCTTGGATAAATAATTGTATCAGAGTTTATTCGCATAAAGAGTATAAAAATACCTCGTAAACGAATATAGTCATACACGGCTTGTACACGGTTCATACAAAGTCTATTCAAAGTTTTTACCTGGTCACACTGTGATCTTAATTGGTCACTAGGTCCCAGTAATTGGTCAGCCTTGGATAAATATTTATATCAGAGTTTATTCGCACATAGAGTAGAAAAATACCTCGCACAAGAATATAGTCATATATGGCTTGTACACGGTTCATACAAAGTCTATTCTAGGTGTTTTTAACTGGTCACACTCTGTTTATAATTGATCAATAAGTCACAGTAATTGGTCAGCCTTGAGACGATCAATACATCACAAGATACTCGCACATTGGGTGTAAAAATAGCTTGCACAAAATTGCAGTCATACACGGCTCGTGCCCGGTTCCTACAAAGTCCATTCAAGGTTTTTTATTTAGTAATACGTTCATCATGAATTGTAACTTGGGCACAGTAACTGGTCAGCTTTGAATCGACCAATATATCACAAGATATCGGCACGTTAGGCGTAATAATACCTTGCACACTAATATGGTCATACACGCCTTGAACAAGGCTGACCAATTACTGTGACGTAGTGAACAGTTAAGATCAGAGTGCTACCAAACAAAACAACTTCGATTAAACTTTGTATGAACCGTGTACAAGCCGTGTATGACTATATTCGTGTGCGAGGTATTTTTATACTCTTTATGCGAATAAACTCTGATATAATTTTTTATCCAAGCCTGACCAATTACTGGGACCTAGTGACCCATTAAGATCAGAGTGTGGCCAGTTAAAAAACTTTGAATAGACTTTGTATGAACCGTGTACAAGCCGTGTATGACTATATTCGTGTGCGAGGTATTTTATACTCTTTATGCGAATAAACTCTGATACAATTATTTATCCAAGGCTGACCAATTACTGGGACCTAGTGACCAATTAAGATCAGAGTATGACCAGTTAAAAAAACCTTAAATAGACTTTGTATGAACCGTGTACAAGCCGTGTATGACTATATTCGTGTACGAGGTATTTTTATACTCTTTATGCGAATAAACTCTGATACAATTATTTATCCAAGCCTGACCAATTACTGGGACCTAGTGACCCATTAAAATTAGAGTGTGGCCAGTTAAAAAAACTTTGAATAGACTTTGTATAAACCGTGTACAAGCCGTGTATGACTATATTCGTGTGCGAGGTATTTTATACTCTTTATGCGAATAAACTCTGATACAATTATTTATCCAAGGCTGACCAATTACAGGGACCTAGTGACCAATTAAGATCAGAGTG
Source organism: Hestina assimilis (assembly GCA_023373885.1). Lineage (NCBI taxonomy): Eukaryota > Metazoa > Arthropoda > Insecta > Lepidoptera > Nymphalidae > Hestina > Hestina assimilis. Next base: position 9,384,720 of record CM041761.1, on the reverse strand, counting down.
TGACCAGTTAAAAAAACCTTGAATAGACTTTGTATGAACCGTGTATAAGCCGTGTATGACTATATTCGTGTACGAGGTATTTTTATACTCTTTATCCGAATAAACTCTGATACAATTATTTATCCAAGACTGACCAATTACTGGGACCTAGTGACCAATTAAGATCAGAGTGTGACCAGGTAAAAAAACTTGAATAGACTTTGTATGAACCGTGTACAAGCCGTGTATGACTATATTCGTGTACGAGGTATTTTATACTCTTTATGCGAATAAACTCTGATACAATTATTTATCCAAGGCTGACCAATTACTGGGACCTAGTGACCAATTAAGATCAGAGTGTGATTAGTTAAAAAAACCTTGAATAGACTTTGTATGAACCGTGTACAAGCCGTGTATGACTATATTCGTGTACGAGGTATTTTTATACTCTTTATGCTAATAAACTCTGATACAATTATTTATCCAAGCCTGACCAATTACTGGGACCTAGTGACCAATTAAGATCAGAGTGTGGCCAGTTAAAAAACCTTGAATAGACTTTGTATGAACCGTGTACAAGCCGTGTATGACTATATTCGTGTACGAGGTATTTTATACTCTTTATGCGAATAAACTCTGATACAATTATTTATCCAATGCTGACCAATTACTGGGACCTAGTGACCAATTAAGATCAGAGTGTGACTAGTTAAAAAACCTTGAATAGACTTTGTATGAACCGTGTACAAGCCGTGTATGACTATATTCGTGTACGAGGTATTTTTATACTCTTTATGCTAATAAACTCTGATACCATTATTTATCCAAGCCTGACCAATTACTGGGACCTAGTGACCAATTAAGATCAAAGTGTGGCCAGTTAAAAAAACCTTGAATAGACTTTGTATGAACCGTGTACAAGCCGTGTATGACTATATTCGTGTACGAGGTATTTTTATACTCTTTATGCGAATAAACACTGATACAATTATTTATCCAAGCCTGACCAATTGCTGGGACCTAGTGACCCATTAAGATCAGAGTGTGGCCAGTTAAAAAACTTTGAATAGACTTTGTATGAACCGTGTACAAGCCGTGTATGACTATATTCGTGTGCGAGGTATTTTATACTCTTTATGCGAATAAACTCTGATACAATTATTTATCCAAGGCTGACCAACAACTGGGACCTAGTGACCAATTAAGATCAGAGTGTGGCCAGTTAAAAAACCTTGAATAGACTTTGTATGAACCGTGTACAAGCCGTGTATGACTATATTCGTGTACGAGGTATTTTTATACTCTTTATGCGAATAAACTCTGATACAATTATTTATCCAAGCCTGACCAATTACTGGGACCTAGTGACCCATTAAGATCAAAGTGTGGCCAGTTAAAAAACTTTGAATAGACTTTGTATGAACCGTGTACAAGCCGTGTATGACTATATTCGTGTACGAGGTATTTTTATACTCTTTATGCTAATAAACTCTGATACAATTATTTATCCAAGCCTGACCAATTACTGGGACCTAGTGACCAATTAAGATCAGAGTGTGGCCAGTTAAAAAACCTTGAATAGACTTTGTATAAACCGTGTACAAGCCGTGTATGACTATATTCGTGTACGAGGTATTTTTATACTCTTTATGCGAATAAACTCTGATACAATTATTTATCCAAGCCTGACCAATTACTGGGACCTAGTGAACCATTAAGATCAGAGTGTGGCCAGTTAAAAAACTTTGAATAGACTTTGTATGAACCGTGTACAAGCCGTGTATGACTATATTCTTGTGCGAGGTATTTTATACTCTTTATGCAAATAAACTCTGATACAATTATTTATCCAAGGCTGACCAATTACTGGGACCTAGTGACCAATTAAGATCAGAGTGTGACCAGTTAAAAAACCTTGAATAGACTTTGTATGAACCGTGTATAAGCCATGTATGACTATATTCGTGTACGAGGTATTTTTATACTCTTTATGCGAATAAACTCTGATACAATTATTTATCCAAGGATGACCAATTACTGGGACCTAGTGACCAATTAAGATCAGACTGTGACCAGGTAAAAAAACCTTGAGTAGACTTTGTATGAACCGTGTACAAGCCGTGTATGACTATATTCGTGTACGCGGTATTTTATACTCTTTATGCGAATAAACTCTGATACAATTATTTATCCAAGGCTGACCAATTACTGGGACCTAGTGACCAATTAAGATCAGAGTGTGACTAGTTAAAAAACCTTGAATAGACTTTGTATGAACCGTGTACAAGCCGTGTATGACTATATTCGTGTACGAGGTATTTTTATACTCTTTATGCTAATAAACTCTGATACAATTATTTATCCAAGCCTGACCAATTACTGAGACCTAGTGACCAATTAAGATCAGAGTGTGGCCAGTTAAAAAACCTTGAAAAGACTTTGTATTAACCGTGTACAGGCCGTGTATGACTATATTCTTGTGCGAGGTATTTTTATACTCTTTATGCGAATAAACTCTGATACAATTATTTATCCAAGCCTGACCAATTACTGGGACCTAGTGACCCATTAAGATCAGAGTGTGGCCAGTTAAAAAACTTTGAATAGACTTTGTATGAACCGTGTACAAGCCGTGTATGACTATATTCGTGTACGAGGTATTTTTATACTCTTTATGCTAATAAACTCTGATACAATTATTTATCCAAGCCTGACCAATTACTGGGACCTAGTGACCAATTAAGATCAGAGTGTGGCCAGTTAAAAAACCTTGAATAGACTTTGTATAAACCGTGTACAAGCCGTGTATGACTATATTCGTGTACGAGGTATTTTTATACTCTTTATGCGAATAAACTCTGATACAATTATTTATCCAAGCCTGACCAATTACTGGGACCTAGTGAACCATTAAGATCAGAGTGTGGCCAGTTAAAAAAACTTTGAATAGACTTTGTATGAACCGTGTACAAGCCGTGTATGACTATATTCTTGTGCGAGGTATTTTATACTCTTTATGCGAATAAACTCTGATACAATTATTTATCCAAGGCTGACCAATTACTGGGACCTAGTGACCAATTAAGATCAGAGTGTGACCAGTTAAAAAACCTTGAATAGACTTTGTATGAACCGTGTATAAGCCATGTATGACTATATTCGTGTACGAGGTATTTTTATACTCTTTATGCGAATAAACTCTGATACAATTATTTATCCAAGGATGACCAATTACTGGGACCTAGTGACCAATTAAGATCAGACTGTGACCAGGTAAAAAAACCTTGAGTAGACTTTGTATGAACCGTGTACAAGCCGTGTATGACTATATTCGTGTACGAGGTATTTTATACTCTTTATGCGAATAAACTCTGATACAATTATTTATCCAAGCCTGACCAATTACTGGGACCTAGTGACCCATTAAGATCAAAGTGTGGCCAGTTAAAAAACTTTGAATAGACTTTGTATGAACCGTGTACAAGCCGTGTATGACTATATTCGTGTACGAGGTATTTTTATACTCTTTATGCTAATAAACTCTGATACAATTATTTATCCAAGCCTGACCAATTACTGGGACCTAGTGACCAATTAAGATCAGAGTGTGGCCAGTTAAAAAACCTTGAATAGACTTTGTATAAACCGTGTACAAGCCGTGTATGACTATATTCGTGTACGAGGTATTTTTATACTCTTTATGCGAATAAACTCTGATACAATTATTTATCCAAGCCTGACCAATTACTGGGACCTAGTGAACCATTAAGATCAGAGTGTGGCCAGTTAAAAAACTTTGAATAGACTTTGTATGAACCGTGTACAAGCCGTGTATGACTATATTCTTGTGCGAGGTATTTTATACTCTTTATGCGAATAAACTCTGATACAATTATTTATCCAAGGCTGACCAATTACTGGGACCTAGTGACCAATTAAGATCAGAGTGTGACCAGTTAAAAAACCTTGAATAGACTTTGTATGAACCGTGTATAAGCCATGTATGACTATATTCGTGTACGAGGTATTTTTATACTCTTTATGCGAATAAACTCTGATACAATTATTTATCCAAGGATGACCAATTACTGGGACCTAGTGACCAATTAAGATCAGACTGTGACCAGGTAAAAAAACCTTGAGTAGACTTTGTATGAACCGTGTACAAGCCGTGTATGACTATATTCGTGTACGCGGTATTTTATACTCTTTATGCGAATAAACTCTGATACAATTATTTATCCAAGGCTGACCAATTACTGGGACCTAGTGACCAATTAAGATCAGAGTGTGACTAGTTAAAAAACCTTGAATAGACTTTGTATGAACCGTGTACAAGCCGTGTATGACTATATTCGTGTACGAGGTATTTTTATACTCTTTATGCTAATAAACTCTGATACAATTATTTATCCAAGCCTGACCAATTACTGAGACCTAGTGACCAATTAAGATCAGAGTGTGGCCAGTTAAAAAAACCTTGAAAAGACTTTGTATTAACCGTGTACAGGCCGTGTATGACTATATTCTTGTGCGAGGTATTTTTATACTCTTTATGCGAATAAACTCTGATACAATTATTTATCCAAGCCTGACCAATTACTGGGACCTAGTGACCCATTAAGATCAGAGTGTGGCCAGTTAAAAAACTTTGAATAGACTTTGTATGAACCGTGTACAAGCCGTGTATGACTATATTCGTGTACGAGGTATTTTTATACTCTTTATGCTAATAAACTCTGATACAATTATTTATCCAAGCCTGACCAATTACTGGGACCTAGTGACCAATTAAGATCAGAGTGTGGCCAGTTAAAAAACCTTGAATAGACTTTGTATAAACCGTGTACAAGCCGTGTATGACTATATTCGTGTACGAGGTATTTTTATACTCTTTATGCGAATAAACTCTGATACAATTATTTATCCAAGCCTGACCAATTACTGGGACCTAGTGAACCATTAAGATCAGAGTGTGGCCAGTTAAAAAAACTTTGAATAGACTTTGTATGAACCGTGTACAAGCCGTGTATGACTATATTCTTGTGCGAGGTATTTTATACTCTTTATGCGAATAAACTCTGATACAATTATTTATCCAAGGCTGACCAATTACTGGGACCTAGTGACCAATTAAGATCAGAGTGTGACCAGTTAAAAAACCTTGAATAGACTTTGTATGAACCGTGTATAAGCCATGTATGACTATATTCGTGTACGAGGTATTTTTATACTCTTTATGCGAATAAACTCTGATACAATTATTTATCCAAGGATGACCAATTACTGGGACCTAGTGACCAATTAAGATCAGACTGTGACCAGGTAAAAAAACCTTGAGTAGACTTTGTATGAACCGTGTACAAGCCGTGTATGACTATATTCGTGTACGAGGTATTTTATACTCTTTATGCGAATAAACTCTGATACAATTATTTATCCAAGCCTGACCAATTACTGGGACCTAGTGACCCATTAAGATCAAAGTGTGGCCAGTTAAAAAACTTTGAATAGACTTTGTATGAACCGTGTACAAGCCGTGTATGACTATATTCGTGTACGAGGTATTTTTATACTCTTTATGCTAATAAACTCTGATACAATTATTTATCCAAGCCTGACCAATTACTGGGACCTAGTGACCAATTAAGATCAGAGTGTGGCCAGTTAAAAAACCTTGAATAGACTTTGTATAAACCGTGTACAAGCCGTGTATGACTATATTCGTGTACGAGGTATTTTTATACTCTTTATGCGAATAAACTCTGATACAATTATTTATCCAAGCCTGACCAATTACTGGGACCTAGTGAACCATTAAGATCAGAGTGTGGCCAGTTAAAAAACTTTGAATAGACTTTGTATGAACCGTGTACAAGCCGTGTATGACTATATTCTTGTGCGAGGTATTTTATACTCTTTATGCGAATAAACTCTGATACAATTATTTATCCAAGGCTGACCAATTACTGGGACCTAGTGACCAATTAAGATCAGAGTGTGACCAGTTAAAAAAACTTTGAATAGACTTTGTATGAACCGTGTATAAGCCATGTATGACTATATTCGTGTACGAGGTATTTTTATACTCTTTATGCGAATAAACTCTGATACAATTATTTATCCAAGGATGACCAATTACTGGGACCTAGTGACCAATTAAGATCAGACTGTGACCAGGTAAAAAAACCTTGAGTAGACTTTGTATGAACCGTGTACAAGCCGTGTATGACTATATTCGTGTACGAGGTATTTTATACTCTTTATGCGAATAAACTCTGATACAATTATTTATCCAAGCCTGACCAATTACTGGGACCTAGTGACCCATTAAGATCAAAGTGTGGCCAGTTAAAAAAACTTTGAATAGACTTTGTATGAACCGTGTACAAGCCGTGTATGACTATATTCGTGTACGAGGTATTTTTATACTCTTTATGCTAATAAACTCTGATACAATTATTTATCCAAGCCTGACCAATTACTGGGACCTAGTGACCAATTAAGATCAGAGTGTGGCCAGTTAAAAAACCTTGAATAGACTTTGTATAAACCGGGTACAAGCCGTGTATGACTATATTCGTGTACGAGGTATTTTTATACTCTTTATGCGAATAAACTCTGATACAATTATTTATCCAAGCCTGACCAATTACTGGGACCTAGTGAACCATTAAGATCAGAGTGTGGCCAGTTAAAAAACTTTGAATAGACTTTGTATGAACCGTGTACAAGCCGTGTATGACTATATTCTTGTGCGAGGTATTTTATACTCTTTATGCGAATAAACTCTGATACAATTATTTATCCAAGGCTGACCAATTACTGGGACCTAGTGACCAATTAAGATCAGAGTGTGACCAGTTAAAAAACCTTGAATAGACTTTGTATGAACCGTGTATAAGCCATGTATGACTATATTCGTGTACGAGGTATTTTTATACTCTTTATGCGAATAAACTCTGATACAATTATTTATCCAAGGATGACCAATTACTGGGACCTAGTGACCAATTAAGATCAGACTGTGACCAGGTAAAAAAACCTTGAGTAGACTTTGTATGAACCGTGTACAAGCCGTGTATGACTATATTCGTGTACGCGGTATTTTATACTCTTTATGCGAATAAACTCTGATACAATTATTTATCCAAGGCTGACCAATTACTGGGACCTAGTGACCAATTAAGATCAGAGTGTGACTAGTTAAAAAACCTTGAATAGACTTTGTATGAACCGTGTACAAGCCGTGTATGACTATATTCGTGTACGAGGTATTTTTATACTCTTTATGCTAATAAACTCTGATACAATTATTTATCCAAGCCTGACCAATTACTGAGACCTAGTGACCAATTAAGATCAGAGTGTGGCCAGTTAAAAAACCTTGAAAAGACTTTGTATTAACCGTGTACAGGCCGTGTATGACTATATTCTTGTGCGAGGTATTTTTATACTCTTTATGCGAATAAACTCTGATACAATTATTTATCCAAGCCTGACCAATTACTGGGACCTAGTGACCCATTAAGATCAGAGTGTGGCCAGTTAAAAAACTTTGAATAGACTTTGTATGAACCGTGTACAAGCCGTGTATGACTATATTCGTGTACGAGGTATTTTTATACTCTTTATGCTAATAAACTCTGATACAATTATTTATCCAAGCCTGACCAATTACTGGGACCTAGTGACCAATTAAGATCAGAGTGTGGCCAGTTAAAAAACCTTGAATAGACTTTGTATAAACCGTGTACAAGCCGTGTATGACTATATTCGTGTACGAGGTATTTTTATACTCTTTATGCGAATAAACTCTGATACAATTATTTATCCAAGCCTGACCAATTACTGGGACCTAGTGAACCATTAAGATCAGAGTGTGGCCAGTTAAAAAAACTTTGAATAGACTTTGTATGAACCGTGTACAAGCCGTGTATGACTATATTCTTGTGCGAGGTATTTTATACTCTTTATGCGAATAAACTCTGATACAATTATTTATCCAAGGCTGACCAATTACTGGGACCTAGTGACCAATTAAGATCAGAGTGTGACCAGTTAAAAAACCTTGAATAGACTTTGTATGAACCGTGTATAAGCCATGTATGACTATATTCGTGTACGAGGTATTTTTATACTCTTTATGCGAATAAACTCTGATACAATTATTTATCCAAGGATGACCAATTACTGGGACCTAGTGACCAATTAAGATCAGACTGTGACCAGGTAAAAAAACCTTGAGTAGACTTTGTATGAACCGTGTACAAGCCGTGTATGACTATATTCGTGTACGAGGTATTTTATACTCTTTATGCGAATAAACTCTGATACAATTATTTATCCAAGGCTGACCAATTACTGGGACCTAGTGACCAATTAAGATCAGAGTGTGACTAGTTAAAAAACCTTGAATAGACTTTGTATGAACCGTGTACAAGCCGTGTATGACTATATTCGTGTACGAGGTATTTTTATACTCTTTATGCTAATAAACTCTGATACAATTATTTATCCAAGCCTGACCAATTACTGAGACCTAGTGACCAATTAAGATCAGAGTGTGGCCAGTTAAAAAACCTTGAAAAGACTTTGTATTAACCGTGTACAGGCCGTGTATGACTATATTCTTGTGCGAGGTATTTTTCTACTCTATGTGCGAATAAACTCTGATATAAATATTTATCCAAGCCTGACCAATTATTGTGACGTAGTGACCAATTAAGATCAGAGTGTTACCACATAAAAAACCTTGCATGAAGTTTGTATGAACTGTTTACGAGCCAGGTATGACTATAATGCAGTAAAAGATATTTTTATGCACTGTGTGCCAATACTTTGTGATGTATTGGTCGTCTCAAGGCTGACCAATTACTGTGACTTAGTGACCAATTATGACCAGAGTGTGAACAGTTAAAAAACTGTGAACGGACTTTGTATGATCCGTGTACAAGCCGTGTATCACTAAAATCGTGTGTAAGGTGTTTATTTTTATACCGAATGTGTGAATATCTTGTGATTTATTGGTCGTTCCAAGGCTGACCAATTACTGTGACATTGTGACCAATTAAGATCAGAGTGTTAGCAAATGAAAAAACCTTGAATGGACTTTGTATGAACTGTGTACGAAATGTGTATCACTATAATCGTGTTGAAGGTATTTTTACCCCAATTTGAGGATATTTTGTGATATATTGATCGTTACAAGGCTGACCAATTACTGTGACCTAGTGACCAATTATGACCATTACGTGACCAATTTAAATCACCTTAGATCTGGTGTCTAGGATTCAAATGCTCCGCCAAAATTTTTTTGTGAACTTAAAATTTTAAAATGTTTGTAACTTTTGTCAGAGTGCTGACCAATTATTCATATATACTGACCAATTATGACCAATTAGTGACCAATTAGGCCATATACTTTAGAGGTCAAATTTCAGAAAATGGTCCGCTAACTATATGGAGCTATTTTAAACCCCCATTTCCGACCATGGAATTATAAAAAATCTTAAAACATGTTATCTATAGTTATTGAAATAAAAATAAAGTGCTTTTTATGTCAAAAATGAGAAACTTAAAATGGGGACTAAGATAGAATTTTTCGAAATGCAACCCTTAATTTCTAAGTGCTCGTTTTAAAACAACCCCTATGAAAGAAATTGAGCTTTCTAGGTCCAACGGTTTAGGTTGGGCGTTTATATGTTAGTCAGGTCTTTTCCTTTTATATACTCTTATATATATAAACGATAACGTCATATCCTCTTCACAAAACAAGTTCAATTTCCTTTTAAAAGAAAAGCCACTTTGAAAATAAATTGAGAAATAAATTTAAATGAAAAATTTGGAACTTATTTTCACGTTGTTAAGGATAAATAATATACAATTTATTGTATTTTTGCCTTTTATTAGCGTATTATTTATTAAATACATTTCAAAGGATCTACGATTTCAATTGGGAATTTCAAAGACAAGATTTTTGAATGTATTCAATTGGATTTGCTTCTAAATAACTCTTTCGTGTTGAAATTACTTTTGTATCATTTCAAAAGCATTCACAATAATGTAAAAAATATATAAAAGCATCTTTCAATATTACATCAAAAGAATATCAGATAGTTCGTTGGAAAATGTATCACTTCTTCGTCTTCTTATCGAGTGGTTAGTGGCCAACCTAGTGTCAGAGTTGTTCAGCTCGCCCGTATAGACCTTTGACTTGACTAATTGACTGTCATCAAATCTATAACAGCCGGGACTGACTATTTACGTGCCCTCCGAAGCACGTAGATGCTTAGTGAAATATCACTATGCGATCACACATCTAGTGACCGCGACTAAAGTTTTTTAGAGATAAATACATACCATCGCGAACTTTTCAACGATCTTTTTAAGATATACAGTTCCGTAGTACATTAATTTGTTTTATCTTTTAAGGTCTATTTACGCGTACAAAAAAAAGTTTGTTACGAAACAAATTTTTAGGTTTTTCTGTCCTATGATATTTATGTATTATGCATATAAACCTTCCTCTTTAATCACTCTATCTATTGCTGCATTAAATCCGTTGAATAGTTTAGAAGACCTAACGAACAGACAGTGGAAGCGACTTTTTTACTACGTAAAGAAGTGTCGCCAATTCAATGGCCAGACCTATTTAGCAGCTTTAATTGCTCTAGGGAGTCCACTTCTTAGCGAAAAGATTATTTGATCAATTATTACTTTACACTTTGAACTATCGTGGAATAGCAAAGTACGATTGCTTTACATCCTGTATAAAAATAAGTTTTAAGATGACGATACTTCCACATAACTTTTCACCCACACACACACACACACACACACACACACACAGACACACACACACACATAAAAATAGTATTTATTCACACTCCAAAAAAATATGTTTGTATTCCCAAAAAATATTTTTCATACAAAAAATCAAAAATATCGTATGAGTACAACAAGTAATTTTAACTTAACCTAAGGAGAACACAAGTGCCTCAAGAGCGTATCGAAAATGCGAGAAAAGGAAATCTTATCACCCTTGAGTAACAAATGAGGCTGCCTCTATCTTCCGTGTGTAAAATTTAGTGACGTGTCTAGGTTTATCGATATCGATATTTTTATTTGTTAAATTCAAGATCCCATCCCTCCTATACCAGGGGTTGGCAGTACCTCAAGTATCGCGCGCGTTCAACGGTAGCGGTGACTTACCATCAGGCGGAACGTATGCTTGTTTGCCAATCGTCATAATATTAAAAAAAAAAACAATTATCTAATAACTATTATGAACACACTTCTTCTTATCGAGTGGTAAGTGGCCAACCTAGTGTCAGAATTGTTCAGGTCGCCCGGTCGCCTCCGACTTGACTTATCGACTGTCATCAAATTGATAATAGCCGGGACCGACTTTTACGTGCCTTCCGAAGCACGGAGACGCTCAGTTGGAAATACCACTATGCGATCACCCATCTAGTGACTGACCGCACCTAAAGTTGCTTTATCCACTGAACGTTTACTGACCAGTGAGCGCACCCAGTAATGACCGTCTCATGAATACACTAATTAACCTTCATTGCTTATTATTTGATCATGGCCTTGTATCCCAAAAGCAATTGTACGTTTATGTACCTCCAATAATATAAAAATGTATAAATTACTATGAGTAGTAATATGCCATGTTTATATTATTATTTATTGATACTAAATTTGGGCGTTTTTTGCGTACTTACTAATTCCTTTTCGAGTTAGGTTTATTGATATTTTTAATATCAAGATTTTTGGCAAAGAATCATATATATATTTTTGGCAAATAATCAGGGGGACCCCTGATGGTAAGCAGTCAACTCAACCTGTGTACGCTTGCGATACTAACACAAGCGCGTTGTAAACCCAAGGAACAGGAGGGAAGGGATGAGAAGAGAAAAAAGGAAGGGAACAGAGAGGGTGGGAGATTGGGTCTCCGGCGCTCTCACTCATCGCACGAAACGCAAGGTACTGACCTAATGATACTATTACTTTCCGTCTATTTTCTGTGAGAGGGTAGTACTTCCCCGATCGAGCCTTTTTGTGCTGAGAGAAGCACAAAGGCTTTACTACCGTAAAATTCACTTATTAAACGTAATGTATATGTTAAATGCTTCTACAAATATAATTGTGTATTATTAAATTTGTTGAACTTATTTTTCTCTAGTAATTTTTTCGGTCGGTTCTGTCTGTGTGTTCTACAATTAATGGGTTAAATTATTAATCCATAAAATGTAAAATTTTCAAATAATATTTCTGACAATATAACACATGAAAAAATATAACATACTATATTTAATAATATGTACCTTATTTGTGGACGAATCGTACTAATGAGTCGTATTATTATTTTACACATCAACGGCCTCCATTATGATAGTTATATCCTGAGGCGGAGTTCATCGTACAGAAGGTAAAGGACAAACACACGCAGGAAACATGCATGTATGGTCAATACAAACTGCTGCGAGCGGGAATTAACCCGCGATCTGTGCCGTTTCAGGCAAGTTCTCTATTGCTGCGCCACAAAATCGTCATTTTATCGTTAGTATTTGTATACGAACATATCAATGCAAATTATTTTAAAGTTTTTATCGTAAAATTTTTCACATCCCTAGACCCCAACTCTCACCTGTCGCACGTGTTCGTATCGTTTAACAGCTTCTTTATTTCGCCGCAAAAAAAGATTAATGTTGGAGATGCTGATAATGGGTTATATTTCACCGGTTTTTGCAAAAAGTTAGATGAAATTAAAGCGAAAATACGCTTGGAAGGTAAATACTTATTCTTTTATTTTTTGAAAGAAAGAAGAAGGTTATTTATTATAACATATATAATATTATTTGACGACGTTGTGGCGCAGCGGTAGCGAACCTGCCTTAAACGCCACAGGTCGCGGGTTCGATTCCCGCTCGGAGCATAATATGTTTGTATTGACCATGCAAGCATATTTTCCGGTCTGGGTGTATTTGTGCTTGCCATTGTGAATGTTTCCGGACCCCGACACAGGATATTACTATCCTAATGGGGGCCGTTGAGTGTGTAGCGTTAATTTATTTATTTATTGTCTAAAGCATAAGCATATTAATAAGAAGTAATTGAAATAATACAAAAAAAATTGACAAAATAAGAAGGTCAGCTGATGATGTACCGGGAACGTATTCTCGAGTAGCGCTGGTTTTCAGCTTCACCTCTGCCCTCTGAGGTAGAATTCGAGAACCTTAAGGTTTTGAATGTTGACTGACATGACCACTTCTTCATCCGAGCATTATTCCCGGTATTTTATTTTACCCAGGGTCTGCTTATTACTCTCATCCGGATTTGACAGGTTACTAGTTTTTACACAGAGCGATTGCCATCTGACCTCCGCAACCCTAAGGGCGAACCAGCAACTCATTGGATAAGAGCAAATTACTTATCAAGAGTTGACGATTATTATCAGATGTTATGTGATAACAACCGGGACCGACGTTAAGCTAACGTGCTCTCCGAGGCACGGTGGGGAGACCCACAGACAAACGCCCAGACCGAGACAGAAATTTTAACAAACATCTGCCCGAGCGGGAATCGAACCCGCAACCGTCGAGACTTAAGGCAGACACGCTACCCACAACGCCACAACGGTGTCGTTGACTGACATGACCACGTTGGTTGAAAACTAACTTCTGCCAACGACTTCATGAAAAACGATTTTAATAAAAACATTGGAAACCAACATTTATAAAACAGATTAATGACTGACAATTTCACAAAAGTCATTGTCATTGTAACCCAATTATAACGATCAGTTAATTAATCACACCTCCTAACCTACATGCTTCGGTACCAAAACTCTTGTGAATTAATTACAAACAACAAACTGTGGTCGAATTATAAATTAACTTTTTGAGTGAACGAGTTATGTGTTATCAAGATTGTTGAACCGATTAATGTTAAAAACTTCTGTAAATTGGGAATTGGGAGTAACTTAAATAAACATTTAAATAGTGATTTTAGTAACCGAATAATTTTGTAGATCACCGGCGTAGGGACGTGACGACCCCATTGTTCACTGTTGGGATAATCTCTGTCACAGCACAGATTATTCCACCAGTGCAATCAATCACACTGGAAGACTAGGTAGGCTAGGTAGGTACCAACGCAGTATCAAATATTCTACCGTTCAAGGGCACTTTAGGCTAGTGAGATTACCGGGCAAAGGAGACAACTCGTAACATAAAATAATTAGCAGTCAAGTCCGTTGTGGACCACGCACAGTTGAAATTAAAGGGTTCTGCAGCTTGGTTATGAAGAATCTTAAGGCCTTTAAAAATAATAACGAATTAAAATCGACTGCAAAAATAAGTTTGTAATTTCATAGCAATTATTAAAAGTTATATGAAAAACAATGTTATGGGAAAGCTTATATTATATCTCTTAAATATGTAAACCTATCTTCTTCAAACCAAATGTGATTGAAATTTTATTTGTTTTCCTACGAGCTCAAATTTTTCCAGAATTTTAAATCCCGTAGTTGAAAAGTTAGAGGGGGGACACAATTTTTATGCCTTTGGGAGCTAATATCTCAACAACTACTGACTTAATAAAAAAAGTCAAAGTCAAACCTCCTTATCATTTTGAAAGACCTATCTCAGTTACATGTATGGACCATTACCCTTAATTCTTATATATTTTAAAATTTCATTACATGTCGTTGTGCGGTTCATAGAATACACCTATTTAGTAAATTTCGTATAGATAGAACTCATGGTCTCCGAGTAAAATGATTGTGACATACGGACAGACGGACAGACGGACAGACGGACAGACGGACAGACGGACAGACGGACAGACGGACAGACGGACAGACGGACAGACGGACAGACGGACAGACGGACATGACGAAACTATAAGGGTTCCATTTGGCTACGGAACCCTAAAAAGACATCAAAATGAAACCTATATAATTATTATTACTAGTTATATATTATTTTAACATAATAATGTTATTTCAAACGTCCTTTATTGTTTTCGCTGAGCACGCACACCACTGCACTTATTTTACTCGTCAAGTACACTAGGCAGTGGTAGTGTGGGACTCGGCCGACTCTTAGCAATGCAATACCCACAAAAACTCGGCGGAACCTTTATTAGGACGTCATGTGGTCGTTTGTGCAACCTACCATAACGTCCCGGTAGCTCAAACGTCCTAAGTTGAGTTGGGAGTAGCTAGATATTAGATTGTGAACACCAAGATGGTCGTACTTTGCGGTAGTAATGCTGCGCCATGCAGCGTAATATCTGCACGCACTTCTAACGCTTGCGTCTTGGTGTATGGACCGCCGTCTCACTAAAAGGTCTCTCCCAAAATATCTATAATGTCATGATTTCGTATGAAGATAGAGACATATCCACTTCTGATATTGGAGAATAACATTGCTACAGACAGTTAAGACCTCATACCTTCATGTTTACTACAGTTGTGAGGCACCCTAGCGATTTTTTTCGTGGGAAATCCTCATGAATACCTGGTTACGGGGCCAATCAAGGTTACGTCAGACTCCTACCGACTAAAACCCCACGGTGTTCTACAGGACGCTTAGTGTCGGGATTGTAGGTGCGCTTTCGCAATCTTCCACGATACCCTATCGATCGATCAATTTTGTGCCAACTCCGTCCAATTTTCACGGCCCGATCATTATCAAGGTCAGTATTGTAAAAAGCAACACACATTCGGAAAAAACTCTCCAGCGTATAAATATTAGTACGATAAAGTTACAAATGTAAAACGGAAAGACCATCCGGAAAGAGCTTTTAAATCACGCGTCGGAAACGGAAGTGGTTCGCTAATAAATATCACGGTTCAGTAAATATTACGAGCTACCGCTCTTACTCCGGATTTGCTTTATAAAAATGACAATGTTATTAATACCAGCTATGACTAATTTGTTTGGTGCCAAAAAGGCCAGGGTGACTGGTTACCATCAAGCGATCTGAGATGCAAAAGATATGTAGGTAGAGTTAATCTATAAAAGAAGAAGACCTGTCTGACTTGTAAACGTCCAGCCTAAACCCTATTTTTAGTGTTGTTTTTAAAGCAGAAACACTAAAAAAGGATTTTTCAAAATTCAATCCTTGAATGGCGTAGATAGGGGTCCGTTAGTTTTGACACTAGAAGCTTGAAACTTTGGTTTTTTAGCTTACAGTTTAGATTAAAAATAAAAACGTTTTCTAAAATTACTCCCTTAAAGTGGTGAAATATGAATTCAGGGTTTATATTAAAATCGATATTCATATGGGCGAAGTCTCTGGCAGAAGCTAGTGGTAACAAAACCTTTAAAAAACTCTCACTCATCGCACGAAACGCAGCAGTTCATACTGATACTGTAACTTTACGCCGATTTTCTTTGAGAGGGTTGCTTCCCCGGTCAGTTAAAAATAAACTTACCTTGACACATTTAGCAGTGGAGCCTCCTTCAAGAACAAATGCGACGGCTCGACAGGGGACTCCCCTCTCACAGAAAATCGGCATAACGTAAGAGTAACCGAGTAGTAGTAGGGTCTTATGACGTGAATCAACTAGCATAATTGGGCGAGCAAGGAAGTATTATGCTTCTCCAAACAATATATCGGAATAAATAATTTGACGCTAGCAGAGCTATCCCAGAACACATGGGCCGGCTCGATCGGGAAAGTACTACCCTCTCACAGGAAGTGGGCGTAAAGTAACAGAGTACTGTTGCGACACCGTTATGGCGTCGTGGGTAGCGAGTCTGCCTTTAGTCTCGACGGTTGCGGGTTCGATTCCCGCTCGGGCAGATGTTTGTTAAAATTTCTGTCTCGGTCTGGGCGTTTGTCCGTGTGGGTCTCCCCACCGTGCCTCGGAGAGCACGTTAAGCTGTCGGTCCCGGTTATTATCAATAACATCTGATAATAATCGTTAACTCTTGATAAGTAAATTGCTCTTATCCAATGAGTTACTGGTTCGCCCTTAGGGTTGCGGAGGTCAGATGGCAATCGCTCCGTGTAAAAACTAGTAACCTGTCAAATCCGGATAAAAGTAATAAGCAGACCCTGGGTACATAAAAATACCGGGAATAATGCTAGGATGAAGAAGTACTGTTGCGTTTTGTCCGTAGTGAAATCGCTGGAGGCCCAATCACCCACCCACTCCGCTTCCTTACTTTATTCCTTCTTATTCCTCCCCCTGTTCATTGGGTTGGCAACGCGCATGTGATACATCGAGCATCGCGCGTGTTCATAGGTTGCGGTAACTGCATATCAGCTCATGATATAATAATAAGTTCATCAACAACACTTCATATTCTAGAGGAAATTATTACATAGTATATTATGTTTAATTATCCAAGAAAACGGTAGTCCAATATAAATGTTATAAAACGTTGGTAATAAATAAAAGTAATGACAATTCACATGTTAAATGTTATGGCGTGGCTATAAAATTGGTATTTTCCCAAGTTATTTTTATTTTGTAAAACCATTTTGTTACGAGATAAACAGAATAGAATGTAGCAGCAAAATTCTTAATGCGAATGAAACAAAGACACAAGAGGTTCATAAAATTCTCTTCATAATACGAGTATATTACTTACGAGCGAATCGTGCCAGACATGATCTTTCTGAATACTTTTAAAACTCAAATCTTAAGTATTTTATCATTTATGTTCAGTTGTACTATAATACAAAATAATTATGAATACAATGAAAACTTTACGACTGTCAATTTTTTTTTATACCACGAAGCTGACAAACAAACTTACGGTAAACGGTCACTCTGATGTACGCCCACACCGTACCATGTAAACGGTTCACAAAGCGAAGCGGAAGAAAGAGGAGTGAAATTCAATGAAGGAATTCAAAGACATCAAGGCATTTCCACTCATGATCACATGGACGAACGTCCAAAACGAAGCAGATTTTTGTAAGATAATCGGCAATCAAATCCGCAACCGTCGAGGCTAAAAGCAGACTCGCTACCCACGCCACAGCGGTGTCGTCTGAACGCTAAACCACATAGGTCGTTTATGTCTACTGCTTGAACTGTGAATGGAAAACTACATTGAAATAATTTTGTATTTCTATAGCTATTGCTAAGCTGAAGAAAGGTTTAAGCTGATGTGATTATTCCCTTACATTCAAAACTTGAAATAGTACAAAAGATGAAACTCACTAAGGCGTTATTCAGACGGGACAGCACAGTCACTTGATTACGCGCTCCGATGAATATCTAGTGATGTACTTGACTACTACACGTGATTGTTTTATATCGATTGATTCATATAACCTTTAAGCGTTGCGTTCTTTCTTTGCGTCCTACCCATGGGGACAGGTTTGCTTCTCGCCGGATGATCCGGACGTCGTGGCCAACTCTGTCGCCGATGTGGTACTCCAGGGCATGGAACTCTTTGTTCCAGCTTCTGCAGTGCCCATCGGAGGCAAGTCACAGCCTTGGTTTGGTCACTCCTGTAAAACGGCGCTTCGCCGAAAACAGGAATGCTACCAAGCCTGGGCTAAGGCGTCGACGTCTCGTGATGTAAATACCAGCGCACTTAGAAAGGAGTACAACTCTGCCTCCAGGTCCTTCAAAAGAGTTATTGCCAAAGCAAAGTCGGAGCACATCGGCAGAATTGGCGAGAGACTAGTGCGTCTTCCTTCGGGTACACGTGCATTCTGGTCCCTCGCCAAGTCTGTCTTAGGGAATTTCTGTAAGCCATCATTTCCACCTCTGCATAGGGACGATGATTCGGTGGCCCATGCCGCGAAAGAGAAAGCTGATCTTCTGTGCTCTCTCTTCGCGTCCAACTCGACTGTGGATGACCAAGGAAAGTCACCACCGGCAATCCAGCGGTGTGATACCACGATGCCGGAGGTTAAATTTCGGCAAAGTGTAGTTCGCAGAGCACTTCTTTCCTTGGACATTCATAAGTCGAGTGGGCCTGATGGAATCCCCACGATCGTGTTGCGGACATGTGCTCCTGAGTTGGCGCCGGTTTTAACGCGTCTTTTCCGGTACTCCTACTCATCAGGCGTCGTCCCGAACTCATGGAAGACGGCTGTAGTGCACCCGATCCCTAAAAAGGCAACCGCTCGGATCCGTCCAATTATAGGCCAATTGCCATTACCTCCTTGTTCTCAAAGATAATGGAGTCCATTATCAACTGCCAGCTCCTGCGGTATCTAGAGGAGCACCAGCTGATTAGCGACCGCCAGTACGGTTTTCGTCGTGGTCGTTCAGCTGGTGATCTTCTAGTTTACCTGACACATAGATGGGCGGAAGCAGTAGAGTCCAAGGGGGAGGCATTAGCGGCCAGTCTGGACATAGCGAAGGCCTTCGATCGGGTATGGCACAAGGCGCGCACAAGAGACTACATTGACCAAAGTCTCGGACTGGGGCCGACTAAATTTAGTCCAATTCAACCCCAAGAAGACACAAGTTTGCGCGTTAACCGCTAAAAATCACCATTTGTCGTATCTCCTCGTTTTGAGAACACTCCCCTGGCTGCCACAGCTAGTATCGGAATACTTGGTGTCGACATTTCGAGCGTCGTTCAGTTCCGCGATCAATTGGAAGGAAGGGTCAAATTGGCCTCTAAAAAGCTTGGTGTGCTCAGCAAGGCGAGGCACTACTTCACGTCGGCTCATCGCCTGAAGCTCTACAAGGCGCAAATTCGACCGCACGTGGAGTACTGCTCTCACCTCTGGGCGGGAGCTCCCCAGTACCAGCTACTTCCAATTGACCGCATCCAACGTAGAGCGGCTCGAATTGTCGACGATCAAGCCCTTTCCGATCGGCTTGATCCTTTGGCATTGCGTAGAGATGTCGGATCACTCTGCATCTTCTATCGCATATATCACGGGGAATGTTCTGAGGAATTGTTTGGATTGATCCCGCCGGCTGAATTTCACCATCGGACATCGCGACAAAATTCTAAATTCCATCCCTACCACCTCGATGTCTGGAAATCCACAACAGCGCGATTTAGAAGTCTTTTTCTTCCTCGCACAACCACTCTGTGGAATCAACTTCCGCCGGCGGTCTTCCCGAACCGATACGACTTGGGAACCTTCAAGAGAAGAGCGTATTCTTTCCTTAAAGGTCGGCAACGCGCCTGCATGCCTTCTGGTGTTGCAGATGTTCATGGGCGGCGGTGATTGCTTAACATCAGGTAAGCCTCCTGCCCGTTTGCCCCCTCTTACATAAAAAAAAAAAAAAAAAAAAAAAAAGCAGAAGCTTTTGCCCGTGACAGTGTTCGCTTTAATAACGATTTTTGTTCCCACACGTTGGGTTCCCACAGAAACGTTTATCACCTATTTCATCTACTTAAAGTTTTGTGTTTCACGACAAAAAGTAGCCTGTAACAGTCTCCATGATCCTATCTATATTTATATAAAAATCATAATCAGTTCTGCCGCTTAGGCATAAAAGCGCCACAAACAAACTTACTTTCACATTACTATTCTATATATGAGACGCTCATAGCCGAGTGCACCCGCTGATCGGTAAACGATCGGTAGGTTAAGCAACTTTGGACGCGGTCTGTCACTAGATGGGTGATCGCATAGTGGTATTTCAACTGAGCGTCTCCGTGCTTCAGAGGTCACGTAAAAAGTCGGGCCCGGCTGTTATCAGTTTGATGACAGTCGATAAGTCAAGTCAGAGTTCTACTGCCGACCTGAACAACTCTCGCCACTAGGTTGACCACTAACCAATCGATACACAAATAATTGATCAATGAAAAAACTGACAATCTTTTTATGAAACAAAAAAAATGCTTTCTTTTCTTTTAAATATTTTAACCATCAGATATATCTAGAGCCTAAAAATCCTACCTTTCAGTCTCCGAAATGGGGTTTTTTTATTATTACTTTCTTTATAAAATAATTAGCATTTCAGTGCACGATCTTAAGGCAAGCGAAAATAAAATATAGTAGCTATATGTACGACCTTGTCTAAGCTAGCCCTTGTTATTTAAATTAAATTAAATAAAACTAAAGTATCGACAAACATCACGATACAACACTATCTTTGTTTGGCCGTAAGTTCTTCAGTCCAATGACTACACACCTATTGATAATATGGACTATAACGATATATTATGAACTAAAGAGGCACTCAATGGAAATACCTTTATAGATACATCAAGCGTTCATGAGGAAGATTCATTCTTTATACCATTCATGATATTTTATATGTGTCCTTAAGCCAATGATGTGAAAGACTGACAAAATACTCAATACTTTTCTTAAAGGCAAAAAACAAGCCGTCCGCCTGATGGTATGTGGAGGGTTAGTCATTATAAATACCCTCCAACACTAAGGGAGGATCCTCCGACCAGGCGAGTGATATTGCCTGGTGGGTCGAAGCCCTGGGCCGAAGCCCGACGACTTACGTTGGAAAGTTGTATATATAGTCGTTTCGCGTAGGAAACTTTGACAGCGCGATTTAGGATCGTTGCGTAGCCCTGTAGGTGTCGTTGTAGCTTGATGCGACATTGTGACAATCTTGTCTTTCTATCACGTTATGTCATGTTGCGTGTAGATGTCGCTACAGGTAAAAGGTCATCGTAGCCTACAAACGCAGTATTGCCAATGTGTGTTGGAGATCCGGAACACACTTACAAACACTAACACAACTATTCAGACTATTATTATAACTATGATTATCTAACTAATCTAACTAATATTATAAATGTGAAAGTTTGGATGGATGGATGGATGAATATATGTTTATAAATCTTTGACGCAACTACTGAATAGGATTGGATGAATGTTACACACATAGCTTATTACCTGGATTAGCATAAAGGATGTTTGTCCCGGAAAAATGTTGTGTTCAAGTGGGATCATCAAAAAATTACATAACGCGAATTAAATATGTCGATGTTTCAGGAATATATCCTTCTATCACATCATAATATTTTCAAAAAAAGTTAATCAACTTAATTTTTTTATAACTACTCCACCTGATGGTAAGTGAAAGTGGAGCCAACACACCAAGAAGGTTGCAGGTGGCTAGTAAGGTTGCAGGAGTGAACCGGACTAGCCACCCTTACCCTACCGCAAGGATCCTTCTAATGGTAATCAAAATGCAAAAGAATTAACCCCACCGGATATGGTGGAAGGATCACTTCTTGTTATTACGGTAGTAGATCCATGCTCCTTACAGCACAAATGGGCCAACTCGACCTGGATCAGGCGGACCGTGTGCTTGCTTACCAACCGTCATGAAATAAAAAGCAAAAAAAGTTATTAACAAGGCACCCTATTTGGTTTTTTAAATTAAAGTTTGTTAACGCGTAGTAGCTTCAGGTGAAAGTGAAACGTGACCTGCGTTATTTCGTTAAGCGTAATATATTATATAAAACTCATATCCGCTCCAAAACCGTACTTAGGAGAGCTCACATCAATTCCGCTGACTCATCGACGGATCGTTGCCATGACAACGTGCGCAAAGGAGCAACTTATAAATTGCTTTATCATATTTAAAGAATTAGTATTGGTATATCACCGTTGTAGCGTTGTAGGTAGCGAGACTGCCTTTAATCTGTCTATTCTCATGAACTTGACCTTTTTTAGCGCATTACGTTATGTTGCATATAGATCACGCTATATATGAAATTCCTCTTAATTTAAGACACAATTACCCATAATTGTAAAGCTCTATCATCTATCTTCATAATTTCTGCTTTTATGAATTTGCCAGAGGGGGTTAAGAGGCTTACCTGGTGTTAGGTGATTACCGCCGCCCATGAAGCTCTGCAACACTAGAAGGCATACAGGTTTGTCGCCCTTTTGAGATACAACTGGTTATGTAATTGAAAACTCAACGATGCTTCCTCGGATTAAAACCCCAGATTATCGGTTAATGACTACATTTTCGATCCATTGGACCATCTCTGCGTTTGAGACAGCTAACATGTAAGTCCCAAAAGGTTCAGACATTGCAACTTAGTGTTACACTTACATCCGCGTATGGTTCTAGATGTATTTCCGTTTGAATATAACAAACAATAAAAGATACTGCTTTAGAATTTATAGCGAGTTGTAAAGAATTACTTCCAGAACATACAGATAACGTTTCCGTTGGAGCAATAAAATGTACATCTGCTTGTACACTTATAAGCAATTTATAAATGGATTTGAAGCATATTGTTATTTTTTATATGACCTCACAACCTCGAAGTCTAGAAGTCCATAATAACGCGATTTAGAAGACATTTTCTTTTTTCGCAACCACTCTTTGGAACCAGCTTCTTCTGGCGGTCTTTTCCAACCGATACGACTTGGAAATCTGGAGAAGAGGCTGTTCTTTCCTTAAAGGTCGGCAACGTACCTACATTCGCTCTGGTGTTGCAGATGTTCATGGGTGGTGGTAATCGCTTAACATCAACATAAAATAATGTACGTAACCATAATTTAAATTCTTCTTCATACTAGCATTATTCCCGGTATTTTATTTACCAGGGTCTGCTAATTACTCTCATCCATCGGTTGCCATCTGACCTCCGCAACCTTGAGGGCGAGCCTGTATCTTATTGAATAAGAGCAACACAGACAATTGCTCAGACCGAAAAACAAATTTTAACAAACATCTGCCCGAGCAGGAATCGATCCAGCAACCGTCGAGACTAAAGGCAGACTCGCTACCCACAACGCCACAACGGTGTCAATATATAATTATCTAAATATAATCTCACAGAATGACCCCAACATTTCAAAACAGCGCACAGTCTGACTCTGGCTCAGAATTTACGCCTCCGAATGCCGGATACGCCCGTCCCGTGTTATTTACTTTGTAGAGCTAAAAATCTTTAGATATGACAGAATTTAAACGTCGAATTGGTAAGCTTTTAGATTAAAATATAATTATTGCAAAGAAATTTGTTTGTTTTGCCCTTTTATGTGAAACACAGCAATTAATAATTTAATAATTTTTAAAAAATATTTATAATTGTGTGAGAGCGCTGGAGGCCCAATTTACCATATCTCTCACATGTATTTCAAGTAGCAACGTTGATGACGCTGATGTTTTCATTGAACACTCACTGTAACTGATTTTCATCAAGCCGTTTGCTTGTATATATTATATAAATAATACCATTGATTATATATAAAAAATAAAAAATAAAATTAATGAATAATTTTTAATATGTTCCTGTCTAAATATTTGTAGTCCCTAAACTAAAACGGAGTCAGTTAAAATCTTTCACCGCAGAGCAGTTACGCGTTGCGATTAATTAAAACGGGACCGGAAACAAGTAGGATGAACGAGTCTCATTCATCTCTAAAATGTTGCTCGTTCATTCGGTCACTATCCACTTGGTTAGTTGAATTTAGTTTTGCGGAGAACGAATGGATGGTCATTTGTATGTACTAGGCTATTTCTTTTGGTATTACACAAAACGAAACTAGCTTATTGTGGCTTAGCTGCTGGAAAGCTTTGCATTCTACTTCTGAGTTAATTAAAGAATTAAGTTATGGAAGTTTAAATACATTATCGTGTTGATAACGAGACTGTCTTTAGCCTCGACAGTCGCGGTTTCGATTCCCACTCGGGGTGGATGTTTTATTGATGAATTATTATTTGTGTTTTTTTTTTCTTATGTTAAAAGTTGGCAAACAAGCCTACGGCCCACCTGATAGTAAGTGGTTGCCGTAACCTATGAGCGCTTGCAGCACCATTGGTGCCACTCACGCGTTGCCAATCTCGAGATATTGGTTCTTAAATCTCGTCTGCCCAGTAATTTCACTAGCGTACAGTGCCCTTCAAACCGGAACACAGTAATGCCTAAGCACTACTATTTGGCGGCAGAATGTTTGACACTGCGGTGGTACCTACCTAGCCGGCCTCTTGCAACAAAAGACCTACCACCAGTGTGACTGACTGCACTGGTGGAATAATCTCTACTGTGACAGTACTGTGATTTAGGATTTTTAAGCATAAATATAATTAAATGTACTACAGATTATGCATTGATTATTTTACCGGCGTCGGGACGTGACGATCCCATCGCCCGCTTTTGGGATAACCTCTGTCACAGGAGAGATTATTCCACCAGTGCAATCAGTCGCACCAGTGCGATAGGTCTTTTGTTGCAAGAGGCCGGCTAGGTAGGTACCACCGCAGTGTCAAATATTCTGCTGCTAAATAGTAGGCATTACTGTGTTCCGGCTTGAAGAGCAATGTACGCTAGTGAAATAACTGGGCACAGGAGATTTATGAACCAATATTTCGAGGTTGGTAATGCGTGAGTAGCACCTACTAATGGTGCTGCAAGCGCTCATAGGCTACGGCAACAACTTACCATCAGGTGGGCCGTATGCTTGTTTGCCAACTTTTAACATAAAAATAAAAAAAAAGATTATGTAAATTCATAAATACAGAAAACTATGCGATCAAACTAAAAATAAGAATTAAAATGACCGTGAACTGAAAATTAAGGTTCAGAGCTGGGTTCAGATTCAAATTAGAACGACGTAATAAAATTCTTTTTTAATTTAACTAATTTTTTTTGGCTAACCATACTTAAATTTTTAATAACAGCGGCTTTGACATCATACAAGGGCCGTAAGTGATTCCGATTTTATATTGATCGCATGGTATAACTTTTTCCACAAAACATTGTTCAAAAAAATGTGCGGTCGAGGACTCCCGTCAGGAACGAACTTCCGAATTCAATTCAACTCCGAATGTAATTCGAAATGAAATCTGTATATATTTATAGGTTATATGATAAAAAGAGACAGGGACTGAGAGAGAGAGATAGAGAGAGTTGCGCACCCGGCTGCGCTCTCACTTGCTCGTGTGCTCATTTGCTTGTAGTTGCCTTATACATACACGCATAAATACACAGCATTCGGCATTGTTACGTGACGATTTCCACTAAATCGCACTACCCTAAAAACGCGTTAAAAAACTTCTTTCCAATATAAGTATATCGATTATTCACGCTCAATTCAATTCAATATCAATATACCGCGGACAAAACGGACAAATAATTTCCTATAGTAGAGTATCGTTTTCATTATACATGCAAACAGAGGCGACAAACTTCATTAGGGCTGTGAAAAATGATAATAAATTGACATTTTATTATTAATCTTGATATCTTTTTTATTTTCTTTCATAATTGATCGTGTGCTGTAATTAATTTTTTGTGTTCAATTTCAAAAGGAACACTATTAATGAGCCTCCGCTATTCGCCTGTTGTCCATCTTTCAGCTGTATCTCACGAACTGTATTAGGAAGAGACTTAAAATTTTTGTTGCCACAACAACAAATGCTTTAAAAAAAAAGACTATACATTATTATACTGAATCAGTATAGTAATAATACTATATAATTTTCTAAGGTTGTAGAACAAATTGAAGGAGTCTCATATAAGAAACTTAATATTTTTATTCTACTATACTTTATGTGGGAGTCTAACACAAACCGGGCCTTTCCCCGGGCCGGGTTTGTAGTATATATTATGATGGTGGTACAGTGATGATAAGCGGTCACCTCAGCTACACGAATGCAGAACTTATAGTATCACAACAGCTGTCGACCGACAGTCTACGAAAGTACTTTTTTTTTTTAAAGTGTATTGCTTTTGGACCCACGCTGTCAAGCGTCACCGAGTGGGGAAGTCGGGTACTGAGACCCAGCTGTGAAAAATAGAGCCCATGCAATTTGATTCTGTCCTGACGGTGCCTCCTGTGAGGCCGAGTCGTGGCTAAGGACGTCATCCAGAATGGAGGATACGCTCGGAGCGCTTACGAAAGTGTACAAGCACGACAAAGAACGACGAGATAAATGCCCATACTAATTTAGACCTTTGACCTACATAGTCGGCGCTAGTAGTACCATTAGTATAAGGGGGAGATAGTAGAAATATTTTAAATCTACGACAACCTTATTTTTCACGTATTAGTGAATTTTATTAGTTAAATTATTTTTACTTAATTTTTTGCCATATAGTATTTTTTATTGACACCGTTGTGGCGTTGTGGGTAGCGAGTCTGCCTTTAGTCTCTACGGTTGCGGGTTCGATTCCCGCTCGGGCAGATGTTTGTTAAAATTTCTGTCTCGGTCTGGGCGTTTGTCCGTGTCCCCACCGTGCCTCGGAGAGCACGTTAAGCTGTCGGTCCCGGTTATTATCAATAACATCTTATAATAACCGTTAACTCTTGATAAGTGAATTGCTCTTATCCAATGAGTTACTGGTTCGCCCTTAGGGTTGCGGGGTCAGATGGCAATCGCTCCGTGTAAAAACTAGTAACCTGTCAAATCCGGATAAGAGTAATAAGCAGACCCTGGGTACATAAAATACCGGGAATAATGCTAGGATGAAGAAGAAGAAGTATTTTTTATTTACACATGTTTAACGCATGTCGTGTTTAACTTTAAGTATTTTTTACATATAAGTCTTTTTTTTAACTAATTAATATATCTTTCATTGTAGATAATTGTTGGTAAACCAAAATAAATAAAATAAAAATAAATAAATTAGTACCAACCCTAATGTAGTTCCAAGCTAAACTAAGTGAGATCTCATCGCCTGCATAAGATAGTGTTTACTACACTTCGATACTTCATAGTTTGACTTGCAGCCCGTTCCCTACAACTTTGTTGTGAGGTTATTTCATTTACATAATAATAGCATCTGCCCGCGGCTTCACTTCGTAAATAACGATTGGTTCCCCATACAATCTTTCGTCCGCTATTTCAACCTATGCAAGCCTTCTTTCACAATTAAAAATATTCTCAAGTTCTAGTCTATCTTTGAACTGAATTTTATCAAAATCATATTTACACTGGTGGTAGGTCTTTTGTTACAAGAGGCCGGCTAGGTAGGTACCACCGCAGTGTCCAATATTCTACCGCCAAATAGTAGTGCTTAGGCACTACTGTGTTCAGGTTTGAAGGGCATTGTACGCTAGTGAAATTACTGGGCGAACGAGATTTAAGAACTAATATCTCGAGGTTGGCAACGCGCGAGTGGCACCTACTAATGGTGCTGCAAGTGCTCATAGGCTGCGGCAGCCACTTACCATCAGGTGGGCCGTATGCTTGTTTGCCAACTTCTAACATAATAAAAAAAAAAAAAAAAAAAAAAAAAAAAAAAAAAAAAAAGTTCTGAGGTATGGGCATGAAAGCTTGACAAAGAGACGGGGTTACTTTGGATAGACGGATTTAAAAACATAAAAAATTGCGAGGGAGCATACTCTTGACACCGAAGTGGAGACTCAGATTGAAACAGGGATTTAACGCTTAGATGGTCATGAGAAAAACATTTTCAGGAACTAATACATTTCTTATTAACGCGACACACTCAACGACATACTCAACGGCCCACATTAGGATAGTGATATTCTGTGTCGGGGGTCCGGAAACACATACAAAGACAAGGACAAATACACCAAGACCGGAAAATATGCTTGCATGGTCAATACAAACATATTATGCTCCGAGCCCGAATCGAACCCGCGACCTGTGGCGTTTAAGGCAGGTTCGCTACCGCTACCCCACAACGTCGTCAAGATTTCTTATCATTTTAAACCTAATCTAATATATATAACTAATATTATAAATGTGAAAGTTTGGATGAATGGATGGACGTTTTTTACTATTTCACACAAAAATACAAACATAGATTATTACCTTTATTAGCATAAATTGTACTTTTTATCCCGGAAAAATATTAAGTTCCCGTGGGATCATCAATAAACTACATAATGCAAGCGGAGCCGTGGGCACAGCTAGTATTATAAATGTGAAAGTTTGGATGGATGGATGGATGTTTGTTACTCTTTCACGCAAAAACTACTGGACAGATTTGGATAAAATTGGATACATACATAGCTTATTATCTTGATTAGCATATAGAGTACTTTTTATTCCGAAAAAATGTTGGATTTCCGTGGGAACATAAAAAAAAACTACATAATGCGAGCGGAGCCGTGGGCACAGCTAGTCTTACAAATATTAAAAATGTGAATGTTTGGATGGACGGATGTTTGTTACTCTTTCACGCAAAAACTAGCGGACAGATTTTGATAAAATTTGGTACACTCATAGCTTATTATCTGGATTAGCATATACGGTATTTTTTACCTGGAAAAATCACAACAACACACAATAAATCAAAAGTAAATGTACAGTGAATTACATCAATTAGTTAGTTTTAGTACTTATCTAACAAACTTAACTTGGAATTGGTATTATAAAATTTAAAAGAAAATTCTTCAGACGCAATTAAGCTAGCATTGAGAAAAGATTCTACTCCAAGATTCTTAAAATGGTAGTTAGTTAATCTTGCCAGAATTAAAGGTATTATCAGAGGCAATAGTTCTGCAAGAATGATAGCAAAAATCCTCGGAATAAATTCGAGTCAGTAAAATACTGGTGCCGTTCAGTTTATTTAGCGTTTAAATTTTTAGAATTTGTTAAATCTTTCAGAGTGTTTTATTTGCTTTGTTTATTTATTATGGTTTTAATTCTGTATAAGGTTAAATAGTATATCAACACTAATTATAAAATGGATTCTATTCAAAATACTTTTAAGCTTGACGACGTTGTGGCGTAGCGGCAGTGAACACTCGGAGCAGATGTTTGTATTGTGGGTGTGTTTGTTATTGTCACTGTGTATGTTTCCGGACACAAGATATAATTATCCTAATGGGGGTTGAGTGTGTATCGTTTGTTTATTATTAATAAATAGAAAAAAAAGTTATAGATAAATTATAGTGTAATAGGAAATGAATGTACATGTATTCACATCTCATTAACATGTAACTTTTATTGAGCTTGTATGCATGACTTAACATATTAACATGACTGTTGCAGCGGAAGCGATAATGGGTGGTTACTATGTGGTTACATATAATTTGACCACAGAACTACGAATTTAGTAGAAATGGCATTACCGCATTGCTCAGATATATTATTGAAGCAGTCGCTATAACTTTTATTGAATTAATCGAAGCAGTTGAAATTTTACTTAATTATTCAACAAATTTTCTTTTATTTTATTACAGTTTTATGATTTTTCTTTTTACCCCTATTTAATAATTTGTAAATGCGAAACTGAAGAAATAACCTGTTCAATTAACATTCTATCTTCTTCGTCCTAGCATTATACCCGGTATTTTTTATTTTACCCAGGGTCTGCTTATTACTCTTATCCGGATTTGACAGGTTACAGTTACAGTTCAATTAACATTCTATATTAAATAAAAAATATTTAAACTATTAAAAAATTGGTTTAACATTTTAGTTGAATTAACATAAAATAATTAATAATATGTATAATATTTTACTAAAATATTATAACTACATGCAATAACTCTGACAACATGAAGATTCTCAAATTCCATATTTCGTACATACATACATGCTAACAACATAATATCAATATTAAGTGACGACGTTGTGGCGCAGCGGTAGCGAACCTGCCTTAAACGGCACAGGTCGCGTGTTCGATTCCCGCTCGGAGCATAATATGTTTGTATTGACCATGCAAGCATATTTTCCGGTCTGTGTGTATTTGTCCTTGTCATTGTGTATTTTTCCGGTCCCCCGACACAGGATATCAATATCCTAATGGGGGCCGTTGAGTGTGTAGCGTTTATTTATTTATTTATTGTTTTATTTATTTACATATAAGATTATTTTAATTTGCACGTTGAAAGTTCAAATGGTATCATTTCTCTTATTCTTTATTCTGTGAATTTGAAAATGGTACCGAACTCTTATTGTTATTGCAACGACTACATCCCAATGAAAACAGACCACGTAATGATCGAGGCTTATAAATGGATATATTTCTCATTTGCTTTAGTTACAATTTAATAAAAGTTGATGACGCTGTGGACACCGTTGTGGCGTTGTGGGTAGCGAGTCTGCCTTTAGTCACGACGGTTGCGGGTTCGATCCGCGCTCGGGTAGATGTTTGTTAGAATTTCTGTTTCGGTCTGGGCGTTTGACTTGTGGGTCGTGCCTCGGAGAACACGGTAAGCTGTCGGTCCAGTTGCTATCACATAACATCTGATAATAATCGTTAACTCTTGATAAGTAAATTGATCTTATCCAATGAGTTACTGGTTCGCCCTTAGGGTTCCGGAGGTCAGATGACAATCGCTCCGTGTAAAAACTAGTAACCTATCAAATCCGGATAAGAGTAATAAGCAGACCCTGGGTAAAGAAAATACCCGGAAAAATGCTAGGACGGAGAATAAAAGTTGATGACAATAATATAAAATAATTACCAGTCAAGTGCGTTGTGGACCACGCACAGTTGAAACTAAAGGGTTCCACAGCTTGGTTATGAAGAATCTTAAGGACTTTAAAAATAATAACGAATTAAATTCGACCGCAAAAATAAGTTGGTAATTTCATAGTAATTATCAAAAGTAATATGAAAAACAAAGTTATGGGAAAAACTTATATATCTCGTAAATTTGTAGACCTATCTTCTTCAAACCAAATGTGGTTGAAATTTTATTTGATGTCCTATAAGCTCGAATTTTTCCAGAATTTTAAACCCCATAGTTCAAAAGTTAGAGGGGGCGGACACCATTTTTATGACTTTAAGAGCTAAAATCTCAACAACTACTGGATTAATGAAAAAAGTCAAAATCAAACCTCCTTATTATTTTGAAAGACCTATCCAAAGATATCTCACATGTTGACATACGTTTTTCAAAACTCAGTTACATGTATGGACTGCTACCCTTCATTTTAATATATTTTAAGATTTCATTACAAAATCGTTGTGCGGTTCATAGAATACACCTATTTAGTAAATTTCGTATAGATAGAGCCAATGGTCACCGAGTAAAATGACTGTGACATAAGGACGGACGGACAGACGGACAGACGGACAGACGGACGGACGGACAGACGGACGGTCGGACAGACGGACATGACGAAACTATAAGGGTTCCGTTTTTGCCATTTGACTACGGAACCCTAACAAGCAAGTATACGGTCATACCTGATGATAAGCGGTTGTCATAGCCTATGATCGCTTTTTTTATGTCAGAGGTAGCAAACGGCCAAGAGGCTCACCTAATGTTGAACATCTGCAACATCAGAGGGCATGCAGATGCTTCCGCCCTTTAGGATACAACTGGTTAGACGCTGGCTGACCTCGAAACGCGACTGACGAGCAGTCACTTCACGAGTTTGTCACCAACGTACGGTGGCAGCTAACCAGGCAGGCCTTTTAAGCCTTTTTTCCTTCACCGTTAAGTACGACGTTAATTTGAAATACAAATAAAGCACTTGACAACTCAGACCTACTTGCCAAGATTTGAATCTGCGACCTTCGGTTAGATTATTCACTTTCGATCGTTTGAAAAATTGGGCCATTTTTAGTTATTACTCACGCGTTGCCAACCTCCGGGTGTTGGTTCTTAAATCGTCTTTGCTCAGTATTTCACTAGCAACAGCGTCCTTCAAACCGAAACACAGTAATGCAAAATACACTACTACTTTTCGGTAGATTTCCTGACACTGCGGTTGAACCTACCTAGTCGGCCTCTTAAAGGTCTACCACCAGTAAGTTCAACGAATATTGAACTATAAATAAACAGTAGTCTAGCTTATATAATAAACTTATCCCTCTTAAATTTCGTTGCATGTTCTTTAATTTTAATCTCAAAGAATCAAGGTCTGCTAAAAGATTGTGTTTTCCTTAATTTCGTCTCAGATCTTAAATAAGAAAAGTCAATGGACGTTTTCACATCAAAAGACAAAGCGAACGGACACAACTTTTATATAAACAAAAAGAACTCAGACTTGCGATTGTCCTGCTAGTTAAGTGAATTAAAAAACAAGTTCGTTTGTACGAGATAAAGAAAGGAAATACGAAGGTTTCATTCTTAAAAAATATCTATTAACTAAAGTATAACTAACAATTTTTTATAGGTAATAGTAACGCGCAACTCTTATGAGCGTTGACACGCTTATAAGCTCGTATATTAATATGCTACTAACACTCGCCACCACTGGTTCGAGCGTTAACGCCGGGATACGCCCGCGTTTACGCGCGTTCGGCTTTTTAAAGCGCCAAATAAAGAGCGCGTATCTACATAACTAAGCCGAAATTTTCGGCGTCTGGATATGACGACCCCATCGCTCTCTGTTGGGAAATCTCTATCAAAGCAGAGATTATTGCATCAGTGCAATCAGTCACACTGATGGTAGGTGTTTTCTTGCAAGAGGCCGGCTAGGTAAGTACCACTGCAGTGTAAAATATTCTACCGCTAAATAGTAGTGCTTAGGCATTACTGTGTTCCAAATTGAAGGGCACTGTAGGCAAGTGAAATTACTGGGGTAAAAAGATTTAAGAAACAATAAAAAGACAACTGTATACGCTGAAAAAATATCTGATCTGTTCCCTCATTCTTACAACCTGGGGTCCTTCAAACGAGGCGTGAAGAGGCACCTTGTGGGTAGGCAGGGCGAGGATGGCTAGTACAGTTCGCCTTCATATTAGCCACCTTCGCGTGACGACTCCACTTCCACTTACCATCAGGTTGAGTAGAGTCATTTGCCCTCCAGCGTTATTTAAAAAAAAAATTTAGTATTAAGAGATCGAATACAAGATCTATTTTCATAAGTTCACAAACATGGTCCCATTGTTAAAGACGTCTCAGACGAAGCTACTGTTATGAATATTCATCGCATTGTACCTTCAATGGAAATGACCGTATTCATTAATAACGTTTTGTGAGACTTTGATTAATAGCCCGTTGACTAGGACTGATGTAGTTCGGGTTACATCGATTTTGATATAGCAAAGTTATATTGAAGTGGTTTCAGACCAACGTTTTATGTGCAGTGTCTAAGTGTGTACATAAGATATATATGCGCCTTTTACGACACGGAAACCATTGTGGCGTTGTGGGCAGCGAGTCTGTCTTCAGCCTCGATTGCAGGTTCGATTCCCGCTCGGACAGATGTTTGCATTGATTTTACAAATATCTGTTTCGGTGTGAGTATTTGTCATTGTGAGAACCCCATCGTGCATCGGTGAGCACGTTAAGCTGTCGGTCCCGCTTTTATTCAAATTAAGTAAATGGCTCTTATCCAATGAGTTACTGGTTAGCTCTTAGGGTTACGGAGGTAAGATGGCAATGGCTCCGTGTAAAACCGGGAATAGATCTAGAAAGGAAGCGCCTTTTAGAAAACGCTCGTACTGTGTCGACGCACTTATAAGCTTTTATAAGCGTAGTATAAAGCTCACTAACACTCACCGCCACCGGTTTGAGCGTACACGTCAGAATAAGCCCGTTTCTACGCGTTATGCTTCTTATAGTCGGCTAGGTAAATGGAAAACGACCTCGCCGGCGGTAACCTACCCGCTGGTCCGATCAAGTAAAAACGCTCACTGACTTACCTGTTACATCCGCCCTAATACATACATGAATGGAGCAATATAATAATAAAAGCTACACAGACCTTTCAGACTGGACACGACTCTCAGCATTGAAGACACACATTTGCGACAGAGAAGAAGCGTGTTCAACTTTATGACGCTGGAGAAAAAACGTGCTAGTCAGAAACCACCGTTGTATTATTTATGCATTGACTTACAAGAATTCAAATTTTTCAGTTTCAAAGCAAAACGAGTAAGTTCCTTTTTACACTCTCCGGTTGCCCGGTAGCCGGCGCTGGGTATCCGGTAACAAAATGTATGGGCATGTAAGGCAGCTTTCACACGTACCGGCGTAATTTTGCTCGGCAAGCGGTCGCTGTACACGCCCGATTCACCACTGTGCGTACGAGCTACTAGATTCAAAATTGGGTCGTGTTGAGTCAAATGCAATTAAGTTATTTAAAGTCAGTTTAGTTCAAATTTTCAAAGTGTACACTCTACGATATAAATTTTGTACAACCGACAACATAGATTAAACAATTCTAGTTCGTATATCCATACAAATAAACATTTTATAATGGAAGCTTTGTACATCTGAAGCGTCCATCCTGTCCTGTATTGTTTTAAAACTTTATGCTTAGTTCGAGTTTTTTCGACCTGTATAAATAATGTTAATTAAAACTTTATTATGAATGGGTTACGCTGCAAATGTTTGAATTGTCAGAATTGTTTTAAAACCGTAATTACGTGGATATTTAGTTGAAAAACAGTGAAAAGTTTTCTCTTAAATATTACTTTACCTACAACGGAAGGAAGTTAATGTTTTCCTTTTATATTTGTAGGTGCAGACCCTATGCTTAGGGTGCACAAGCGAGGAGTGCAAGAGGCCCTTTACGTGATGAACCCTGAGCATCAGTGAACTCGGATAGTTCACCGATGACAACCGATGGTATCTTATGTCGCTGTCGCTCAGTTACTTCTCTTAATTATCGGGCCCTGCGACATCAGAGTTTAAAACTGGCAGGCAGAAAAAGAAAACCTCTTTAAAAATATGATGTTCGATCGTAGAAGGAAATAACCTCATTAAAAAGTTAGTCTCGGATTAGGCTGCTCCAGGGCGCCCTGCTTTGACGTTTGCGTTTGGGCCTTAGAAGCCGGAAGATGGAATCACGCCCATCGTTCGTAGAGGGAAACAACCTCATTAAAAATTTAGTCTTGATGAAAGGGCTTCTACGGCTCCCTTTATTGATGATCAGCACTACGTCGCGTTTGATTGCGTAAGACAACCCGTAGCGTTCCAGTATGGTACAGGCGGGTTGTTGGGCTTAGTGGATACTTAGCTCGATTAATAAGCGGTGAGTCCCACACTACTACTACTTAGTAGTGGTGCGCGTTAATGCATTTTCCCACGTTAAAAAAGTATGTATAAGCAAAACACTCCGAACTCTATGGTACTGGTGTTCAGTATAAACAGACTGGCTTAGCTGCAGAAGCTCTTTCAAGGGCCTTTGAATGGTTTTATCCTGTGTCCGAAAACACACACAAACAGAACCAAAAGCACCCAGACTGGAACTTTTAAAAGTCCACGGCCAAAGCTGCCTAACTTGGCTTTATCAATTATTAAAACCTACTAACATCTAAGCGGCTCCGAAGAGCTAAGTAGACGAATTTAAGTGCAAAATGATGCTTCAATTGTTCAACGGTAGAATGACCACTACCATAACGCAAGAGTTACAGGTTCGACCCTGACCTCCTTGGGCTATTGTCGTACCACTTCTAGTTCAAGCTCTGAGCGTATAGTGGCAATAGGGATATTAGTAATTACTTGAAAAATCTTTTTTTTCGGAATTTGTATTGCTGTTGGCCCTACTGGCCTAGACAGCAACACCGGGTGGGGGGGCCGAGTACAGAAACTCAGCCGTGATAAAGGGGCAGCCCTCACGGGGGCTCAAATTTGATTCCGTCCTTAGGGTGCCTCCTGCGAAGCCGAACCACGGCTAAGGACGTCATCGGAGATGGAGGCAGCGCTCCAAATGCTGAAAAATCATTGCTTAGTAATTATTATTAAAAAAAAAAAGTATTACATTCAATAACGTCTACTCACTGGCATTATTCTTGTACAATTGAAAAAAATGTATTCGACTGAATGTAAACGGTGTCAGAACGAAAGTGAATGGTTGTTAATATTTCAAACTCACTGAATTGTCACAGTTCAGAGCGACTAGCGTGTTTGTCTATCTCCGTATTTTGAATGAATGGAAACTTCGCTGCACTAGTTACTCGATATTTCACTCATTATTGCAGATATAGTATAGTGCTTATGACGCGGCCCCACCGCTGCACACACTGTGTACGGCCACGCGACATATGCATGTTAGCCGTTTCAATTTGTTTGTTTGAAAAAATTAGTCTGTTTCCCGAATACCCACGACTATGTACAACTGCGCATTTTTATGTATGTATAGCGTTGATAGCTTGAGCTACGTGGGTTACAAGCCACGTATCTAGTAATGACGTCAAGATCTCGTATTTGTAAATAGCGTGTTCCTGGATTGCAGTGGACGATATAAAATATTTTATGTGCAGCGGTGAGACCGCACCCTTACGCTAACGATACTGGATATGTTACTCAAATATTATTTATTTATTTATCAGGCCCTTTTATTTATTGGGCGTGATTGGCTCTTAAGTTCTGAAAATCATGTATTTATATAAATTAACCACTATGTCATAGTGGTAGCGGACTTGCATAAATGCCATTAGGTCGTTGACTTAATTCTTATTACTTTTTATGAGAATAATTTGGTGATTGTGGATCACAATTAGGGGTTGTCGTATCATATAAGTACTTGCAACACCATTCGCTTGTAGGTGTCGCGATATTGATTCATAAATGTCAATTGCTCAGTTTACTACGATGTCCTTCAAATGAAACGAAAAACGGTAATACATAATACAATATTTTGACACTGCGTTAGTACCTACCTAGCCGGCCTCTTGCAGTAAAAGACATACCGCCAGTAAAGTAACAGTCACTCGGGGCAGAAGTATTGACCATAAAGGAAAGTGTACCCGTATGAGTTGATTCGGCTTGTGTTTATATGTATTTCTGGACCCCCCACACGTTTTATTACTCTCCTGCTGGGGACCATAAAATGTGTACATAATGTGTACAAAAGGTTATATTATATACATTATATATAATATAACCTTTTGTACACTTTTGTAAGGTTATATACATTATATAACCTTTTTATGGTTTTTTTTAAGTAAAATAAACAGCCAACTTCCTATATTTCGATATTCAGGTCTTAGAAAACTAGTTTAGAAATTCTTTCACAGAATCTAGTGTAGCGAATTTTAAAGCATTCTGTATTCCCTTTGAGAATTAAGTTACGAGTTTTAGACATTTCCTTTGATGTTTTAATATATCAATGTTATATGGTATCCTTCTGATTTTATTTTGTCGGTAAAAATAAATGTTACATTTTATATTATAAATTTAAATATTTAATTTCATTTCACAAATTTATAACTTAAAATAAAACGACTATAATAAATTATTATGATAATATACTATTTTTATATGCGCTTCATTTATATCCGTCATTTCAATTAACGCTTATTTTTACGGACAGAATAAATCCAAAAGTATACCATATAACATTGATAAAAGTTAACTCAGGTTTTGTAATCTATAAGTCGCTATTGAAGAAGTAAAAGCTCGTTTTTGAAGCGCGTATAGATGCGTATAGGCACCCCATTTAGCACATTCGCACTCGACGTATAAATATCACGCGCTTATAAGCTCGTGATATTTTTAGAATAATACGCTTCACGCACCCGCCACCACCGGTTCGAGCGTACACGCCGGAATAAGCCCGTGTACTTGGGTTCGGATTTTTAAAGCGCGAAACAATTAAGCGCGCGTATCAGCGCGTATGTCGAAACCGTACTTAGAGCAAAGGTATTTTGAGTAGCAGGCCGTATAGCTTGATACATTTAGTAGCATTTTAAGAAGCAAATATTCCATCATAAGATAAAATACAATTTCATGAATACTATCTATTTTAATGATACCATAAAAATTCTCTCAATCTGTCGAAATGAAAATTATTTAACGCTTACTTTATTGCCTTTAAAGATTCAACGGAACAGTAATAAAATCAAAATCAAAATTATTTTTATTCAAGTAGACTTTTAAAAGTACTTTTTAATAGTCAAACGCTACCGACGGTTCGGAAGGTTGATTCTATCGAGAAGAACCGACAAGAAACTCGACAGTTACTTGTTCAAATATATGTTTTTTACAATTGTATTCTTTCATATAAAATTTGATTCTTGAATGAGATCCAGCAATATTAAGAGTCGCAAGCATTTTTATCGATAAAATATTCCTCTAACGAATAATAGGCTTTATTGATAAAATAATTCAACGTCAATTGATATTATAATGTTCATGTTCAAACCAGAAACAAATATTTTTTATTAGATTGATTAACCAAAACTTTCAGGCATATAGAAACAATGTTTAAAAAATTACTTTTTTGATTTTATTAATGCATAATTATACTTACATATTCATTTAGTTAAGAGATGTTTCCATCTCCGATGACGTCCTTAGCCATGGTTCGGCTTCGCAGGAGGCACCCTAAGGACGGAATCAAATTTGAGCCTCCGTGAGGGCTGTCCCTTTATCACGGCTGAGTCTCAGTACTCGGCCCCCGCCCGGTGACGCTGTCAAGGCCAGTAGGGCCAACAGCAATACACATTCCGAAAGAAAAATAAGAGATGTGTCATAACAAAGAAAAACTTTTATATTACTTGAAAGCAAACACTTTGATTTTAATACTTTAAGCTAATGGAACTAAATTATACAAATGGTCTCAAAATATTTGAAATTAAGCCTTAATCCTCGCCAACATCGGCGCCTCCACAAAAGAGGGGCCCCACAAAGGGGACCCCCACTATAGAGACTTCGGAAAAAATCTTTCTAAATTCCAACTAATAAATAGTAGTAAACATAATTTCCTTTGATATTTTCTTTTTGCTGTTTTACTTTTACCTACTAAAATTTTATTTTAAGTAATTCCTGTTTCCGATTACACACTTTAACGGCGTCGGGATGTGACGACCCCATCGCCCGCTGTTGGGATAACCTCTGTCACAGCAGAGATTATTCCACCAGTGCAATCAGTCGCACTGGTGGTAGGTCTTTTGTTGCAAGAGGCCGGCTAGGTAGGTACCACCGCAGTGTCCAATATTCTGCCGCCAAATAGTAGTGCTTAGGCATTACTGTGTTCCGGTTTGAAGGGCACTGTACGCTAGAGAAATTACTGGTCAGAGGAGATTTAAGAACTAATATCTCGAGGTTGACAACGCGTGAGTGGCGACTACTAATGGTGCTGCAAGCGCTCATAGGCTACGGCAACCACTTACCATCAGGTGGGCCGTATGCTTGTTTGCCAACTTGTAACATAAAAAAACACCTATTAATATATGCACAAAAATTTGGAGCAATCGCAAAATCCGGCCCTGAGCTATCCATAAAGTAATCATATTTACAAAACATAAATCGGTAAAAATCTATATATAATATTGTTATGAATTCCAACAAAAGATTTAGCAAATAAAATAAATAACATCTGTTTATTACGACCGAGATGCTACACATCTTATATTGAAGTGGACAAACAGAGGGCCCTAGATATTTTCACATAAAAACCCTTTTTTATTCGTTACACTTGTACGAAGGTCAACTATTACTAAAGATGTGGGTCAAATAATAGGTGTTAGCGATTAATTCTATACCTTCTACTTAAGTTTAAAAGTTTGGATTTTTTTTGTGGCGGTTGGCAAACAAGCATGCGGTCCGCCTGATGGTAAGCGGTCACCGCTACCTATGAAAGCTTGCGATTCATATATATTTTGCTCCTTCCAATTTAAGTTGATCTCTAGTAGAAAAACCGTAATACTTTCTTACGGATTTTTTTAGCTGCAATACATAGAAATTAACTAAAGTATATAAATAGTAAACTAGTCGCAAAAGTATAACATAAATAAAGAAAAAAAAATGAAGTGTTTTAAGAACACACTACTACAAACACTATTAATAATTTAAAAGTTTAGATATATTTACATAGAATATAAAGGTTACCTACCTTTTGACCGAGTGTCAATAGTTTATAATAATTAAATAATATTTTTTTTAATATAAATTTAATGTTTTATTCGATATATTTTTAAAAAGATCTGAAGGTAAGTTATTAATTATTCGGGGAATAATGTATTCGGTAGTTCGCTTGCCATACATATTGTTTGCACGCAGTGTGTGAAGGCGATTCGCAGAAATGGCCCGGGTGCGTACAGAATGTTTGATTTTATTAAAAATTAAACGCATCTTTGTTTTTCTTTCCATAGAGTTAGATTTTATTATTATTAACATTGATTGTCAATAATAAATAATAAATAAATAAACGCTGCACACTCAACGGCCCCCATTGGGATAGTAATATCCTGTGTCGGGGTCCGGAAACATTCACAATGACAAGGACAAATACACCCAGACCGGAAAATGCATGCTTGCATGGTCAATACAAACATATTATGCTCCGAGCGAGAATCGAACCCGCGACCTGTGGCGTTTAAGGCAGGTTCGCTATCGCTGCACCACAACGTCGTCACATTCAAATACTTGGTAGATAGCGAAATTTCGATCCTACCGCGTATTTTGAGACACGTTTCGTTTTTGCTTTGACCAAACGTCTTCGAAGGGCTCAACAACGCTCGTAAAACACAAGATTTCTGATGGTCATAATGTTCAGATTTCGGGGCTTTATGCCACTGATGAATTTCTATCTCTATTATTCTTTAAATACACTAATAATATAATTATTTACGTTTAAAGTACTTTAAAGAACTTCTTCTAAGTTCGTTTTCACGATTTTTGATCATCAATATTTTTGTACAATGGGATTGACATGTTCGTCTCGAATAAAAATCCCAAAATAAATAAAGAGAAAAAAAAAAAAAAAAAAAAAAAATATTTTTGTTTCAAATTTCAGTTCTTCTTTGGTGTATAAAAACATAAACAACCGCAGTGTCCAATATTCTGCCCAAATAGTAGTGCTTAGGCACTACTGTGTTCCGGTTTGAAGGGCACTGTAGGCTAGTGAAATTACTGGGCGAACGAGATTTAAGAACTAATATCTCGAGGTTGGCAACGCGCGAGTGGCACCTACTAATGGTGCTGCAAGCGCTCATAGGCTGCGGCAGCTACTTACCATCAGGTGGGCCGTATGCTTGTTTGCCAACTTCTAACATAAAAAAAAAAAAAAAAATTTTAGTTCTTGCCCATAGAGTAATGAAATCCGATGTTATAGTCATGTTTTTTTTAAAGAATATAAGCAATGCTTTTTCAAGGCATTACTAATATTTCTATTGCTCCTCCAAATAAGCTCAAAGCTTGCGCTAGAAGTGGGTACGACAATAGTCCAAGAGGGTCAGGATCGTACCCGCGACTCTCGTGTTAACGGAACGAAGTAGGCGCTTCTACCGTTGAGCTATTGAGGCTGCATTGGTGTC
The DNA here is from genome assembly GCA_023373885.1 of Hestina assimilis. Lineage (NCBI taxonomy): Eukaryota > Metazoa > Arthropoda > Insecta > Lepidoptera > Nymphalidae > Hestina > Hestina assimilis. The sequence continues at coordinate 9,342,760 of CM041761.1, read as the reverse complement.
TTTATTGTGATACGCAATCTAAATTTTTTTCTATACGGATTCTTCTTCATTCATTCATTCTTTTAATTCCCGGTATTTTTATGTACCCAGGGTCTGCTTATTACTCTTATCCGGATTTGACAGGTTACTAGTTTTTACACAGAGCGATTGCAATCTGACCTCCGCAACCCTAAGGGCGAACCAGTAACTCATTGCATACGAGCAATTTACTTATCAAGAGTTAACGATTATTATCAGATGTTATTGATAATAACCGGGACCGACAGCTTAACGTGCTCTCCGAGGCACGGTGGGGAGACCCACACGGACAAACGCCCAGACTGAGACAGAAGTTTGAACAAACATCTGTCCGAGCGGGAATCGAACCCGCAACCGTCGAGACTAAAGGCAGACTCGCTACCCACAACGCCACAACGGTGTCTTTCTCTATATGGCTTATAATTGTTTTTTTTAATAATGAGAATTACATTACAAAATAAATAAGGAACATTGATTAACATCTTTGAGATATAACGTTACGAAGAAAATAATATTTCTTAGAAATCTTTCGCGTATCGTAGCAAAATTAGTTGTTGACGCGAAAAAACAACTTTCGCTCTCTCAGAATTCCATGAAATAAAACAATACATGTTTATATACAATTTCTTATTAGCAAAGTTAATAGGAAACAGAAAATTGGCTTCACATTAAAATAACAACTAATTATAATTTCTATACCTTTTAAGAATACCTGTTTTATACAATGTTAAGTCACAGCCCCACTGCTGCGCACGGTGCGGCTACACTAATATTATGTATATGTGGGAGATTATGATTTTTCTTAATGTTTTTAAAATTAAAGGTAGTGCAATTGACTACTCGTCCCCGCCATTTGACGTGCAAGCCTACATATAAATAGCCATAGGGTCTGTCAACAGATCATTCCCGATGACGTCCCAAGTCTAGGCTCGACCTCGCAGGAGGGGCCCTTGGGACGGATTCAACTTGTGCCCCGCGTGGCAGTCCATCTTTTACCGGCCGAGGTCTCCAGACCCGGCCCCCACCGGTGACGCTGTCAAGGCCACTAGGGCCAACAGCAATGGACATTCCGAAAAAAAAAAAATCAACAGATCAGAAGTTGTCCGGCTGTGGACACAGCACGACGGTGCTCTGAACTGTTTCAGGTCGGGTAATTATAAAACTTCCATATGTTGTTATTATGTTTAAGTAACTAAGTAATAATCATGTGATTATTCGTATAATAAATTGTTTGTCTAGTACTTGTGTGTTATAATTATAATAAAATATTACGACTACCCACTACTTCTGAGTTTTTCATATCCATTCTCCCACATATTGCTTCGATTTATTTATTTATTTATTTATTTATTTATTTATTTATTTCGTATGGCACACAAAACAGGTAACAACTACAAATAATTTAACATAAACATGAGTTAAAAGTTTTAGACAAAGTTGGCACCCAAGAACATGTGTACACATCTTAACTAAATACTGAGCTAGCTACAGTTACTTATAATCGAATGAAATTGAAGATTCCATAATTATTTATACTAAGATTATTAATATACTGCTTGTTTTTATATACAATCATAATAATATATAAAATAGCTTAAAATAATAGTCACGACGCGCACAAATTCGAGGTGTGATGTTCTTAAAGCGTATGATTCAAGAATATGCTGAACTACGGTCATGTATAGTTTGTTATGCTATAGAAATGTAGATACATATTGTCGAAGAAACTAGTCCATGCTGCTAATATGCTAATATGCGTAATAGTGTGCGCCGCAATGGGTCACCGAGTTTATTGGAATTTTTCAATAGTTTGATATTAGTAGTACTTTATAAACGATCATAGAAAGGCGTCAAAAACTAAGAGAACTAAAAACTAAAAACCAGTCAATTGCGTGTCTCACATAAAGGTTCAAGTTTCTTGTATATGGATACCTTTTTAAATTGAAAGAAAATTTGTTCATGTTTCTTAAATTGTTAATGCGACTGCCATAGAAAATTTCAACCATACATCTGGTACAGTTTATGAGATACAGCAAGAAACGTAAAAATATCAAGGTTTTTGTACCCCCTCTTTATTTACACATTCTGTCAAAAATTCAACCATCTATCTATTACGAAGCGTGAGTTACACAGCCTGCTGACGGAAAGACGAACGGACAACGAAGGTTTAGTAATAAGGTTCCGTTGTTACCCGTCCGTAGGGAACCTTAAATGTTAATAATATAAGATAAATATCCTATAATTTCTATATTGATAATATTAAGAAGTCTTACCGCAAACACATTTATAGAATAGCCGATATTGAAGATTGAATTTGGCACGGTAATTACGAAAGTTAGTGCGTCTGCCAAAAGACCCATTAACCACAATTCCTTCGTACATTAATTATTCCAAATATTCATTTTAAAATCGTAGTAGTAGTAGTTTTCAAAATAAAGCTACCTTCTTTTTCAAAGTTTGCTTATTACTTTTATGGGGATTTGAAAGGTTACTAGTTTTTACGCAGAGCGATTGCCATCTGACCTCCGTAAACAACATTGGATAAGAGCAATTTACTTATCACGAGTTCGCAATTATTATCAGATACTATGTAATAAAAACCGGGTCAGCTTAACGTGCTCTCCGAGGCTCGACATCGTAAACCATCTCGTATTTTATAAAATCCGTCAAAAAAAAAATCTCGTAAAATCCACTAGGGGTTTTATTAATTCTCATGTAAAGTTTTTTTTACGAGCAAACCACTTCACGAATGCCTTTAGTCTTTTATGAAGATCCTCTCTGCCTTTTAAATCCTCACAATCGTAAAACACGACACGCAATATGTAGGATGAAGAGAGTTATAAAAGATCGTCTATCTAAAAAGTTGGATTTTTCTTGTCTCCTTCTTGGTGCCTTTTTAGGGTTCCGTAGCCAAATGGCAAAAACGGAAACCTTATAGTGTTGTCATGTCTGTCTGTCCGTCCGTCCGGCTGTCCGTATGTCACAGTCATTTTACTCGGAGAACATTGGCTTTATCTATACGAAATTTACTACATAGGTGTATTGTATGAACCACACAATGATTTTTTAATGAAATCTTAAAATATATAATAATTAAGGGTACAAGTCCATACATGGACACAAATAAGCAATACCATGTCAACCCACAAAACTGAAAAACTGAGTTATATATGCAGAAGTGTTGGTAAAGGGCTGTAGAACATTTTTCTTTAATATTTGTAGGGTTTTAAGATTTAAAACTTCTAAAAAGCCATTTTTAATCATGCAATTTATGTATTATGTTAAACGTTTTGGGTTACATTATATACGAAATATGCAGTTTGTATACTTATTTTTGTGAAAAAAAAATAACTTGCATAAATCTGAAATTGCCAAAAACTTGGCCAATACATAAAAAAATCATATAAAGCAAGTTGTTAAAAATTTACAAACACGTTTTTCTCGAAATGACATTCGTGTGGGTTGACATGGTATTGATTATTTGCGTCCACATGTATCTGAGTTTAAAAAAATGTCAACGTGTGAGGTATCTTTAGATAGGTTTTCCAAAATGACAAGGAGGTTTGATTTTGCCTTTTTTCATTAACACAGTAGTTGTTGAGATATAAGCTCCTAAAGTCATAAAAATTGTGTCCCTCTAACTTTTGAACTATGGGAAATAAAATTAGGGAAAAATTTGAGCTTGTAGGACATAAAATGAAATTTCAACCACATTTGGTTTGAAGAAGGTAGGTCTACAAATTTACGAGATATATAAGCTGTTTCCCTATCCTTGTTTTTCCTATTACTTTTAATATTTACTATGAAATTACAAACTCATTTTGCGGTCGATTTTAATTCGTTATTATTTTTAAAGCACTTAAAATTCTTCATAACCAAGCTGCGGAACCCATTAGTTTCAACTGTGCGTGGTCCAAAACGCACTTGACTGGTAATTATTTACTTTTATTATACTGTTCCTTTGTTTTCTAAAATCATAAGAGCATACAAATGATAAAATATTCTACACTAGGAAGGCACGCGGCTTCGCCCACGTTCTTTTGATTTTATGTTACAAGTGTGCAAACAAGCATACGGCCCACATGATGGTAAGTGATTGCCGTAGGCTATGAGCCCTTACACCTTACAGCACCATTGGTGCCATTATTTCTTTAATCTCTTCTGCCCAGTAATTTCACTAGCCTACAGTGCCCTTCAAACCGGAAACCAGTAATGCCTACTACTATTTGGCGGCAGAATATTTGACACTGCGGTGGTACCAACCTAGCTAGCCTCTTGCAACAAAAGACCTATCACCAGTGTGACTGCTTGCTAGTAGAATAATCTTGCTGTGACAGAGGTTATCCCAACAGCGGGCGATGGAGTAGTCACATTCCAACGCCGGGTGAAACGTTTTTGTAGTTGATATGTTGGACGACCATCTAAAAAATACCGCACTGCTGCGCTCCGGCTACTCTTTTAAATTCAGTTTTAACTTTTCATCCCCCTTTCAACCCCTTACAACCCTTTTTTCACATTCAAAATTATTCATTCGTTTTATGAAGGAATCCTCAGGCTCTAGACTAACTGTGTACCAAATTTCAATTAAATCGGTTCAGTAGTTTTGACGTAAACCGCGACAGGCAGGCAGAGTTACTTTCGCATTAATGCATGCCTGCAAAGCAATGCATTTATAATTTAAGTAACCATAAGGATTTTAAATCTGTCTTTTCCTCATCTCATCTCTCATCTTACGTGGTGATACTTCTGGTTTAGTAACTGATTATTTTTTTATGTTACAAGTTGGCAAACAAGCATACGGCCCACCTGATGGTAAGTGGTTGCCGTAGCCTATGAGCGCTTGCAGCACTAACAGTAGGTGCCGCTCACGCGTTGCAAACCTCAAGATATTGGTTCTTAAATCTCCTCCTGCAGTACAGTATAGGGTAGGTACTATTTTACATCAAGCAATATGTATACTTGTGATCTTTGATGATTTAAATAAAAAAAAAATTCACTATTAATAGGATCTTCAAGAACATTACAAAATAAATGAATTTTAATTAAGCAATTAGAATCATTCCATCAGGAAACAAAGTGTAGCAACTGTAGTAGGATCAAGTATTTGATTAGACTATAAACGTTTTACCTGTTTAATCACCCCCATAAAACCTAGACATTACATAGTTCCCGTTCTAGAACAAGGCCTATTACCGTACTTTTCACGGAAATACCTTATTCTATCTTATCCAAAAATTGACATTTTTTAAACGAAAAAAACTTGAGATGTGTCAAGAGACATCCGGATGGAACGAAGTTTCTTTCGATTAATTAGTGAAGGAATTGTAATAAAATTTTATTTATAAAATTAATTAGTTAATTCCATTATTAAAAACTGAATAATTTTTTATTTTAATAATCGTCGCGACACCACACTGCTTAATGCGAAATAGAAAATACGAAACGAAAATAACTGGCTTGCTATCTATGAGAGAGAGAGAGAGACAGACAGAGAAACACGCTCACGCCGCACGGCTTACAACTATAGCAAAAAGTGTCGTTTCAACTTTTGGTCTTAATTTTTTGCGTCTAGCCCCCTTTCACAACTTCGTTTCAAAAATGTTTTTACCGTAATGCAATTTCGCTTTTAGTCCCTAGTACGAGGGACAACAGCCCGATTCTCTCCCGGCAAGGGGATTAACTCACTTTAGATCCCGGTAACTTAGCAACCGTATGTTTATCCCTCGTACCAGGGACTAAAAGCGAACTTTTTATCGTAAGTAGAAAACGTATATGCACTACGGGAAAAGCAGGACATTGCCACCCGCGATTGTTGCGATTGTCAGTTTCACAAGTTTTAAAAGGGAGAAAAAATTAGTGTCATCTTGCCGGGAGAGAACCGGAAACTTTCACCGTCACACCGTCGTGGCGTTGTGGCTAGCGAGTCTGCCTTTAGCATCGACGGCTGCGGGTTCGATTCCCGCTCGGAGCAGTTGTTTGTATTAATCGTACAGGCATGTTTTCCGGTCTGGGTGTGTTTGTCCTTGTCATTGTGAATGTTTCCGGACCCCCGACACAGGATATAACTACCCTAATGGGGGCCGTTGAGTGTGTAGCGTTTATTTATTTATTTTTATTTATTTTCTTTCTTGTACAAGGGACAAAAAGCGAACTTATTAAACTCATCGAGATAGGAAAAAAGAATATTTCCAGGTTTACTAGCAGTGCCTGCAGCTTATCTTGCATTATTGCCTTAGAAATGGCGGACTTTTTTTCTATACCGTAATATACATCTTTACCAATTGTTAGGCGGATTTTTTCTGTAGTTAAGTTTTTACAATCCCGCAGGTACCAAAATGCAGATGTTTTAAATCCAACTGTGTTTAGAAAATAAGTTATCTGTGCGCTAAATTTCAGCCCAATCCGTCTAGTCGTTTATGCGTGACATGAATAATGTTAGGATAAGTTTTCAAATGTCTTTGATAATTTATTTGTTAGTTACAAATTGGCTCATACAAGCTGAGTAGTTTTATTGGCGCTGTACACAGATTTACTGTATACTATAGACAGGCCCTTCCTTTAAGGAAAAATGTCAATCACTCGCTGGTTCTCTTTCTTAAACTTTACGTCAACGCAACGAAGTCACAATCTTGCAATATAATCGAATTAAGTTAGCGTCAGAAGCTGGCGTGTTACTAACTACGTGACGTAGCGATGATGTATTTTTTTAAAGAACATTAACAGTACCTCGATACTTAGATTAAGGTACTAGGGTAGCATAAAACCGAAAGACGCTACTAGTACTAAGATAGCTTAGCATTGCTTGTTCAAGGCTAATAATACCTAATATTTCTATTGCCCCTCCAAATAAACTTGTAGCTTGCACTAGGAGTCTCTCAAACTCTCAAGAAGGCAGAATCGGCCCTTCTACTGCTGAACTATAGAGGCTTATATACTATTGTTGGGGTTCGCGGATTTGGAAATAAACATCTGATGGCTCTAAATAAGACTTTATTTGGATCTTCTAGATCACACAACAGAACTTCACAAATCACAGGTCAATCGTAGTCCAAAAGAATTGTAGTTTCTTCGCCCGTTACTCAGAACTGAATGACTCAGTCGAAGCGGCGGGCGGCTTATATATTGCGGAACACGTATTCGAGAAAGTTCCGTCCACGGCATGTTAACGACACTTTTCGAGAACACATCTTTTTAAAACCTACTCGAACGAAACAAATAAACAGAAAGGGTGGCAAGGGGTTTTGAAACTTATACCCCGGTGATAAGGTTCACCGTAACACTATGTTAAATTTACGAAGGACCACCAGCTAGTCTCCAGATATTTTGTATACATGCAAGGGCCTGTCTATACTATTTAGTAAGTCTATGGCGATTAGATTGCACTGCACGCTAAATAGTCTATCCTTTATTACCTGCAGTTTTATAAAGCTTAAGATGCCCTTTTATTTCATTTGTACATAAATGTTTTAAATGTAATTGAAACTACTTACCTGTATACAAATATTAGATAATACAATTTTTTACATTCAAGCTTTCCAATCCCGTTGATCCCATTCCGTGGGAATTTTGATCCCGTACAAACCATGTCCTGACAATTATAAACACAACAAAAAAAATCCAATTTGGTTCTAAACAGCCAGTCAAAGTCGAACAAACAAACAGTCAAAGTCGTTCTAAACTTATCCGCGTATGTACATTAATCCTTACTATAATACTAGCGGGCCCGGCAGACGTTGTCCTGCCCCGAAAAAATCTGGGACCCGATAGCAGCGCCCTCTACCCGGTGAAAGTTTTTAATTGACTAATAAGGTTATTAAAAAGCAGGGGTTGGTGATAAAAATGTGAAAATTTAGGGTCGTATGTGTTTTTCAATGCCACATAATAAAAAAATAAATAATAAAAATTTTATCCAAAAATAAAAATAAAATTTTGGGGTGGACACCCCTTATCACTGAGGAGTTTGAAAAATAGATAGTAGCCGATTCTCAGACTTACTGAATATGCTTAAAAGAATTCATAAGAATCGATCAAGCCGTTTCGGAAGAGTATGGGAACGAACATTGTGACACGAGAATTTTATATCACTACATAGTATAAAACAAAGTCGCTTTCTCTGTCCCTATATCCCTATGTACGCTTAAATCTTTAAAACTACGCAACGGATTTTAATGCGGTTTTTTAATAGAAAGAGTTATTGAAGAGGAAGGTTTATATGTATAATAACATCCATTAAATAGTGGAGAAATACTGTTATTTTTGAGGTTTCTAATGTGATGTCGTAAATAATTACATTTAACGCGTGCGGGCCACGGGCAGTAATGAATAAATCAAAACTACTGCATCGATTTTAATCATTTTTTCAGTGAATGATATAGGCTATGTATTTTATACCCGTGCGAAGCCGGAGCGGGCCGCTAGTATTAGATAAATAAACTACAAATATGTCCTTTTTATAATACTAATAATTAAATCTTCGTATCGAGGTACTAGGGAAGCATAAAACCGACAGAGAACTTATTCCCCGTAAAATAATGATGACCTACTAGATATATCTGACTGTAAATCGAATACCCAAGCAGCTATCTTAGTGCTAGTAGCGTCTTTCTGTGTTATGCTACCCTAGTACTTCAATCTGAACATCGAGGTACTAGGGTAGCATAACACTGATCCAACAAAGCGAGCACTGGTTGTTTTCTAAAATAATGATGACGTACTAGATAGATAGTAGCCTCGTTCGGTGTTATGCTACCCTAATACCTAATTCTTGGTGTCGAGGTACTAGGGTAGCATAACACCCACAGAGGCTACTAGACTCCGATTGAGCTCTGGTTATTCCTAGCAAAGTAATGGTGAAGTATTAGAGAGATAGTAGCCTCTGTCGGTGCTATGCTACCCTAGTACCTAAATCTAGGTATCGAGTTACTAGGGTAGCATAACACCGAAAGACTAGAACATCTATCTGACTGAGCACTGGTTATTCCTTGTAAAATGATGATGACGTATTGAATAGAAGATAGTAGCCTCTATCGGTGCTATGCTACCCTAGTACCTAAATCTAGGTATCGAGGTACTAGGGTAGCATAAACACCGAAAGACTAGACATCTGACTGAGAACTGCTCGGGTATTCCACGTACAATAATGACGACGTAATGGAAACACGTGAGCAGATGTCTCAGTACTTATTAGATTGAATTTAAAATTTTTGCCGGTCTGACTATGCGGTGCTCCAACAAAGGATTCGATTTGATTATTTTGAAATTTGCAACAAAATCTTTCATTAGTTTTTTGAGCAAATTGTAAATAGAGGGACAGACGCAATGAGGGACCATGATTTATAATATGTTGATAAACAATCACTTAGCTTAACAAGGATACTTAAAAAGTGCATACGCATTTTTTTCTCGCGGCTTTGTAAAAATATATTTGTAATTTTGTTCCGATGTTACAAAAGCGCCTCAACGTCTTTTTAAAGCAAATTTTCACGTAATTACTAGAAGTCTGTAGACACCTTCCAGACTGAGCTGTCATCTGAACGTAATTAGGCTATTCGAGGCCACAGTCTTAGATAACGATATACCTGAGAAAACTTAATGATAACTAATTATAGAGAGGGCTTTAGCATAAAGGCTTTTTTTTATCTTTTTAGAGTTTCGTACCTCAAAAAGTAAAAAAGAAACCCTTACAAGGCTACTCGTTTGTCCGTTTGTCTGTCCGTGTGTCACCACTGATTTTCTCAGGAACGGGTAGGCCTAGCAAGTTGAAATTTATACCAGATACTGAGATCTATAGTCCCTTTTAGGTTTATAAAAAAGTCCTGAGTCTTTTTTTTATTGCTGTTGGCCCTACTGGCCTTGACAGCGTCACCGGGTGGGGGTGCCGAGTACAGAGACTCAGCCGTGATAAAGGGCAACCCTCACGGAGGCTCAAATTTGATTCCGTCCTTAGGGTGCCTCCTGTAAAGCCGAACCACGGCGGCGGACGTCGTTTTATGTGCCAAAATTTAACTAAATGTTCAAATTTTTTTATTTTTCGGAATATGCCTTACTTTTAATCAAAATTGAAACTTCTAGGTCAACCGGAAGTACAAGTTTTTGGTTGAAAACTGTTATGGTAGTTCCCGCTGACCTACTTATAGATAATGATATGGAACCCTTCGTGCGCGAGTCCGACTCGCACATGACCGGTTTTATGTTCCTTCGTGGCACTAGAGACCAAGTATATGGGCCAATTTTGATGATTCTAACGTTATTATATAAAGTCGTCTCCATATTAACCTTTCTCAAACAGATCCCGCCAAGACAAAGTAAAATATTCAAATTGGAAGCGCGCAGGTAATGCTTTATACTTTAAATGGCGATTACTTTCTCTCTTACATGTTAAAGGATATGAACTATCGTTTAGCACTAGATTATACTAGTTAATTCAATATTATGTGGTAGGCCTTTTATTGCAATAGGCCGGCTAGGTAGGTACCAACAGTGTCAGTTATTCTACCGTAAAGCAGTGTGTGTTTCGATTTAAAGGACACTGTTGTTAGTGTAGTTACTAGGCAAAGGATATTTAAGAACCAATCTATCCATTTAATATACGACCCACCTGATAATAAGCAGCAATGCTAACTTGTACTACCTGTGTGTTTTGTTTTTATGTTACTCAGTTGGCAAACAAGCATACGGCCCACCTGATGGTAAGCCGTTGCCGAAACCTATGAGCGCGCAACACTATTTGTCGGTGTCACTCACTCGCGCTAGAATATTTGACAGTGCGGTGGTACCTACCTAGCCGACCTCTTGCAACAAAAAACTTACCAGTGTGATAGATTGCAGTGCTGCAAAATCTCTGTTATGACAGAGGTTACCCAACAGCGGGCGATGGGGTCGTCTCGTCCCGACGCCGTTAAAATTTAGTGTTTGAAACACATACATTTATAGGTATCACTCACACGCTGCCAACCTCGAGATATTACAACCTACAGGGTCCTTAAAACCAAAATTCATTACTGCTTTGCTGTAGAACATCAAGGCCGTTTTATAAAATTAGCGGAATTAAACTTCATGTCCGATCAATTTTTTAAAACAAATTAAATAAAAAAAATTGAAAAATTGTTGTTGGAGGTATTCTTTATAAACTTTTTTCAATAAAATAGCAGTAATTTTGTTATATTTTTTTTATTAGCTACCCTATGACAAGACGAGGTGGCCGAGTGGTTAAGGCGTTGGACTGCTAATCCAATGTGCTCTGCACGCGTGGGTTCGAGTCCCATCCTCGTCGATATTTTTTAATTACAATAGACTACAAATGCAATAAGCCTTTATTCATTTTTTTTCACATGAACCAAAATATGAAAACTACTATGATTTTAGATCCAGGGGGTGTGAGCAGAAGTAAGAAAACTGCAAGATCTCCTCTTACACAAATAATAAGACTTATAGACGTTTTCAAATCTAAAAGTCGTAGAATTTTTAAATTTTAATTAAATTAAATTAGTACTCTCTATTAAATAGTTTACATTCATTTGTATAATATTTGTATTTTATGTAAGGATTATAATTATAAAAATGTATATGCATGTATAAGTATGTATTTTATTAGTGATACATATGTACATTGTATATGTATAAATATAATGAAATAGTTATCATTATTTCATTTTATTACACCACAATATAAATTTTCTCTAATTATTCCTGACGCTTCTGGTAGAGATCTCTTCCTAATGTTATTATTATTATACTAGTTACGTATACCAATTCTACATAAATCGCCTAGAGTGCATAATTATTTCCACATAAGAAATATGAACCGCCGTGTCAGCGTCGCAAGCCTCAAAAGGAGGAACCGACACCCGCCGGGTGCGGGCCGTGAGAAAGCATTCTTTGGTCCCACTTCGACCGGGAATCACTGGGCTAGTTAGGTTAAAAATGTATTCTTTTAATAATAAAATTTAATTTAAGTAAAATGGAGTTTCTTTTGCATCCGGCGGCTGTAGCAATATGTAACTTACTTTACCGCAGTCTTATACATAAATCAATAAATAATGTTTTTATAAGACAGTTAATAGATTTTGGTTTTAATTACTAAATACTTGTAACTAACAGTATGCAACTACATAACAAGATGCGTATTCATCTTGTTAATTAATACATAGTTCAAGTAACTTAGTTCTTGTTAGAGCAGACAACTTAAACCACACGCTTTTGCGGAACATATATTTCATTTAGAATGTTAAAGAGAAGTATAACCCCTACGAAAGAAACCTGAAGAGCAGTGGCAGATTTACAAATTCTTAAGGTATAGGCTGAAAGTTTATGCCGCCCTTACTATTGTAATATCTAGGATATTGTTTTTAAAATCCAACAAAAGCCCGATTACTGGTTGGGGGACGGCGAACCACCTTTTTTTCGGAATGTGTATTGCTGTTGGCCCTACTGGCCTCGACAGCATTACCGAGCGGGGGAGCCGAGTACAGAGACTCAGCAGTGATAAAGGGGCAGCCCTCACGGGGACTCAAATTTGATTCCGTCCTTAGGGTGCCTCCTGCGAAGCCGAACCACGGAAAAGGACGTCATCGGAGATGGAGGCAGCGCTCCGAGCGCATTCTATACGATAGACTCATCCGACGGTGTGAGCGCGACGCGACGGGCGAAACAAAGAATTTCGTCCTAACCGGCGAAGAGAGTGAACCAGCTGATTACTAAGTTTTATATGGAAGTTTGCTACTCGGAATATACAATGACAATTAAAACATCAAAAAACCTTAATTTGGTCCCCAAATTTGCCGCCCCTAAAATCTGTCGCCCTAGGCTCAAGCCTACTTGGCCCGCTGGTAAATCTGCCACTGGTGAAATTTCCCATTTTTTTTAAGTGCAAAGTCAACTCGCCGTGGTGCAACCAGGGCAACGCAAACAATTGTGACTTTAAGCAGGGCGTAATTGTAGACGATGGCAAATGTATGATGGCAAACTATTACACAGGGCGATGACACTTGCGACCCCCCATGGGTTTCCACATAGGAACTTTTGAGTCATTCATTTAGTTTAGCATAAGGTCCGCCTGATGGTAAGCAGTCACCGCAATCTACGAATGTTTGCGATACTTGAAGTATCACATGCGCATTGCCCAGAGATAGGAGGGAAGGAAGCGGAGGGGGGTATAAAACACAACAGTACCTATTCTGTTACTTTACACCGTTTTCTCTGAGCGGGTAGTACTTCCCTTTCATGCCCCATTTGTGCTGAGAGGAGCATGGATCTACTACTATATCGTATCGTACTCGTATAGTAAATCTTCTCTTAAGGTAATTAATATTAAGTTTAAGTAATACAGTCTTATTTAGATTAGCAAGGCTATATAGACTAAGCTGCTGTCTAGATAATGCTTGGTAATCTTTTCATAATTAATGTAGGTTTAGCGACATTAATTCGTTTGGTTGAATACAACTTGCCAAATTCCTTTAGATAATTATTATTCATTTAAGTCAGTAGAGACATGCTTTTCCCAACTTCTTCGTATCAAGTGGTTAGTGGTCAACCTAGTGTCAGAGTTGTTCAGGTCGGCAGTAGGCCTCTGACTTGACTTTTAGACTATTGTCAAATTGATAACAGCCGAGACCGTCTTTTCACGTGCCCTCTGACGCACGGAGACACTCAGTTGAAATAGAACTATGCGATCACCCATCTAGTGACTGACTGCGCCTAAAGTTGCTTAACCCACTGATCGTTTACCGATCAATGAATGCACCCTCATTTTCCCAGCTACTAACCCTTTCACAAAAAAGCGGCATGAAGTAATAATGTTGCGTTTCGCACTATAAGTGAGAGCACCGGAGGCCCAATCTCCCACCTCTGTGTACTTCCTTTTTCCGTGCTCATTTCTTATCTACTATCACTTACGCAACGGACATGTGTATCAATTTCAAGTTCATATACTGCGATGACTGCTTACTATCAGGTGACCCGTATACTATTGAAATTACTAAGCAAAGGTGATTCAAGAACCAATATCTCGAGGTTGACAACGCGTGAACAACGTACAAAATATATATACTTACTATCAGGAGGATTATTTGTTTGCTTGCCAACTTTTTTTTTACGTTAGAAGTTGGCAAACAAGCATACGGCCCACCTGATGGTAAGTGGCTGCCGCAGCCTATGAGCTCTTGCAGCACCATTAGTAGGTGCCACTCACACGTTGCCAACCTCGAGATATTAGTTCTTAAATCTCGTTCGCCCAGTAATTTCACTAGCGTACAATGCCCTTCAAACCGGAACACAGTAGTGCCTAAGCACTACTATTTGGCGGCAGAATATTGGACACTGCGGTGGTACCTACCTAGCCGGCCTCTTGTAACAAAAGACCTACCACCAGTGTGACTGATTGCACTGGTGGAATAATCTCTATTGTGACAGAGGTTATCCCAACAGCGGGCGATGGGGTCGTCACTTCCCGACGCCTTTCGCAACTTATTCGCATCAACAAAAATACCCTTAACGATCGAAATTATGATAAAACTTTGTTGTTAAAATTTTGTCAAAGCCACATATTGTTCAGCCACAAAAAATCACTTCCTTCAAATGATACTTGGTGTATTCTTATTGTTGGTTTGAAAGGAAGATGCGCTTGAGATACAACAAAAGCGAGTTCGAGTCCTGTCAAGGACCCTCAACCATTGTAAAGGCTAACGAAGGATAACGAATACTTGAACACTGTTGGTAACGAATAAAGTCTGCTGCATTGTATCAAAAAGTACGTTTTCATTAAAATCGCAATATCACGAATGGTTTATCGTCTTTCTAGCATTATTCCCGGTACCTACCCTGGTTGTCAACATCCATACAACGTTGAGTACACCGGTTCTCGTCAGATCACCAAAGTTAAGCAACGTCGGGCGTGGTCAGTACTTGGATGGGTGACCACCTGGGATCATCTCGTGATGCTGTTTTTTTATGTAACCGCTTTTATGTAACTCACTATATTGTGGTACCCAAGGTCTGCTTATTGTGTTATCAACTGAAATTACTGGGCGAACGAGATTTAAGAACTAATATCTCGAGGTTGGCAACGCGTGAGTGGCACCTACTAATGGTGCTGCAAGCTCTCATAGGCTACGGCAACCACTTACCATCAGTCTTGGTAATCTAGTTGGAATTTTAAACAAAATTTGGTTCAGCTGCGAGCAACAACAAGCCGTTAACAATTTTATTTACTTATTTTAATTACTATTCATGTTTTCGTATTCAAAACAACATGACACTTCTACATCAAATTATGTAATAATATCATTTCCTATTACACATAATGTTATTTCAACAATTCAGGTATATTCATGCTTGCTTGTGGCTGCCACGTTAACAGACGTTTCTTCCGTAAATTAATTATTGTTAATGGTTAATTAAATTAATTTAATAACAATGGATTGTAATTAAAGCGTTGTTTATATGTTATACTAGTTTCTGCCAGCGGCTTCGCTCAAGTGAATACAAACTCGGCACCTCACTTCTTTTATAAATTATGAATGTCATATTTATTTATATCGAATCAACAACCTAAAACCTTTTCACATCCCCACCGCCTTTTCAACTCTTTACAACCCTTTTTCGCATTAAAAGTAGACATGTCTTTTCTCAGACTCTAGACTATATGTATACCAAATTTCACTTAAATCGGTAGTTTTGGCGTGAAAGCGCGACAAACAGACTGCTTTCTTAACTCTGTCTGTCTGTGTTTCTGCATTTATATTTCCATAGTAAGGATAGTAAGGATGTTAGTTGACACCGTTGTGGTGTCCCGCTCGGGCAGATGTTTGTTAAAATTTCTGTCTCGGTCTGGGCGTATGTCCGTGTGGGTCTCCCCACCGTGCCTCGGAGAGCACGTTAAGCTGTCGGTCCCGGTTATTATCAATAACATCTGATAATAATCGTTACTTCTTGATAAGTAAATTGCTCTTATCCAATGAGTTACTGGTTCGCCCTTAGGGTTGCGGAGGTCAGATGGCAATCGCTCTGTATAAAAACTACTTACCTATCAAATCCGGATAAGAGTAATAAGCAGACCCTGGGTACATAAAAATACCGTGAATAATGTTAGGATGAAGAAGAAGTAAGGATGTTATTAAAGATTAACTCTTGTGTTTAAACCATGATTGATCGCTTATAAGGAAAACGACACATTATATGCGGCGCTATCATTCATCGCCATACAGTACCTACTGTTGCGTTTTGTGCTTTTTTACTATTTTTTTTATTCTCGGAATGTGTATTCCTGTTGGCCCTACTGGCCTTGAGAGCCTCACCGGGTAGGAGGGCCGAGTACAGAGACTCAGCCGTGACAAAGGGGCAGCCCCCACGGGGGCTCAAATTTGAGGTTTTGTTACTATACGACGTTTTTCTGTAAAGATCCCCGGTCTAGTTTGTTATGAGAAGAGCATCGCTCTGTTACCGTTAAGAAAAGTCGAAGAAAATCTAGACATAAGCCCTATTCTAACTTCGAACAATATCTCCATAATCTATATTGTTGGAAGGAACACAGCTTTTGAAGTATTGACTGCGTTTCATAGTTCAATCCTTCTGTACACGGATTATCCGAGTTATATTGCCGGATTAAATCGGTCCACCGCTACGGGATTATATCGGTCGATAGTTCAGGACTAGAGGATAGATTAAACGTAAAATTGTCTCTGGCATGGACTATTGCATCGGGTTATGAACGTTTGGAGTGATCTCAAAAATAGCTAGTGTCTGTCTGATGGAGAAGTTAATTTGATTTGTCGAACGTTGTGTCACGGATTCAATTCTCGCTTGGGAAGGCCATTTGTATTTGTCTTGGTCTGGGCGTTTGTCTTTGCGCGTCCAACCAAAGTGCCTCGGAGAGCACGTTAAGCTGTCGGTCCCGGTGGTAATGATTTTTTTTTTATGTTACAAGTTGGCAAACAAGCATCCGGCCCACGTGATGTTAAGTGGTGGCCGTAGCCTATGAGTGCTTGCAGTACCATTATTAGGTGCCACTCACGCGTTGCCAACCTGGAGATATTAGCTCTTAAATCTCCTCTGCCCAGTAATTTCACTAGCCTACTTCAAACCGGAACACAGTAATGCCTAAGCACTACTATTTGGCGGCAGAATATTTGACTCCGCGGTGGCACCTACCTAGCCGGCCTCTTGCAACAAAAGACCTACCACCAGTGTGACTGATTGCACTGGTGGAATAATCTCTGCTGTGATTACTGCGCTGCTGCTGTGCTGTGTGCTACAGAGATTATCCCAGCAGCGGGCGATGGGGTCGTCACATCACGACGCCGGGACATCTAATAATAATAGTTAACTCGACATTTCTAATTCGTATTTTGTAGTACCGCTAATTTTCCGCTACAATAAGAGCAGTGAATTAAAGTTAATAAAGGTTTTATACTATTCAAGAAGATACATCTATCGTAAAAAGCTATTTTTTTTTATTTGTTGGTAGAAGGGCCAACTCTGCTTTTTCCACAACAATCCAGTTTTGTGTCTTCGAGAAAAAGTAGCCTATACCCATCTCCATGGTCCAATCTACATAATTGTATCTAAATTAAAATTCATTATAATCAATAAATAAAAAAATAATAATGACGTTGCTACGCAGCAGTAGCGAACCTGCCTTAAGCGCCACAGGTCGCGAGCTCGATTCACGCTCGGAGCAGATGTTTATGTTGACTGGCATGTTTCCCGGTCTGGGTGTGTTTGACTTGTCATTGTGTACGTTTCTGGACCCAAGTCTACTATCCTAATGGGGGACGTTGAGTGTGTAGCGTTTATTTATTTATTCCGTCACAACCAAAAAAAGAACTCACATTTATAATATTAGTTTGGAAATAGAATAGTTTGTAAATCATCAATTATTAGTAGGCATGTTACTTAGTAGACATGTTTTGCATAATATTCATGTATTCGGTAGCCTTTGCGATAGTTGAGGGTCCTTGATGTGACGCGAACCGACGCTAGATACTTCTCGAGGGCTCTTCACTAATGATCGCTGTAACATCGTGTTAACATAGAGAAATGCGCTTAGGGACATAACGAGGGCTTTTTAGGGGACATGGGGGCAGATAGTGCCCCGAATAAATATCAAAAAATTAATAGGTCAAAATTGTACAAATATAAAATCCAATTTACTGAACTGAATTGGCAATGAAAGTTTTTTTTTATATTGTTTCTCATTGAAATACAAGTTCACGTTTTATTTCCAAAGAAATTATGCATTTGAATAATAAAATACTTAACTTCTATTTTTTCCCTAAAACACAGTGGTTTGTGTAGTGGATAGTATAAATATATTCTTTGCTATAAAAATAATGGACTTATAACTTTTGAAAATTAGCGTGCCCCCAAAAAAAAAGTTACAAAAAAAGGCCTGGACATAACTATAATATCATTTGTCAAAAGAAGCGTTGCCACCACAGACAACTCGAGCTAAGTTGCCACTGTCGGTATTAGAGATTGGTTGATTTCTTATTTTAAGCCCCAACGCAAAACGTGTGTTATAAGTTTGACATATCTGTGAGTGTCTGAACTGAGGAACCGATTTTGATCTTGTTTTGTTATTGTTTCCGCATGTATCACGGGGAATATTTTGAGGAATTGTTTGGACTGATCCCGCCGGTAGAATTTCATCATCGGACATCGCGTCAAAATGCCAAATTCCACCCTCACCACCTCGATGTCTGGAAATCCACTACAGCGCGATTCAGAAGGCAATTTCTCGCGCGCACAACCACCCTGTGGAATCAGCTTCCGCCGGCGGTCTTTCCGAACCGATACGACTTAGGAACCTACAAGAGTAGAGCCCATTCCTTTGTTAAAGGTCGGCAACGTAACTGCATGCCCTCCAATGTTGCAGATGTTCATGGGTGGCGGTGATCACTTAACATCAGACGAGCCTCCTTCAAGTTTGCCCCCTCTGATATTATAACAAAAAAAGTATTCTTAGCTATTTTTATTGAAAATCCGTCAATAATGGCCGCGACAACGAAATGGCGGATCACTTAGATCACATATATTTTTTCGTGTAAACATGGCGAGATGCGTTTAGGGACATATTTTATTCGTCAAAAGAAGCCTTGCCAACCTTAGTATAATAAAATGGTCACACACAGTCTCCTGTTTAACCGCCAATGCAAAACGGGGTGTTATTAGTTTGACGTGTCTGTGTGTGCGTCTGTATGTGGTATCGTAGCTCTTGAATCTTATCTGTCATCTCTCTTTTTTCCTTCATCTTTATACTCATTTATCCCTCATCTTATGTGTCAATGTACACTATAATATTCCTCTGGTACTGATAATGAACACAAGTTTCGGTAGTTGGTTGTCAAATTAAAATCCTTAAGTTTATTTTGCACGCTCGTAATATAAAAATTGCGAAAAAGCCTAACAGAAAAAGGAAAATAAAAAATTAAGCAATCCCCGGCAAAAAGAAAATAAGTCGCCATTTTGTGGTGGCGGCCATCTTGGTTTTGGTATTTATCATAGTGTATACTATTCTACAAGACCTTACTTTTGATACCCAATTACAGAAATTGTTGTTAATATGTAATCCGCCATTTCGTCGCGGCGGCCATCTTGGACCAATTTTTATTTACCATAGCTAAGAACACTCCCGACTAATTCACGTTTCAACCAAAAATTTAAAAAATCAAAATCGGTCGACCCAGTCGAAAGTTCTGAAGTAACAAACATACAGAAATATAGTCGAACTGAGAACTATTTAGTCTTAGCATTATACATCATATTTTATTTTATCCAGGATCGGTTTTTACTCTTATCCGGATTTGACAGGTTACTAGTTTTTACACGGAGCGATTGCCATCCGACCACCGCAACCCTAAGGGCGAACCAGTAATTCATTGGATAACAGCAATTTACATATCAAGAGCTAACGATTATTTTCAGATGTTATGTGATAACAACCGGGACCGACAGCCTAACGAGCTCTCCGAGTAACGGTGGGGGTCCACACGGACAAACGCCCAGACCGAGACAGAAATTTTAACAAACATCTGCCCGAGCGGGAATCGAACCCGCAACCGTTGAGACCGTTGTGAGATAGTCGTATTCTTCACACAGTAAAAATGCTAAAATTTTTACGCTCTCCAATCCGTCAGTATTGCTCTATAGTTTCTATCTATTCCTGGAAACCCTGAACAGCCTTTGTGCTCCGAATTCAAAGTACATCGAAATAACTCAATCAACTACCGCTACCTATTAATGACGACGTTGTGGCGCAGCGGCAGCAAACCTGCCTTAAACGCCACAGGTCGCGGGTTCGATTCCCGCTCGGAGTATAATGTGTTTGTATTGACCATGCAAGCATATTTTCCGGTCTGGGTGTATTTGTCCTTGTCTTTGTATGTGTTTCCGGACCCCCGGCACAGGATATCACTATCCTAATGGGGGCCGTTGAGTGTCTAATGTTTATTTATTTATTTATTTATTGTACGTGTTATATGTATTCTTAGAGACTGCAACATCGTTCGAAGTAACATATTCAATTGTACTTCTGTATTGAATACTAGCTTCTGCCCGCGACTGCGTCCGTGATAACCTTAAGATTGGGTCTAACGATAAATGAATAGCATAGCTTCAATAGCATAACGGTAAAACGGCTGAGTCACAGGTGTAATGTTGACCCCCTTGACCTATTGGTATAGTGTGTATAAAAATCAAACACTAGCTTCTGCAAGCGGCTTCGCTTACGTGAACAAAGATTTTAATACCAACTTCGAATCCCCATTTCAGCCCTTCAGAGGAGCAATTTTCGAAAATGTTAAAACACGTGTTTCTTCATCATATTTTTTATATCGAATCAACAGCCTAAAATTAGGTAAGTTTCAAGCTCTAAAAATGACGATACTGACCATACATCTTTTCATACCATTTTCATCTTTTCATTTCATATCATCTTTCAAACCCTTACAACACTTTTTGTGGTTTTGGCGTGAAAGCGCGACAAACAGACAGGCAGGCTATCTCGAGGTTGGCAACGCGTGAATGGCACCTACTAATGGTGCTGCAAGCGCTCATGGGCTACGGCAAACACTTACCATGAGGTGGGCCGTATGCTTGTTTGCCAACTTGTAATACATAAAAAAAAGTAACGAAATCCCATAATTATACTGTGTGTATGTATGTATCGAGCGTACTACATGAGCAATGTTTTGCATTTCATTAGAATTAGTCAAAGCTTCAATTATTTTTCATAATATAAAAGTAACAAGAAATAAAAAGTTTGTGCCACTTTCAATAATAAATAAATGCCCATGACCAAATTTCACATGTAACCCACCGTGAGTTACAATGAGATATTTACAATTTTTAAGGTATAGGCTGTAAAGTTTGCCCTTGCCTCTGGTTGATAGTGGTAATAGGGAAAGTGGTAAAAGAGTAGTTGATAGTGGTAAAAGAAGAAATAACTCTGCCCACATGTCACTTTTGAGGGGTACAAAAAACTATATGGAAAAATCGAATTTCCAATTTACAAATTCTTCACATGTGAAAGTTTTAACCTATTGCAGTTCATGAAAACAGCCTGCCGACAGATGAATGGAGGGATCGGAGCGGAGCCTTAATAAAAGCGCTAATAAGAATACAGGCAGTAATGCCATCTACATCATAAGTAAAACCTTACCGGAGAACTTAATACTGTGCGTGATGCAAACGAACCAAGTAGTTCAAGTTTCTTAATTTAGATGGCGTTAATATAATAATTTTGACTTCGTTATAAGTATAAATATTTCATTTCGAACCAAGTAGTTCCAGTATTTTACTCTAGATGGCGTTGATATAATAATAATTACTACATTTTAAATGTATATTTTAATTCTAACAGACTTGCAAAAGGAGTTTTATCAATTAAACCGCACGTTTTTTATCATATGTGTGTTACCTGATTTTTAGAAAAACACCTGGATTTGGATATGTTTTGTTATTTGAAAGGGTATCCTGAAATGCTCCCTTTATAATCTGGTCCGGATCTGATGATAGGGTCCTGTATAAAACGAGGGAACTCTTCAAATTTTATAGGATCTAATGTGTCGATGTTCTACTTAACACCTCCTTTTTATATTTATTTTCTTTCCATTTTTTCTAAATCTTTTTTTATAAATGTAATTATCATATCAGTACAAGTTACTTATACTTAAATTATAATCATCTCGATATACTTAAATGTACGTGTATTTTTAATTTTTGCCATATTTTTAATTTACACGTGGAATTTCCTGTTTAGAATATAATACCCGTTTTACCTTTATCTTATTAATAGTACTTCGTATTCGTTAAAATAAATTAATTTTATTATTTACTCCATGGTAAAATGACTACGTCATTATATGACGTCAATATAATATATACTAACCTAGGTGGTAGGCTTTTTATTGCAGGAGGTTACGATAAACGCTTATGATCAAGTGGGTCTTTTGCTACTTGCCAACGTAGTAACATAAAAAAATAACTATGCTCGATTGGTCTTTTTTATTCGGCGAACCCTAATTCTTAATAGCCTTTGTAATGCAGCGACATCTACATGAAACACTACGTAACTCGATAGAAAGACAAGATTGTCACATACTACGCTACAGCGACACCTACATGGAATATTACGCAACGATATTGACGACCAATGATCGTCGCGATCCTAAATCGCGCTATCAGAGTTTTCTACGCTCCTAACCTATTTATACAACTTCGCAACGTAAGTCAACAGGCAATATCAACCGCCTGTTCGAAGGATCCTCCCATTGTGTTGGAGGCTTTTCTTACGTCGTTCATACCTTTATTTAAGGATAAGGTTTTGTTGCTTTAGATTATCCAAACGCACATATCCTAATTTCAGATATTTACACTAAGTATTTTTTCAGATATTCAAAACGGATAAGAGAACAACTATTCACATTTTAAGGAATTAATGCCGTAAACAACAACTCAGACATATCGTTTTGTACTTCGCTCAAAAATGCGCGCCACGCGCTAAGTACTCAGTCTTGTCAAACGTAATGTCATTTGCGGGGTACAAGCTAATAATATTAGCTTATAATATTGAATTTGTCATGACGGTTGGCAAACAAGCATACGGTCTGCCTGATGGTAAGCAGTCACCGCAACCTATGAACGCGATACTTGAAGTATCACAAGCGCGTTGCCAACCCAAGGAACAGGAGGGACGGGATGAGAAGGGAAAAAAGAAGGGAACAGAAAGGGTGGGATATTGGGCCTCCGGCGCTCTCACTCATCACACAAAACGCAACAGTACCTAATGATACTGTTACTTGACGCCGATTTTATGTGAGAGAGTAGTGCTTTCCCAGTCGAGCCGGCCCTTTTGTGCTGAGAGAAGCATGGCTTTACTACCAAGTCTTGTTTTTGTGCTTATTATTTTGGAATAAAGGTTATCTAAACAAATATTCACATAATTCATTGTTTATTTTCATTATAATATAGATTTTTTAATTCTATGCTAAAAATGTCCAACGTACAAACAGGTCTTAGACTTAGCTGCAATGCTATTTTAACTTCAATTTACAAACGGCCATATGTTACTTCAAGAAAATCTAAATAGTATTGAGAATGCTTTATACCATCTTAACCTTTAACCATTTGTTTTTTTTTTTAATAGTCTTTATTCAAATAGGCTTTTAAGCACTTTTGAATCGTCAAATATACAGTCTGTTATGTCCGCCTAAGTGAAGCTACCGCCGATTTGGAAGGTAGATTCTGCAGAGAAGAAACGGCAAGAAACTCTACAGTTACTCTTTTCAAAAATAATCACATTACATTTGTCAATTAAGCTATATATCCCGCATGAAACTCAACGTATATTAATTCCGTGCCACATTATCTGCAATATATTCATTAACGGAATAATAAGCTTTATTTAGTAAACACCGCTTAATATAAGATTTAAATTTCATAAAATGTTATGTTATAAAATGAATCCGATAACATCCAAGCTGCTCAATATGCAAACGCGTCACGAGTCTGACGTAACACGTCACATGAAGCGTGACGGTGGCTAAAGATCTTTTTACTAAAAAATAATAAATAAACGCTACGCTATTCCGATAGTAACATCCTGTGTCGAGGTCTAGAAACATACATAAAGACCGGAAACCATGCCTGTATGAGAATCGAAGCCGCAACCAATGGCGCTTAAGACAGGTTTAATACGTCACAACGTCATCAAAAATGGATTTTGTTTGTAAAATAATTATATATAATTTACATACGTGTCTCTTTATCTATTTATTAAAAGCAAAGTTAAAAGCTTGTATGTGTGTTATAAACACGATAATATTAATTTTAATCGTTCATAAGGCTGCGTTTCCACCACAGATGTGCGAAGATGCGTAGCGAGAGATGTGTTTGTTGAGAACCTATAGAAACTCAGCGAAGCGAGGTTTTTGTACTATAGTTTATTTGGGTATTTATTTCATCATCATCATCATCATCAGCTCTTCGCTATCCACTGCTGGACGTAGGCCTCTCTAAATGCACGCCACTGAGCACTGCACTGGCCGAGGATCGTGCTCAGTGGCGGGTATTTATTTAAGTATTATGAAATAAAGAGATCACTTATTATTTATTGCGTCTGTTTATTAGGACACTTACCGAACGACTAAATACAACATAAAATTATATCGGTACATAATATTTATTCCAAATAAGGAAGAGCTTAGACGACAATTTATATATAAGCTAATGTGCATACGGAACAGTACGTACAAAATTAGCAAGTGATTGACACAAGCGCGAAACTGCTTTAACAAGCGAGAAAATTAAACGGGATTCATTAGAGGTATGAGGATGTCATGGATCAGTGGAAAAGAAACCTCTTTGTATTCACAATCTGGGGTCCTTCAAAGGAAGCGTGAACAGGCAGACAGGGTGAAGGTGGCTTGTGCAATTCGCCTTCAGCAACCATTTTAGCCACCTTCGCGTGTGGACTCCATTTCCCCTTACCATTAGGTGGGGAAGAGTCATTTGCCCTCCGGGAAGAAGAATGCAAAAATACCGGTGAAGAAACGTCAGAAGACCGCATCTCAAAGCGTCTTCGCTCTGCACCTCTCTTCTTAGCTCTGTTTGTTCTTTTGTAGTAGTAGAACCTTGCTGTTGTCAGCGTGAATGGACCATTCATACCACATTGCAGAATATTTTTCGCTCGATGAGTAGCAACGTCGGAGGCTCAAACCTCCTACCCTTTCTTATCGTTTCCCTTTAATTCTCTTCTCTGTCCCCTCCTTCCGTTGGGTTGGCCACTTGCTTGATAATGCATAATGCTACATACTATGAAGCTACTTAACCGGTCACCCATCCACACACTGATCGCGACTGAAGCTACTTAACCGGTCAACCATTCATATACTGATTGCGCCTGAAGTCACTGACATGGACACCCATCCACTAGTTATTTAAAAAAAATAAGCAATCGCACTCACATCAATATATTCTGTCTCATTCTCTTACAAGCTAAATCCTTTCGAGTTTGTCTCTTTTTAATATCGCTTTCTCGTTTCATCGAGTTGCAAATTACGATTCTAAAGAAGCCCCGCTTGAAAAAAATATCTCAAATCGCATCGCATCGCTCAGCTATCTGGTGGGAACGCAGCTTTAACGTTATTACTACAATTTTGACGTAAGAACATTGTATCCGCCATGATTCTCGTGAGTACAAACGTGTTATAAGATTTTTTAATATGTTTAAGTTGTGATAAGTTTATTAATTTACAATAAAAAAATGATTAAATTTTCGCTACAAACGTTTTTGTTTATATGTGTTTTTATTGAAGTGAAAAATACGCCAATTTATATACGAGACAAAGAACCTACTAAACCTGTATTTACGGGTTTTATGAAACCTTTCTGTAGAGGTAACAGTAATATTGTATCAAAGTTTTCTAATGGAGTCTCGTCTGGATATAACGTTGTTATAAAAAAATATCTGGAAGCTACTACCGAAATAAAAGTGAAACTAGACTCGGGTGGAATGATTGTTTTTGTGAGTAAATTGTATTTTACATACACTTATTATAATAATATGACCCTTCTATACGAACAAATTGTCAATGCCTCGGTGCTCCTTCGTAAATTAAACATTGACGCAACGAAGCGAAGTTAGTCACAAGTTTGCAACATATAATGCGTTTAAAATAAGAATAGGACTGAAAAATCCGCCATTATGAATCGGAATGGTCAACAACTTCAGGTTATTTAGTACAGTGTGCAAAAAAAATCAGCGAACGAACGAATCACTACATAGTATAACGTACGTATTTTAATCAATCATAATTATCTTATAATCATATGGCTCATAGGATTAATTTAAGAAAATGTTCACATATAACGCATAATAATTATGCCAATGCTGTATAATAATTACACTAAAAATCGTCGGAAATTTATATTTTTATAATAGCTACTGGCAGTTTTGACAAAAAGCATTGATATTATTCAATTTAATAAAAGTCAATGTTTGCATTGGAGATTTTTTTTTAATTTTCAAATTTATTCATTTTATATGATTTGGAATTTTAATTATATGCCATTATTATTACAGTTAAATTGTGCCATAAAAATATTTAAAATAAATTAATATTATATAAATTAATAAAAAACACTTCTATATTTTTTAAAATAGTTATTATGTATGGTTTATTGTGCTAACGCTACTTTTACGTGGTTGTGAGTCTGAAGCTAGCCACGAGTCAAGTCCTATTCTTATTTCAAACGCACTATATTCTAATGAAGTTGATAATCGAATAAAATTAGCGTGTTGCGACAATGAGAATCTCAAATTTTTTGAAGTATTGGATTTAAAATTCTAGAAAAATTAAAATAGAACATCGAACCAAATTCCACGTTTTAATTGAAGATTAGCATTCTTTTTTTATATTATTTTGATTGGTGGTAGGTCTTTTGTTACAAGAGGCCGGCTAGGTAAGTACCACCGCAGTGTTAAATATTCTACCGCAAAATAGTAGTCCTTATGCATTACTGTGTTCCGGTTAGAAGGGCACTGTACGCTAGTGAAATAACTGGACAAAGGAGATTCAAGAACCAATATCTCGTTGTTGGCAACGCGTGAGTGGCACCTACTAATGATGCTGCGCTCATAGGCTACGGCAACCGCTTACCATCAGGTGGGCCGTATGTTTGCTTTTCAACTTGTAACATGTTATTGTGACCTCTAACGAACTCTTTTTCAGGGAGATAATTTCTTTAGCCCCGTGAATGATACTGCAAAGTTAACTGAAAGGGATATTATAAATAACGTTTTCGGATTCATATTACGGAAAAGTACTGACCATTTTACGTTCACTGTTAATGGGAGGTCGGCACCCAACCATCCTCCTTACATAATCAGTCTCAAAATTGACGGCGAAGAAAACTGTGCTGATCCACACAGGGTATGTGAATCTTCTTTTTAGCCCTAGCATTATTCCCGGTATTTTATCTACCCAGGGTCTGCTTATTACTCCTATCCGGATTTGACAGGTTACTAGTTTTTACACGAAGCGATTGCCATCTGACCTCCCCAACTCTAAAGGCGAACCAGTAACTCATTGGATAAGAGCAATTTACTTATCAAGAGTTAACGATTATTATCAGATGTTTTGTAATAACAACCGGGACCGACAGCTTAACGTGCTCTCCGAGGCACGGTGGGGAGACCCACAAGGACAAACGCCCAGACCGAAACAGAGATTTACAACAAACATCTGCCTGACCGGGAATCGAACCCCGCCGAGACTAAAGGCAGACTCGCTACCCACAACGCCACAACTGTGGTGGTTTTTTGCTTTTAATGACGTGTCTTTTAGTTATTAAACACTTCATTGATACAACGATCTATCCTAGAAATAGCAATAAGTAATTAAAATCTAACATAAATTGCTAAGTACAATAATACTAAGAATGTGTCCATCAACACTTTTCTTACTGTCTCTATTAAGGGAAGGCACATTGTTCTTGCGTCTTCATCACTACATAGTATAAAACAAAATCGCTTTCCCTGTCCCTATGTATGCTTAAATCTTTAAAACTACGCAACGGATTTTGATGCGGGTTTTTTTAACAGATCGAGTGATTGAAGAGGAAGGTTTATATGTATAATAACATCCATTAAATAGTGGAGAGAAAAAAAGAGGTTTCTAATGTGATGTCGTAAATAATTACATTTAACGCGTGCGGGCCACGGGCAGTAATTAATAAATCAAAACTACTGGACCGATTTTAATCATTTTTTCAGTGAATGACATATGCTATATATATATTTTATACCCGTGCGAAGCTGGATCGGGCTGCTAGTTATATATATGTAGCACTCGCTAAACTATCACTTACACTATTTTAATACAGTAACTCAAAAGGTTTTGTTCTTTTAAGTCTTCTCACTATGTCCGTGTTGTCGAGGAACTGGATGGCCTCGACGTTCACACGATGATGAAGTCTTTGCTTCTGCAAATAAAAATATATGAACACAAAATATAATATTACGGACCCAATGGGGTCATACAATAGTTATATCCTGTGTAGGTGGTCCGGAAACATACACAAAGACAAGGTCAAATACACCCAGACGGGAAAATGGCTGTACCATCAATAAAAACATCTGCTCCGAGCGAGACTCGAAGGTTCGCAAATTCGCGCCGCAACATCGTCATAAAACTTCCGTGTCTTAGGAAAAATAGGTGCAGTCCTATTAAACAATTTAATTATGTTGGGACAACCTCTTAACAATGCAGATCGCGAATTCCTGTTCAACGTCGCATTCTAATCCATCTCTTTTGAAGAATAATTATTTTTATATAAAAATTTTTTAGAAAAAAATCTAATGACTTCAAAACTTGAAGTAAAACATCACCACATATGGGATCAACTTCTGTTGTAGAAAATTTTATTTTTTTTCTTCTGAAGTCAGTATTTTTTTATTTTTTTAACTATTTCATTTTATAATTTTTCGAAGCTTCAATAGCTCAACGGTAGAAGGGCCGACTTCGCTCCGTTAACTCGAGAGTACGGGTTTCGATCTTGACCCCCTTGGGCTATTTTCGTACCCCCTCCTAGCGCAAGGTTCGAGCTTATTTTGAGGAGCAATAGGAATATTAGTAATGTCTTGCAAAAGCATTGCTAATAATTTTGAAAAATAAAAAATAATAATATTTATTATTGAAAATTTAAGACTAATATGGTTTTCTCACCAAAGCCATTATCAGACCTGGCCCAAATTCCTACAAACCTCCTTTTTTAACTCGTATATTCCATTTCAGACGTATTTCGAAAAATTTCCAGTGGGAGTAGAGGAGATGTGGCCTTTAGCTCCTGATAAATTTTGCGGAAGACGGAGAATCAATAGAGAGTATACAGAGCTAATTGTCAAAGGTTCACCATCAATTACCGGTAACTGGCCATGGCATACAGCTATATTCAGAAATGAAGGACGCACAGTTCAATACATCTGTGGAGGAACATTGATATCCAAGTTTTTCGTTTTAACAGGTATTGATATACTAGCTTCTGCCAGCGGCTTCGCCCGCGTGAATAACGTAAATTTTAGTACAAACTCTGAACCCCTTTAACAAGCTTTTAATGTCATGTATATTTATATCGAATCAACTAAAAAATAAGTTTCAAGCTTCTAGCTCAAAAAATGACGATACTTCAAACTATCTTTTCATCCCCCCTTTCAACCCCTTTTTCGCCCGATTTTATAGCCTATGTATTTTCTCAGGCTGTAGACTATCGGTTACCAAAATTTCATTTAAATCGGTTCAGTAGTTTTGGCGTGAAAGCGCAGACAGTCAGACAGATAATCAGAGACAGAGCTACTTTCGCATTTACAATATTGTAGTGAGGATTATAGATATTTTGCTACTGATTATAACTCAATTATCTTATCTTTATAGGGTTCCGTAGCCAAATGGCAAAAACGGAACTCTTATAGTTTCGTCATGTCCGTCTGTCCGTCCGTCCGTCCGTCAGTCCGTATGTCACAATCATTTTACTCGGAGACCCTTGACTCTATCTATACGAAATTTATTAAATAGGTGTATTTCATGAACCGCACAACGGTTTTGTAACACAATCTTAAAATATATAAGAATGAAGGGTAGCAGTCCATACATGTAACTGAGGATTGAAAAAAAAAAATTTAACGTATGGCAATGTGTGAGATATCTTTGGATAGGTCTTTCAAAATGATAAGGAGGTTTGATTCTGGCTTTCATTAAGTCAGTAGTTATTGAGATATTAGCTCCTAAAGTCTTAAAAATTGTGTCCCCCCCTCTAACTTTTGAACTATAGGATTTAAAATTCTAGAAAAATTTGAGGTTGTAGAACATCAAATGAACTTTCAACCACATTTAGTTTCAAGAAGATAGGTCTATAAATTTAAGAGATATATAAGTTTTTCCCATAGCTTTGTTTTTCATATTACTTTTAATAATTACTATGAAATTACCAACTTATTTTTACGGTCGATTTTAATTCGTTATTATTTTTAAAGCCGTTAAGATTCTTCATAACCAAGCTGCGGAACCCTTTCAACTGTCCGTGATCCACAACACACTTGACTGGTAATTATTTTACGTGTGTCTACCTTTTTTATGTGGCTAATTTGACAAGTAAGCATACAACACCATACATTCGTAGGTGTCACTCACGCGTTGCCAACCTCGTGATATTGGTTCTCAAATCTCCTTTGCCCAGTTATTTCACTAGCTATAGTGTCTTTGAAACCGAAACATAGTATACTTTACGTTAGAATAACTGACGCTGCGGTGGTACCTAGATAGCTGGCCTCTTGCAATAAAAAGCCTACCACATAATATTGAATTATATGTAGTGCTAAACGATAGTTCACCACCCGTTATATTTAGATGTAATACAGATGACATCAGGATCCTGTTCAGTGTAATAGCATAACTAGAATTTTACTTATTTTCTATTCATCCACGCTCCAGCACAAATAGCCCGGTTCGACCGGAAAAGTACTATCCTCTCGCAGAAACACAGCGTAAAGTAACGGTATCAGTGAGAGCGGCGGAGGCCCAATCTCCCACTCCCTCTGTTCCCTTTTTATCCCATCTCATTCCTTCCCAACTACCAACAACCCAATGGGGGTTAGAGATGCGCGTGATACTTTAAGTATCGTAAGTTCATAGGTTACGGTGGCTTACCATACGCCGGACCGTATGCCAGTTTGTCAACCGTGATGAAATTAAAAAAAAACTAATACAAATTAATATCATTCAGCTGCACACTGTGTCACCATCAACGATGTACCAGTTAATCCAGAACTGCTTGGTGTTGTTCTTGGAAAACACTCTCTTATTGGAAGTGATAGAACTACTCAATATAAAACGGTGAGTTTCATATATTTATAAATAAATAAATAAACGCTACACACTCAACGGCCCCCATGAGGATAGTGATATCCTGTGTCAGGGGTCCGGAAACATACACAATGATAAGGACAAATACACCCAGACTGGAAAACGTGCCTACGGCGCTTAAGGCAGGTTCGCTACCGCAGCGCCACAACGTCATCATCATTTTTGAAGTCACTTAAAATAACAGATAACGATCTAATAAAAGAATACTTTAGTAATTTAAAAGTAACAGTTACGCGAAGTAACAGATGCAAAAAAAAAAATGGCACCAACTTTACCCATTTACATCGGCTTTATGGATTCTAGAAATGGTATTTTTACAGTTGATTTAACCGTTAATTATTAATACCGACGACGCGAGTACAGTAGAGTAGCCATAAGACATTTTCTTCTTCGCACAACCACTCTGTGGAATCAACTTCCGCCGGCAGTCTTTTGGAACCGATACGACTTGGGAACCTTCAAGAGAAGAGCGTATTCTTTCCTTAAAGGTCGGCAACGCACCTGCATGCCTTCTGGTGTTGCAGATGTTCATGGGCGGCGGTGATCGCTTAACATCAGGTGAGCCTCCGGCCCGTTTGCCCCCTCTCACGTAAAAAAAAAATATCACACAGAATGTTTTCCGATCTAGGTGTATTTGTACTTGTCATTGTGTATGTTTCCGAATCCCCGACACAGGATATAACTATCCTAATGGGGCCGTTTTGTGTGTAGCGTTTATTTAAAAAAAATGAAGTTTGATCTCTGATTTCGTCTGTATATATTTTTAAGGTACATAATATTATGTTCACCGATATTTTTGGCAGTTGTGGACCCCTTTATTTTTTTTATAATAATAAATAATTTATAATCTAATCTTCTTCTTATCGATTGGTTAGTGGTCAACCTAGTGTCAGAGTTGTTCAGGTCGCCCGTAGGCCTCTGATTTGACTTATCGACTGTTGTCTAATTGTCAACAGCCGGGACCGACTTTTTACGTGCCCTCAAGCACGGAGACGCTCAGTTGAAATACCACTATGCGATCACCCATCTAGTGACTGACCGCGCCCAAAGTAATAGTAATAAAAATAATAAGAATAATATATGTTAAAAATGATTGAATTATATAAAAATAAAGAAATTAATTAAAGATTGAAAAAATATGCTATGCATTTTCAGATACATAAAGTAACTGTTCACGATGATTTTAAAAAACTAGGTTTAGAAAATGACATTGCTCTATTGACATTGACGACAGAAGCATCTTTCAATAACTACGTCCAACCAGCCTGCATATGGCTCGATGCAGCCTACAATCAGTTGGAATCATATCAAATAATTGGAACGGTAAGTAAAATATTATGCAATATATATATTTTTTATGCTACAAGTTGGCAAATAAGCATACAGCCCACCTGATGGTAAGTGGTTGCCGTAGCCTATGAACGTTTGCAGCACCACTCATGCTTTGTAAACCTCGAGATATTGGTTCTTAAATCTCCTCAGCCCAGTAATTTCACTAGCGTACAGTGCGCTTCAAACTGGAAGTTAATAAAATAATTAAACTTCTAAAACGCAAACTATTATATATAATTCTATTCAATGTATTGTACAATTAGGTACAAAAATTTTGTTAGTAAAATATAGGAATAAGCACAATATATTATAATAAAAGTATTGTTCGATTCCTAGTCATGTAATTTGTTTAATGTAAGAAAAATATAAATTTTAAGTGTCTGTACCTATATCTCAGATTCTTATAAAAATGTTACTCGGAACTAAAAATAAATGATGAAATATCATATATTTATATATTTTGCAAATGTCTGCCTGTTTATCGGCTCTCCGCACTCCTTATCCTCTCACGCAATGCTGCAAAACTGCAATTTTCAACTTCAAAGTCGTCAATGAAATGATAAAGCATATTTTCGAGTAACATTCATTTTTGTATCGTATAAATGTGTTCACTCCATCAATAGTTATTACAATCTTGATGACAACGTGAGCCAAGTATGAGAGAAGAGTAAGAAAGTAGTTTAGCCTTTTCACGCAAAAGCTGCTGATCGAATTTGGATTAAATTTAGCACACAGAGAGCTTATATTGAATTAACACACCCTGAGTTAACACATTTGATACCAGGCCTTCCCTCGGCATTATCAAAAACGTTAGGTTCCCTCGGCAAAAATGTTTAGATGCTTGTTACTCAATCACACATCGCATTAACGATTTAACGGATTGGAATGTAAGTTAGCACATACAAAGATTGTTACGTGGATTAAGACTTAAAATACTTTTTTTTCCGTAAAAATGTTAGGTTATCATGGGATTATCAAAAAACACTCTACAGAACTTTTTTTATCCTTGTCTTATGAAATACTAGCGGCCCGTTCCGGCTTCGGCCATGGGTATAAAATATATAGCCTTTGTCATTCTTAAAAATGATTAAAATCGATCCAGTCGTTTTGATTTATTCATTACTGCCCGTGGCCCGCACGCGTTTAATGTAATTATTTTCGACATCACAGTAGGAACCTGAAAAATTATTTTTATTCTCCACTATTTAATAGATGTTATAATACATATAAACCTTCCTCTTCAATCACTCTATCTATTAATTAAAACCGCATCAAAATCCGTTGCGTAGTTTTATAGATTAAAGATTTAAGCACACATAGGGACAGAGAGAGCGACTTTGTTTTATACTATGTAGTGATTATTTACTTACAAATGGTTCATTTGTCTCTTGAGCCAATTCTAAAGTCACCGCGGATGAAGTCGCGGGCAGATGCTAGCTCGAAATAAGTTACAAGCTTGTGGGATAGAACTTCCCAAAAATATAATCGACATTCTAGTTAGACCTGCATAGTGCATAGAGCTAAGTTATATTACTTATAACTAGCTTCTGCCCACGGCTTCAATCGCGTTAAATTTGGAGAAACAAATCCTTTCTTTTTCATATAAAGCTTTACACCTTCAGGGGTAGGATTTAAGGAAATGTGTTAATAGTTCCCCAAAAAACAATGTTACATGATTTTAGTTTCAAAGATGATGAACTTCCAACAAAACGTTTAAAGGGAAATCTTAAATTACGGAAAAATATAATTATTATGTTTTATTTCAATGCTTGCGCTACACACTCAACGGCCCCTTTATAGATAGAGATATGCTATGTCGGGTGTCCGGAAACACACTTCAAGACACGGACAAACACACCAAGACCGGAACAGATGTCTGTATGGACAATACAAACATCTGCTCCGATCGGGAATCGGACGACGTGTCTACAACATCATCGAATACAAGTCATAATTATATGCATCATATTAAATGCCCTATATTTTAAATGAATTTCTTTGCAGGTTGTAGGTTGGGGTGTCGACGAAACCAATTTTGTAACAAATGATCTTCATGAAGCAGTTATACCTCTTGTTCCAAACCTAACGTGTGTAACTTACGATCCAGTTTTCTACACTAGTGTATTATCGAATAATAAAAAGTACTGCGCAGGGACTGGTAATGGTAAGATTTTTTTTTATCAACAAACTTCTCCAGACGTTACTAATAAAAGGAAGAACCATTAATTGTAGAAAACGATCATACACAATAATAAGAAAGAAATAAAATTCAAAGAAAATAAAATTATAACAGAAAACAATACAATGTCTTTCTAGTATAGGTCAACATATTTTTCTTTTTTATGTTGGCAAGCAAGTATACGGCCCACCTGATGGTATTCTGTTGTCGTGACTTATGACCGCTTGCAACACCACTAGTAGAAGTCACTCACGCATTGTCAATCTCGAGATATTAGTTTTTAAATCTCCTTTGCCCATTAATCTCACTATCCTTCAATGCCCTTCTAACCGGAACACAGTAATGCCTAAGACACTACTGCTTGGCGGTAGAATATTTGACGCTGTGGTGGTACGTACCTGGCTGGCCTCTTGCAACAAAAGACCTACCACCAGTGTGACTGATTGCAGTGGTGGAATAATTAAAAGTTATTAAAAACTATCT
This sequence comes from Hestina assimilis, assembly GCA_023373885.1. Lineage (NCBI taxonomy): Eukaryota > Metazoa > Arthropoda > Insecta > Lepidoptera > Nymphalidae > Hestina > Hestina assimilis. Next base: position 9,307,333 of record CM041761.1, on the reverse strand, counting down.
GTGCCCGCGGGTTCGTTCGCGTTATATAGTTTTTTTTTGATCTCACGGGTGTTTTTTTTTTTGCACTTGACCCATTTCTCTAACTGTAACAGTTCCTCACGACAAAAGGTTGTCTGTAAGACATTGCTTGTAGCAATAAGACCGCCTTTGCACACCAGAATCTAGCCTAAGTTCAATTGTTTACATTACTTTGTTTTTATTATGTGCAATAAAGCTTTTTATCTATGTATCTATCTATCTATATGTTAATCCGGGTAATAAGCTATGTGAGTAACAAATTTCATTCAAATCTGTCCAGTAGTTTATGCGTGAAAGAGTAACAAACATCCATTCATCCAAAGTTTCACATTTATAATATTAGTTAGATAAAAATTTGGCGTCCAATACAATAAATATTAAACGTTGTTTTTTTAACTCTAGGTACTGCAGCCTGTAACGGTGACAGTGGCGGAGGTTTTCTTGTATTCGTTCCTGATTCAAATGAGCTCAACAACACTCTTGATTATCAACCAGGGGCGTGGTATGTGAGAGGTATTGTATCAACAACTTTGAAAAGAGCAGGCTCATCTTTATGTGACACGAATGCATACACAGTATTTACAGACGTCGAAAAATATAGAGATTGGATTCTAAATAAGATGAATTCGAAATAATTATGTAATTGTACAAATATAGTCCTTAATAATACTCAAACAAAAAAAAAAAACTTTTATTTTCGACCTTTACATCTTCACCTACCTATCACAAAAAATCAGCGTAAAGTAAAAGTATCAGTAGGTACGGCTGCGTTTCGTACCTTCTCTGTTACCTTCCTTTTTTTCTTGGGTTGGCAACGTGCATGTGATACTTCAAGTATCGTAAGCACTCATAAGTTGCGGTTACTGCTTACCATCAGGAGAATTGTATGCTTGTTTGCCTACCATCATGGTATAAAGGAACCCTTACAATTCTTCTCATAGGTACCTAAATTAACAATTAGGCGTATTTTTTCTCTTTCATGGCAAAAAGGTTTCTAGCAGTCATTGGCTTAAATTGCCTGAAGGTAAAATATTATTGTAACAGTTTTGTTTAAGAGCTATGTAAAGAACTAGTAACTGCAATAACTGACGACTAGTCATATTGACTATGTATATAATTGACTATTGGAAATTTTAATCCGAGAATCTGAGGTTCGATCCTGACCTTTTGCGCTATTTTTTATGTTAGAGGGAGCCTGAAGCTCACCTTACATAAAGCTAAGCTTAAAGAAAACACCTGATGGCTTTAAATGAAACTTTAATGAGATCTTCTATATTACACACCACAGCCTTGGACACAACACAAGCATTGGACCTGTGATTTGTTAATCACAGGGCCAATGCAAAGGTCAATCGTAGTCCAAAAGAATAGCCGAGGTCACTAATTATGGCACTTGTACACTTATATCACTTGTAGTTTCTTCGCTCATTGCTCAGAACTGAATGAATTAGTCGACGCGCCGGGCCGCTTATATAGTGCGGAACACGGGTTCGAGAAAGTTCCAGAATGTTAGGCATTTTTTGAGAACAAAGCAAATAGACAGAAAGGGTAGCAAACGATTTTAAACCTTATACCCCTGTGATAAAGTTCACCGGACCACTAAGTAACGCCGCCCATGAAAGCCAAGCCAAGTATCTGCCAGTCGGCATGCAGATACATCGCCGACCTTGAAGATGGGACTGGCCACGCTGACCTCGAAACGCGGCTGACAAGCAGACACTTCACGAGGTTTTCACTTATGTGTGGTACCAGTGTGCTTACCAGCCTGGCATTTAAGCCGTTCCACCAGCAACAACTCTTACTCTTACAATTTCTATGTAACACATAGTAGAAATTTCCATATAGTGTGTATTTGGCTGCTACAAGAATAAATAGTAAAAATAAAAAATAAAAATATTTCATTTATGTATAAAGTTATAGCAAGAGTGGTAATTTAAAAAAAATACTTAAATTATCTGCATAATTAGACGATTGGCTTTAAACTTTTTTTGCTTATTTTATTTATTTTCAACAAATATATTAATTGATACATAGGTAAATCTGTAATTTAAATACATTACAATTTAAATAAGAAGTATAGATATTTTTGTCCTAATAAAAAAATTAACAAAATTTCCGTAGTCATAGTTTTTTTTTTATTTTTTTATTTTTACTTTATTTGGTCCAGTTACAGATAACAGATCAAAACTTAAACAAAATTAAGTATAAATTGGAAAATATCAAAACACGCTAAATCTGTTTTCCAACTACAACTGTACACAGCACTTATACATTAAGTTAAAGAAACGAATATAACTAGTGACAAAATTATGATAAGAAATTAAAAATAAATAAAAAAGAAATTTCAAAAGTAACACAAGAAAAACAAATACATGCATTCAATAATTGATTCTATGTAAAAAAAGTTTAAAATTAATTAAAAAATAACAATCATTAAACGTGACAAAAAGCAATATCAATAGGTATGTTATATTATAAGAAGTAAATATATAAAAAAGTTAACTCAATTATAACCACTTTTTGAAAAAAAAAAACTTGAGAGGTGTCAAGGGACACCCGGATGGAACGAAGTTCCTTTCGATTAATTAGTGAAGGAATTGTAATAAAATTTTATTTTTTTAAGTTATAATAATATTTTTTTATTATTAACATTATTTATTATTTACAAAAAACCTGTATACACTCAACAAAAATAATCGTCGCGACACCACACTGTTCAAAGCGAAATAGAAATGAAAATATCTGGCTTGCTTTCTATAAGAGAGAGAGAGACAGACAGAGAAACATGCGACGCCGCACAGCTTACAATAGCTTACTATAGCAAAAAGTGTCGTGACAACTTTTCGTAAGAATTTTTCCGTCTAGCCCCCTTTCACAACGCGCGATAAGGAACTTCGTTCCAAATGCAAATAATTCCTGAAGTAGTATGAAGTCTATAGTTATTAATATGTAGAAAAAAAGTTTTCCCAAAACTAAAACTCTGAAGTTTTTATTGGTTGAATCAATACATATATTTTTGTTAAAATTGATATCTCCGATGCGGATATTCAGAGGAATGTTAGTATAAAATGTATGTTTGCCAACGAAAATTACGGAATACATATTTATTAATCATTTCCTTGTTGCTTAAACAAGTTCCATGCGATTGTATGTTATAATCTTGCTTAAGTTGTATAAGATATATGCTATAAGCATCTTTTAATTACATTTAAACACAAAACACTCAACAGCCCCCATTACAACAGTTATATCCTGTGTCGGGGGTCCGGAAACTTACACAACGACAAGGACAAATACACCCAGAACGGAAAACATGCTTGTAACGCCAATACAAATATCTGCTCCAAGCGGGAATCGAACCCGCGACCTGTAGCGCTTAAGGCAGCGCTGCGCCACAGCGTTGTCAAATTTGGAAATAAACTTTTAATAAAGATAATGTTTTCCTAATTGCCTTCTTCTTCTTCCTAGAATTATTCCCGGTATTTACCCAGGATATGCTTATTACTCTTATCCAAATTTGACAGGTTACTAGTTTTTACACAGAGCGATTGCCATCTGACCTCTGCAACCCTAAGGGTGAACCAGTTACTCATTGGATATGAGCAATTTACTTATCAAGAGTTAACGATTATTATCAGATGTTATGTGATAACAACCGAGACTCATTAACTCAACGGTAGAAGGGCCAAGTCGAGGGTTCACCCCTGACCCCTTTGAACTTAAGCTTCGAACTCATTTGGAGGGGCAATTATATTAGCAATGTCTAGACAAAGCATTGATTAAATAAAAAATGGCTACTTATCATCTATAATATGCTTTATTACAAACCAAACTAAAAGTTATACCAAGAATTATAACATAAGAAAAAAAATTTACAAAACCTGATATGGAGTTGATACGTCATAAGTTCAACACCGATACAAAAACTAGTTATCGGACAAAACTTACTTAGTAAAGACGTGCATTAATTAGTTATAAATATGTTTTAACAAGGATAAGTTACAATATTATTAATAAAATGTTTAAAGTTTTTATACAAACGTTATTATTATTATGTATAATTAAAGAAATAAATAATACTCAAATCCATAGCTATCAAAGACCTTCTTATACTGAACATTTCTGTAAGGGTAATAATGATATTGTATCCGTATTTCATCCGGGTGTCGCATCCGGTTATACCGTGACTATTAATAAACATTTGGAAGTGACAACGGAAATCAAAGTGCAGCTGGACTCTGGAGGAACTATTGTTTTTGTGAGTGGAAACTGCTTTTACATCATCATATCCACATTTTGTACGATTTTTGATCTTTAAAATTACCCTTAAATTTGATAATGTAATCTTGATTAGGTTACTGAATCACAAATTTGGGAACCAAGTGTTTAACCTACTATTACAGGGTCACCTTAGTAAAGACGCTTAGAATACAATCACTTTGTACACCCAATGGTAGCAAGGCAAGGGAAGACATAAAGACATAGAAATCGAGGCAACAATTACTACTATGAAACCACTTTGACTTCTTCTTCATCCTAGCATTATTCCCGGTATTTTATGTACCCAGGGTTGGCTTATTACTCTTATCCGGATTTGACAGGTTACTAGCTTTTACACGGAGCGATTGCCATCTGACCTGCGCATCCCTAAGGGCGAACCAGTAACTCATTGGATAAGAGCAATTTACTTATCAAGAGTTAACGATTATTATCAGATGTTATTGATAATAACCGGGACCGACAGCTTTAAAGTGCTAACCGAGGCACGGTAGGGAGACCCACACGCACAAACGCCCAGACCGAGACAGAAATTTTTAACAAACATCTGCCCGAGCGGGAATCGAACCCGCAACCGTGGAGACTAAAGGCAGACCCGCTACCCACAACGCCACAACGGTGTCATCACGTCAACGTCAACGGCTATGAAACCACTTTGACTCTTATACGCAAAATAATATACAAAAGTGTTCATATAGAAATATTTTTTGAAAATAAAACACTCTTATAAATATACAGGCAGACATGCTAACAATCAAATATTATCTAAAACTAGAACTAAATTTGGCAAAAAAAACAATAATTTTTGACAGAGCAAAACTTTACAACAGTCTACCTAAATAATTAAAAGATACTCAAAACTTTAATATATTTAAATCTGTATAAGCATTTACTGTAAGACTATTCTTTGTTTAAATAAGATTTTTTTAAAGACAATTTTAAGTTTTAACTTTGGCGTAATAAGAATAAAGATCTTTAAACCGAAACTCAAGAGTGCTAATGTTAATGCACATGAATGTGAATGAATGTTCCTATATCAAACCACCCTGGGGGTCTACCATGAACTTTGTAACTATTGCGATTCAATTCAATTCAGGCAGTAAGAGTTCATGGTAGGCCCCTATTTAAAAATTGTTTTAAATAAAGTTCTTTACTTAAGACTGATACAAATATATCATGCAGAACATAGGTTATTTAATATATGTAGATAAGATATCTGTTTAAATGACCTTAAGATAAACGTATGATGTCATTATCTGTATGTATAAAATGCCTTAGACTAAGAATCTCATGGACGGAGCCAGGCCATGTTGCCGCTCTTGTATTTCAAAGGAAATATTGTTGTCTTGGTCTGTTGCTCGTAGCACTAATAAGGGTGAAAGAAATAGATATAAATAGGCTTGGCAACTTATTTTTTTTTCCTAAATGTCATTGTTGGCATGTTTTATACCCGATGACGACTGTCAATTATATAGATGCATTTGTCAATTATATAGGTACTTTGACATTACGCACACATAAAATACGAAAAATATTGGCAAGCGATTTTCATCTAATGTGCCTTCTATCTTCTGTCTCTTTCTACGTTTTGTCCTAAATGACTGACTGATCAACGCACAGCCTAAACCGCTGATCGTAGAGACCTAAAACTTGGAGGGTGTGTTCTTTGTATGACGTAGGCATCCGATAAGAAAGGATTTTTCGAAATACTAACTACCTCTAAGGGGGTAAAAAGTTTGGGGGCAAAGTTTACATGGGACAGCGCGATTCCTTGGTCCAAGCTACTTCAAATTTTGCATAAACCTTTTTTTACGGAATTGATGGAAGACGTGTTTCGTATTTTATTGAAATTCATCCTCTAATGGGATTATATGTATATATTATCTCTTTTCCAGGGAGGTTATTTCGATACACCTGCCAATGATACTGCAAGATTTACTCAAAAGGATACTATAAATAACATTTTTGGAATGATATTACGTAAAGATTCTAATTATTTTGCATTCACTGTGAAAGGAAGGTATGCACCAAATCATCCACCTTATATAATCAGTCTCAAAATCGACGGAGAAGAAAATTGTGCTGATCCAGACAGGGTATGTGAATGTATAAATTAAATAGATCAATTATAAATTAAAATGTATAACTCTAAAGGTAACTGTATTCGGTTTTACAATAGGATCCCAGAAAGCGTTCAGAAACTTTCTATAAATAAATTTAAAAAAAGGTCATGGAACGTTTGTGTGGTAAAGGCCGTTATAAAATTGGTGACTACCTTGAGGACACCACCCCTTGGGAATGAGACACTCCAGGCGTTTCAGTGATTATAATATGTAAACCAGTATTACTTTAAAAAAAATACATTATATAGAAAAATATATAACCCCCTGAGTTTGTTTCGCCGGTTCTTCTCAGGTAGCAGTTTAATTTTGGAGCCGGTGGTAGAATCTAATTTTCAACACATAAGAGTTATTGTTTTTGTGTTGAATAAAAATATTTGATTTGATTTGATAAAATAACATTAGTTGATTTTTCAAAAAGAAAAATGAATATTTTCGTCCACACAAATTCTTTATTGCGGAAACATACTTGTAGAAATCTAAAAATTAGTTAATACAATTTATGTATGGCCAAGATAGTTGGCAAATAACGCTTACTTATATCTAAGATAATGTTGGATCCATAAGTTCATCTATCATACAAAGTTTGTCGCCAAACTGTAAGACAGTACGTGCGTAATATGTAATTACTGTGAGACATGTCTTGAATGTCATATTAACTGGCAACCTTTCTTATGTCAGAGGGGACAAACTGGCAGTAGACCCATGAACATCTGCAATACCAGACGGAATGCAAATGTGTTGCCAATCTTTTTTAGGATACAACTTATATACGCTGACTGATCTCAAAACGCGGCTGACGAGCAGTCACTTTTTTTTTTTTATGTTAGAAGTTGGCAAACAAGCATACGGCCCACCTGATGGTAAGTGGCTGCCGCAGCCTATGAGCGCTTGCAGCACCATTAGTAGGTGCCACTCGCGCGTTGCCAACCTCGAGATTTTAGTTCTTAAATCTCGTTCGCCCAGTAATTTCACTAGCGAACAATGCCCTTCAAACCGGAACACAGTAGTGCCTAAGCACTACTATTTGGCGGCAGAATATTGGACACTGCGGTGGTACCTACCTAGCCGGCCTCTTGCAACAAAAGACCAACCACCAGTGTGACTGATTGCACTGGTGGAATAATCTCTGTTGTAACAGAGGTTATCCCAACAGCGGGCGATGGGGTCGTCACATCCCGACGCCTGAAAAACTTCAGAAGTTTCTTACCAAATCACGGTGGTAGCTAACCAGGCGGACCTTTTGTAAGCCCTATCACCAGCACTTTTATGCATAATAATAACAAGTCAATTGAATTTCAGGAATATTTTGAGAGACACCCTTTGGAAATTGGAAAAATGTGGTCTGCAGCTCCTGATAAACTTTGTGGAAGGCGGCGAATCAATAAGGAGTTTATAGAGTTAATCGTCAGTGGATCTGCATCAATTACTGGCAACTGGCCATGGCACACAGCTATATACAAAAATCAAGGACGAACAGTTCAATACATCTGTGGTGGAACCCTTATTTCCAAATTTACGGTTTTGACAGGTACTCCATCAATATCCAATGATTATGCTTGTTGCTTTCTTTTTATCTATTTATTTGATGTACTTATTAGTATTACAGACTTTACTTTACTTTTTGGAAGAAAGTTCCATAACGCGGCTTACAGGTAGTGCGATTTAGTAGACATCGTCACGTAACAAAATGCCGTATGCCATGTGTATTGAGCCTACTACAAGCCAGAAAATGCGCAGCCGGGTGCGCAAATCTCTCTTTCTCTCTCTGTCTCTCTTTCTCTCTCTGTCTCTCACTCTCTCTCCGTGTCCCTGTCTCGTTTTATCATTTAACCTATTGAAATAGATTTCATTTCGAATTACATTCGAAATTGAAGAAAAAATGTAAGGAACATCGGAATGAAAATCTTATCCGGATTTGACAGGTTACTAGTTTACACGGAGCGATTGCCATCTGACATCCGCAACCCTAAAGGCAAACCAGTGACTCATTGGATAAGACCAATTTACTTATCATGAGTTAACGATTATTATCAGATGATGTTTGAACAACCGGGACCGACAGTTTAACATGCTCTCCGAGGCACGTTAAACTGATCCACAAGGACAAACACCCAGATCGAAACAGATGTTTGTAAGATCAATGCAAACATCTGCCCTAGCAGGAATCGAACCCGCAACCGTCGAGGCTAAAGGCTGATTCGCTGTACACAACGCCACAAAAGTGTCCATAACCATTATAGAATATTATAAGCATTATGGTAGCATATTAGTAATAATTATGTGTGTCAAATATTCTACCGCCAAATAGTAATGCTTAGGCATTATTGTGTTCCGGTTTGAAGGGCTCTGTAAGCTAGTGAAATTACTGGGCAAATGATATTCAAGAACCAATTTCTCGAGGTTGGCAACGCGTGAGTGGCATCTACTAATGATGTTGCGCGCGCTTATAGTCTATGGTAACCGCTTACCATCAGGTGGACCGTACGCTTGCTTGTCAACTTCCAAAATTAAAAATGTATTTTTGTCAAGCTGCCCATTGCGTGACGATCAACGAGCTACCAGTCAATCCGGAACTTCTTGGAGTTGTCCTTGGAAAATATTCCCTCATTGGTAATGAAATAACTACTCAAGACAAATTGGTAATTTTTTTTATTTTTTATTTAATAATGACATTACAAAATATTCCACCAGCATCGGCCATTACTTTCGCTCTAGAAAATAGCTATTTTAAGCAGTCACCGTAAACTATGAACGCGATGCTTAAGTTACTGATTGCCAACCTAAGGTATGAGATGGATGTAATGAGATGGAGGAAAGAAGTAGGGGTAGAGGGGTGAGAGATTTCTCCGGCGGTCTCACTCATCACACGAAACGCATCAGTACCTACTGATACTGTTACTTGACGCCGATTTTCTGTGAGATAGTAATTATCCGGTCGAGCCGGCCTATTTGTACTAAGTTATTTACCAAAATCCTATATTCAAAATATTCTTCTTCCTACCATTTTCCCGGTAATATACGAGTATTTACCCTTGCTGCTTATTACTCTTGTACAGTTTTTTTTTTATGTTAGAAGTTGGCAAACAAGCATACGGCCCACCTGATGGTAAGTGGCTGCCGCAGCCTATGAGCGCTTGCAGCACCATTAGTAGGTGCCACTCACGCGTTGCCAACCTCGAGATATTAGTTCTTAAATCTCGTCCGCCCAGTAATTTCACTAGCGTACAGTGCCCTTCAAACCGGAACACAGTAGTGCCTAAGCACTACTATTTGGCGGCAGAATATTGGACACTGCGGTGGTACCTATCTAGCCGGCCTCTTGCAACAAAAGACCTACCACCAGTGTGACTGATTGCACTGGTGGAATAATCTCTGTTGTGACAGAGGTTATCCCAACAGCGGGCGATGGGGTCGTCACATCCCGACGCCTTTAAAAGTTTTACGCGGTTACTAGTTTTTACACAGAGCGATTGCCACCTGACCTCCGCAAATATAGCGGCAAATCCTATATTTAGAATGGAATCTTTTAATTATTTTTAGGTATTTAAAGTAACCGTTCATGATGATTTTAAAAAACGAAGTTTGGACAATGACATCGCTTTACTGCAGTTGAGCACAGAGGCATACTTCAATAATTATGTTCAGCCAGCTTGCATATGGCTTGATGAAGCCTATGATCAATTGGATTCATATCAAATAATGGGAACAGTAAGTATTGTGCACAGCATTATCTACCCCATGATCTTCTTCTTCTTAGTATTTTGCCCAAGGTTTTCTTAATGTAAGGAGTAATGAACGAGGTTTTCTTGTGTATTACTCCTATACAAATTTGACAGGTTACTAGGTTTACACAGAGCGATTGCCATCTGACCTCCGCAATCCAAAGGGCGAATCAATAACTCATTGGATAAGAGCAAATTTCCTTAACGCGCTCTCCGTGGCACCGCGGAGAGACTACAAGGACAAACGCCCAGACCGAGATAGATATTTGTGAAATAAATACAAATGTCCGCCCCGAGTGGGAATCGGACCCGTGCCCGTTGAGACCATAGGCAGGCAGACTCGCTACCAATATTCCACAACATTTTTCATGATGGCTGGCAAACAAGCATACGGTCCGCCTGATGTAAAGCAGTCACTGCAACCGATGAACGCTTGCAATACTTGAAGTATCACATGTGCGTTGCCGACCCAAGGAACAAGAAAGAAAGGAAAAAAGGAAGGGAATAGAGAGGTGGCAAATGGCGCTCTCAATCATCGCACGAAACGCAACAGTACCTACTGATACTGTTAGTTGACGCTGATTTTCTATGAGAGGGTAGTACTTCATTAGTCGAGCCATCCCATTTGTGCTAGGAAAAGCATGTCTCTACTACCGCAAAATATCGAGAATTATGCTTCGAGTATACGTTAAAGGTCTCGTTTTAGTACTAAAGCCTATTCAAACAGTCTATTCATGCAATCCCCCGTGGATTGCATGAATAGACTGTTTTTATCGAGACTTAGTCTTTCAAAAAATCGAAGTAACTAAATTCCAAATACTCACGTGTCTTTTTCTCTCCTGCTTCTTAAGTTGACACTGCTTATAATATAACACATCAGTTGCTTTAATCACTCATAGGCCGTGACTGCTTACCATCAGGCGGACTGTCGCCTAATGGTAAGCAGTTGCTTACCATCATCATGGTTTAAAAAAAGTTGTAGGTTCCCATCCTTATTTTTCGAATTATATCCAAATCCTATTCATTCATCGGATTACTGAGCTCAGATACGAATCATTCTTGGTAATAATTTACAAATATGATAGTGATTATGTAATAACTATTAATTTTATTATATTTGACGGAGGGTGATATTATATTTGACGCCGTTATTTTTTTAAATGCGTGAAAGAAAGAAAGAAAGAAAGAAAGAAAGAAAGAAAGAAAGAAAGAAAGAAAGAAAGAAAGAAAGAAAGAAAGAAAGAAAGAAAGAAATTTGATAGTACAATATCAATACACATAAAATTTCTTTTCAAAGAACAATGCAAATTTCAGAAAATATATTATTACTAATATTAATGATATCATAAAGTGCATGATGGTAATTGCAACAACAACAATATATTAATAAAATTTTCTTTTCAGATAATTGGTTGGGGTATCGACCAAACAGATACCATATCGAACAAACTTCACGAGGCAACTATACCTCTTGTTCCTAATCTAACTTGCGTTACTTATGATCCTGTCTTCTACACAAATATTTTGAATGGAAAAAAGTTTTGCGCAGGGAGTGGTAATGGTAAGTTATTGAGCTCATGTAAATAAAATTGGACATATTTAAGTTTAGTTAAATTTTTTCATTCACACCCGCCGATTGATAATCGCGACAAGTGCGGGTGGTATTGTCCTACTTTTCACCCGTGTTGCGTTTACGATTTTTTTCTTACGATGAGTGTTCGCTTTTAGTTCCTAGTACGAGGGATAGATGCTAGGTGACCGGGAGGTAAAGTGAGTTAATTTGTGTCGTTTTCCGGGAGAAAATGGTGCACTTTTCTCCATTGTACCAGGGCCTAAAAGCGAACCTTTCATAAAGGCAGAAAAAAAAAAAATAATATCACCCATTGTATACGGAGCTAGTGTTTGACCAATTAATATGAGACGCTCATAACCGAGTGTACCCACTGATCGGTAAACGATCGGTAGGTTAAGCAACTTTAGGTGCGGTCAGTCACTTGATACGTAATCGCATAGTGGTATTTCAACCGAGGGTCACCGTGCTTCGGAGGGCACGTAAAAAGTCGGTCCCGGCTGTTAACAATTTGACAACACTCGAAAAGTCAAGTCAGAGGCCTACGGGTGATCTGAACAACTTTGACAAAAGTTGAAATGTTTTGGATAAACTAAATAAATTTCCATGTCCAGGTACAGCAGCTTGCAACGGAGACAGTGGCGGAGGTTTTGTTGTATTCGTTCCTGACTTTAAGTTAGATGGTGAAATTGACTATAAACCAGGAGCTTATTATGTGAAGGGTATTGTCTCCGTCACACTGGCTAGATCAGGCTCATCAGTATGTGATCCAAACGCATATACAGTATTCACAGACGTCGCCAAATATCGAGATTGGATTGTGAAGAATATGCATTGAACCAAACACTAAATACACCATAATTGCTAGATAAATACACATTTTTTGTTCAAAACTCTTTCATTTTAAGTCTCCTCTTCTAGGTTTGCATCAAAATGACCTACAAAGTGACATATCACCGTTCAAATTTACCAGCATTTAGTATATTTGTTTAAATGACCACTGTGTTGATACCGAGCCTGCCTTAAATCTCAACGCCTGCCTTAAGCAACACTTGAGTCTTCTTCGTCCTAGCATTATTCCCGGTATTTTTATTTTACCCAGGGTCTGCTTATTACTCTTATCCGGATTTGACAGGTTACTAGTTTTTACACAGAGCGATTGCCATCTGACCTCCACAACCCTAAGGGCGAACCAGTAACTCATTGGATAAGAGCAATTTACTTATCAAGAGTTAACGATTATTACCAGATGTTATGTGATAACAACCGAGACTGACAGCTTAACGTGCTCTCCGAGGCACGGTGGGGAGTCCCACAGACAAACGCCCAGACCGAGACAGAAATTTAACAAACATCTGCCCGAGCGGGAATCGAACCCGCAACCGTCGAGACTAAAGGCAGACACGCTGCCCCCAACGCCACAACGGTGTCGCAACGGTTAAGCAACGCTTGAGTAACACCTACAAACTAATGTCGTAAGCGCTCATAGTTCACTTACCATCAGGTGGGTCATAGGGTTAGAGCTTACCTAGTTGCATAAAAAAGCTCTTTAAATTAGCTAATAAAGCTATTAAAAATGAAACAAAATTACTAGGGTCCGACCGAAACTGGTTTTTCAGCCGAAACCGAAACCGAAACCGAACTTTCGGCCTCCCTCTCAGTTTCGGCCGAAACCGAAACCGAAACCGAAACTTTTTAAAAATATTTAAAATTACGTTTTTTTTACTGAAATTTGAATTTCAAGGTTTTTAACATTTATTTGCATGTATACATTCGTAGTCAAGTAATTAGGAACGAAAAATAATTTGTTTAAATATTTTAAAAGTTTAATTTTATGAGATACTGTTTGTTACAAAGTATACTGTGCAATGGTGTGTACTTTTTCGAAACTAAGAATTTTTTATGGTGGTTTATTTAAAAAGAAATCACTTGCATCGAAATTGCTCATTTACTGGCTGACCATCTAATTACGGACAGCGAGATTTAGTGTTTTATTTTCGATTTTTAAAAATAAACCTTAAATACAAAGGCGGAAAGCCTTTGTATTTTTATTTGGCGTCATTCTTTAATTTATAGTTTTGATTTCTAAAATTAATATTTTATTACTTAAATATGGGTCACTTATTTAAGTTGTGAAACGACCAAGCGAAAACAATTTTATCTCAACGTAAATGGCCATACCGTAAAATAGCTTATCATTTGATTTGCTCCAAAAGTATGGTTTTCAACGCTGTGCAATATTTTCAAACCTATAAAACTACTGAAACTGTGTACCTAGTAAGAAATTTAGATCGCAGACTGGTAATAGCTTTATAAAAAGTTCCCTTTGTGGGCTTTGTAATTATTAAAAGAGAAATATTTGGTCTAGAACTTAGTGGCGAAGTTACATGGGTGCTTTAACACGAAAACGATGCAAAATATACTTCACTGTTTATTAAATGATTTCTAGCCGGTGAACTTCTATCAGTTTAAGATTGGCCTGCCAATAGCCTAGACATGAATTCTTTGGAACACATGTGGTACAAGAAACTGGAAATTTAAACCAACTCTATAGTAGTTCCAAAGACGCCTGGTAGAACTTCACTAACGAAACGTGTCATTATTTGATCGAGTCGATGCCGCGCCAATGTCGATATGGCTATAGCTAAGAATAGCAATTTAATGTTATTTTTTTAATAGAAAACGTAGCTTTTTAAATAAATTTAATAATAAATATACATTTTTCTCTTCCATTACATTATGAGTTCATTATTTCTAATGTTTTCTTAAGTGTCCCTAATTACTTGTCCAGAGTAATATTAGTACGAAGAAGTAAAGTTGAATTTTAATTGTTGTTATTTTTAATTACAATCCATTCCAATAATTAATAATTCTATTAAGAAAACATTGGTTAAATGATCAAGATCAGATCAACATTAAAAACGTAATGAAGACTTCATGTAAACTGAAACTACGGAAAATATAAATAAATGTTACTCTTATTATACCAATTTCCCTAATTAGTTGACCATCACTGTATATAATATAGACTGTTAAATAGAGTTAAATAAAATAAAAAGTAAAAGTTCATTAAAGTCATAACCATTTTTTGCCATGAATATATATATAGGACTTACTATTAGGAGTATACTTAAAAAAGGAAACTACTTGTAGTTAGATATACTACGTACATAACTAACTAGTAATACGTTGTGTTCACAATATTTTAAAGATCAATCTAATACTTATTTCTGGAGATTATTTGGCCGCGTCAGCGAACGGTCACGAGTTGGCTGCGAAGTTTATCGAACAGCGCACGAAAACTCACGAACATTTGAGTTTCGGCGAGGCCGAAAGTTTCGGCTATATTTTGGCCGAAACCGAAACTAAAGCCGAAACTAGATTTTTGGCCGAAACTGGCCGAAACCGAAACCGAAACCGAAATTTCGGTCGGTCACTAAAAATTACTGAACTGTACCGGCGATTTTTTTCAAATAATTCTGAAAACATATTTCAGTTTGAATCAGTTTTTCTGTTTTTATAATAATAATAATTTTTATATATTCTCAATTTATTATTATTATAATATTATCTTCACGATTAAAAACTTAGAATGACGAAATGACCAAAAACTAAAGGCGGTTACAGACAAGCGCCTTTTTACGAGCTTATACGCTTCATTTCGCGATTCAAAAAGCAGAACGCGCGTATACGGATTTATTTTGGTGTGTACGCTTACCGGTGCTTGAGAGTGATAGTCGTATTACTCAAAATTTATAATAATAATAATCTTTATTTGTCAGAAACATGGCCGTAAAATAATAATTATGGTCATTTTAAAATAAGTCCCTTTCATGTTTTGCCCATGACAAGGCATACAAGTATTATTAGTCAATTATAATTTTTTTTTTTTTATGTTAGAAGTTGGCAAACAAGCATACGGCCCACCTGATGGTAAGTGGCTGCCGCAGCCTATGAGCGCTTGCAGCACCATTAGTAGGTGCCACTCACGCGTTGCCAACCTCGAGATATTAGTTCTTAAATCTCGTTCGCCCAGTAATTTCAATATATAATAATTTACAAATCTACACACAATACTCATTAAATAGAAAAACTTCAGCTACCTAACCCATTCACAGTCCATACAGTAGACACAATAGCCGAGCAACTAAACTGAGCCACATGTAGCAGCGGACAGGGAATGTGTTAATAATAAATATTGTGATTAATAATAAAAAAAATAATTATGTCAATTATTGATCAATATAATATTATAAATAGTTACATTAGATATAATTCATTTATGCCTATACGCTAGGTGCGTAAGCGCTTCGAAAACGAGCTTATATATTTTTTTTAATAATGACTACATTGTGGCGCAGCGGTAGCGAACCTGCCTTAAACGCCACAGGTCGCGAGTTCGATTCCCACACGGAGCATAATATGTTTGTATTGGCCATGCACGCATATTTTCCGGTCTGGGTGTTCGTCCTTGTCCTTGTATGTTTCCGGACCCCCGACACAGGATATAACTATCCTAATGGGGGACGTTGAGTGTGTACCGTTTATTATTTTATTATTATTATTAGCATTGCTTTTTCAAGGCATTACTAATATTCCTATTGCCCTCCAAATAAGTTCGAAGCTTGCGCTAGGAGTGGGAACGACAATAACTGAGGGTCAGGATCAAACCGGCGACTCTCGAGTTAACGGAGTCGGCCTTTCTACCATGTAGCTATTGAGGCTTTAATCATCGTTTATACGCTCTGTTATTGTAACACCCTTCGTAATTTTCAAAATAAAACTCCAAAAATCACAAGCACTATATTTATGTTATAAGTTCAATTAACAGTTAAAATCTCTTGTAATTCTGAATTTCTCTAATCACTTTTAATACGTGATTCGCGGAAGACCTACAGGGTCTATGGATAATTTGGGCTCGCCAGTCAGTCTTGTTGCTACTTCAGACCGCCCACCGGTCTGTCGAAACTAGGTCCGTAGCTGAACAGCACTTCGACTAATTACCAGAACGACTGATAATTAAAAGAAAATGTATTGTTTATAATTGGACACAAATAAGCAATACCATGTCAACCCACAAAATTGAAAAAACTGAGTTATATATGCAGAAGTGTTGGTAAATGGCTGAAGAACATTTTTCTTTAATATTTGTAGGGTTTTAAGCTTTAAAACTTCTAAAAAGCCAATTTTTATCATGCAATTATGTATTATGTTAAACGCTTCGGGTTGTATTGTATACGAAATATGCAGTTTGTATACTTATTTTTTGTGAAAATAAGTAAAATAACTTACATAAATCTGAAATTGCCAAAAACTTGATCAATACATAAAAAAAACCATATAAAGCAAGTTGTTAAAAATTTTCAAACGCGTTTTTCTCGAAATGACATTCGTGTGGGTTGACATGGTATTGCTTATTTGCGTCCATATAGCCTATAGTAGCTAGGGATAACAGCTAGTGTAAACGCTGGTCTGTAACCAACCTAAGAATAACTCGCTTCAATCTTTCGACTGACGAGTGTCATGACCTCACTACACAGTCACACAAATAATCTACATGTAGTTATTATTGTATCTTGTTTTTAGTAGCTTAAACATATTGTGTAGTAAATATAATATATGTTAAATAGTGTAAGATGTTATCAGGTGTTTGGCAATTATTATATTAATAATATTCAGGATGGAACTATTATGGATATTGCAGTTAAAAATATTACATGTGATATTAATATTACATCTTGTGAATAAAGTTACGCCTACTTCTTATGCATATCGAACGTACGTAGTTAAATTTTGTAAAGATAACGGATTCATAGAATCGAAGATTTACTCAGGCCTACATTTTGGTTACCCAGTTTTTATCAAAAAACCTTTAGTTGTCACAACAGAAATAAAAGTGAAACTAGATACAGCGGGGACGATTACATTTGTAAGTATTTTGAGAAATAAAAAAACTATTTTTTTTCCAAAATTTTTTCCTTTCCTAATTTCAGGGTCAAGAGCTCGAAGAAAATTTGGATACCGCAAGATTTACGACTGATAACGATCTCGTGAATAATATATTCACTTTTATTTTACTAAAAAATAGTACTGAATTTGTCTTCACTGTTAAAGGGAGAAGTCCTCCAAACCATCAACCTTATATTTTAAGCTTAAAAATAAATGGTGAAGAAAACTGTAAAGATCCTGATAGGGTACGCAATTTTTAATTTAAATAAAAAACCTGTGGCACTGAGGGACTTTTTATCAACATATGCAACACATAAAATCTTGGCAGTTTTTAAAAAGTTAAAATACGAATGAAATCGAATATAAATTTCAAGCCAATAAGATTATATACAATTTTGTCTATAATTTAAAATTTCATTGAAATAAAGTAAGAAACTTCGTAACTAATTCAAAATATTTGAATTTAGAACGTAAGTACATCATCAATAGATACATTTTATATGGAACTTTAACTTTATAGAATAATCGCCTTAGTTCTCTTTGAGTTAAATTCTTTGCATATATAAGAATTATGTATAATAGTTATATACTATTTTTTGAAAATTAAACCTTATTCTTTATAGCGTATTATTTAATGATCATTTTGAAAAACATTTATTGAGGTATTTGCTATAATTTTTCTTGTGTTAGGTATTATTTTCGTTACAGAATTTCTTGATTCGGTCGCCAAGCGCAAAGCCCGCGATGAAGATATGCAATAGCTTAAAAATAACATTGAAATATTACCAGTCAAGTATGTTGTAGACCACGTAAAGTGGAAACTAAAAGATTAAGTTTAGTTAAAAATCTTAAGGATTTAGATTAGCTAATTAACATCGAGCGCAAAAATATGTTGGTAACATAGTAATTATTAAAAGTACTATGAACAACAAAGATAAGGAAAAACTTATCTTTTTTAATCGAGAGGGGGCAAACGGGCAGCAGGCTCACCTGATGTTAAGTGATGACCACCGCCTTGACTTTTGTGGATTTTTATGTATAGTGTAATATATGTCTTACATATATAAACATATATTCCTTAAAATAATTATCGTTGAAATTGCAATTTTTATGAGTTTAAGGCCTAATACCTCACCAATAACTGACTCAATCAAAGAATTCAAAATTAAATCTCCGAAATTATAGCCAGTTTTTAATAATTACTATTAAATTACCAACTTATTTTTCCGATTGATTTTAATTCGTTTCAAATTATAATTTTAAAGCTTTCATTTTTAACAATTTTTTCACCAGACATATTTTAGCGCATATTCATACATGGGTATAGACAAGTTTTGGTCAGCAGCGCCTGACCTATTTTGTGGGAGACGCAGAATAAACAGAAAATATACTGAGTTAATAGTAGGTGGATCACCTTCGAAGGTTGGCGACTGGCCTTGGCATAGTGCAATATACAGATTTAACAAAGGAAAGCTTGAATATATATGCGGAGGAACTCTCATTACAAAATTTTCTATTTTAACAGGTAATTGATAGTATAATTTAGATATTTTGAAATTTTGAAGTCCTCTCAAAGAAAATCAGCGCACAGTAATAGTACCAGTACTATCGCGTCTCGTGCCATGAGTGACAGCGCCGGAGGCCCTATGTCCAAATCCCTTGGTTCCCTTCTTTTCCCTTCCTTCCTATTAGCCAATATATTATCCACATATTTTTAATAAAAGATTTCCACCACAGCTGCACATTGTGTTGCAATCAATGGTGCAGCGGTAAATCCAGCAATCCTTGGCGTGATTCTTGGGAAGTCCAAGCTTATTGGTACTGAATTCGCTTCTCAAGATAAAGAGGTCAGCATAGTACAATTTGATTTATTTAACAAAAAGACAATTGTTTATAAATGATCTAAATATTTCCAGGTCTACGAAGTAAAAATTCACGATGAATTTGATCACAGAATTCTTAATAACGATATTGCTATACTTAAAATGAAAACAGAAGCTAATTACAATAATTACGTCCAACCAGCCTGTTTATGGCTTGATGACTGTTATGATCAATTGGATTCTTATGAAGTAATAGGAACGGTAAAGTACCTTGTATTAATAAACGTAAAAATTGAAGCACCACTAAATACAACTACTTACTATCCTATTATTATTAATTATTTAACGTCACCATTATTCCATAAGGACGGTTTCAGACCAGTGTTTATTACGAACTTATTAGCTGGTCTTTCGATACGCGTATAGGCGCGCCTTTTATCACACGCGCAACTCACACTAGTGCTGAGACGCTTATAGGCTCGTATATGCGCGTTATGAATATGTTTTTAATATGTTACTGACACTCAGCACCACTGGCTCAAGCGTTTACGCCAGAATACGCCCGTGTACTCGCGTTCAGCATTTTGAAGCAGGCGTGTAAGCGCGTAAAAGGCATGCCAAATGTATTGTTTTTTAATGACATACTTCTTTTTACTAGGTAGTAGGATGGGGTATCGACCAATCAAATAATCTATCGGACGAACTTCATGAAGCAGCCATGCCACTGGTACCAGACTTAACTTGTATCAGATATAATCCCGTTTTCTACAATAATATGCTGAACGGGAAGAAATTCTGCGCTGGATACACAAATGGTTAGTTAGTTCAATGCCTCTCTGTGCTTCCTTCGCAAACGCACAGTCAGAATCACTACCATCTTCCTCGGGGCCACTCATAAGGAACACGTACTGGTTCCTCACTTTGTATACTCACGAGTTGTAGGCACGCCGTAATTTAATAGCCCTGAGTTAAGGAGCTGAGGGGCTTTACTGGTGGTAGGACCTTTATTGCAAGAGGCTGGTTATGTAGGTATCATCACAGGTGTCAGTTATTCTACCGTAAAGCAGTATACTGTGTTTCGGTTTCAAGGACACTTGTAGCTTATGAAATTACTGGGCAAAAGAGATTGAAGAACCAATATCTCGAGGTTGGTAACGGTTGGTGATACCTACTTATGTATGGTGTTTCAAGCTTTCTTAGACTACTACTCACCATCAGGTGGATCGTATGCTTGCTTGCCAAGTAAGTCAAGGCAGTTAAAAAAACCAATCACCTCGAGACGCTCATAGCCGAGTGCACCCACTGATCGGTAGATCGATCGATTTGTAGTTTTAGCAACTTTAGGCGCGGTCAGTCACTAGATAGGTGATCGCATAGTGGTATTTCAACCGAGCGTCTCCATGCTTCGGAGGGCACGTAAAAAGTCGGTCCCGGCTGTTAACATTTGAAAATAGTCGAAAAGTCAAGTCAGGGGCCTATACGGGCGACCTGAACAACTCTGACACTAGGTTGGCCACTAACCACTCGATTAGAAGAAGGCCACAAAGAGTTTATTGTAACTGTGTATTCAATTTAAATTTGTTTTAAGGAACAACAGCCTGTAACGGTGACAGTGGCGGTGGTTTTGTAGTATTTGTTCGTGATTCAAAGAACCCTTCGGCTTATTATAGTATACAACAAAGACCAGGGGCCTGGTATGTGAAAGGAATCGTTTCAGTTTCATTAGCTCGTTCAGATGATAATATCTGTGATCCTAAAGCATATACTGTGTTCACTGATGTTGCTAAATATAGAAATTGGATTCTGAAAAATATGCAGTAGATATAATATTGAAATAAAGTGTTTTAATAATTTATTTTATCTTTAATTTTTAGAGTTCTGTACCAAAAGGTTGCCAACGGAACCATATTATTTTTATGGCTTTGATGTCAGTCCGTCCTTAATAGGTAGAAAGATATCCCCATAGAGGTCCCTATACAAAAAAATCTTTTTTTTAATGATTTTGACGGTGGTACGAAATGCTTTATAAGCGTCATCGTAACATTTGCTCCGAGCAGGAATCGAATCCACGATCTCTGGCACTTAAGGCACGTTCGCTACCGCTGCGCCACAGCGTCGTCAAATTATATTAATTTTTTTATTATAATATATTTAAATAAACTGTGCGAGAGTAACAAGTGTGGTAATAGGACAAGATGGAGGCCAATTATATATATATTTTATCTTAAAAACATAATGATAACCCAACTATAAAAAAGATATTTTTTCTGCATAATAGTGTGCTTTACAAGTAAAATTGAGTAAAATATCGGCACATATAAGGCCAATAAGCCTTCGATGGCCTGAATGACGACGTGAGTTGAGAAATCGTTGCGAGCTATTATTATAGAGAGCTACGTCTGTGATGAACTCTTAGAGTGTGTTCAGATGATGGGTGCTCAACGCGAGTTTCGCTAACCCGCGTTTGCAACTACACATGCAAATGCGCGTTTTCTCACACGCCGTACCATAGTCAGCGAAAATGAACTTGGTAAAAATTATTCGGTCAGACAATGGACATTGTAATAAATAATTTGACAAATTCTTAAGTGGGAATGATATTGAGCACTTCTAGAAAGAGCCAAGTGCATGCTATTTGATTGACAACGCGCGTTCAAACGCCTGACAAAAGTATGCTCTTATGAATATAACATCTGTCATCCACTCCTACCAACGCCCTCCAGGTCGAATGTGTTGACCCTCCTTTGCAAATTAGAAGGCAATTTTTATGCGACCGGTTTGTCATCAAATCATTACAACTCTCCAATCATCCTTTATTACATCGTTTGAATAAATTATCTCAATGTCGTAATCTTCGCAATTCCTCTTCATATCTTCTCGATAGCTTTATTAAATTCACTAACCTCCCTCACCCTGTCATTAGTTTCCCTATCAATCCACATATTTCCATTAATTTTAAAGCCCTAGTGTTTAGACCGACTATTATTACAAACTTAGGCCTCTCAAAAGGCTCTCCAGACACAGTGTCTAAATTTCGAAAGGCTCTCCTTAAATTTTGGCCAAATCACATAGCTATGTATACAGACGTCTCAAAAATCTCGACGGTCGGCTGTGTCGGTGCAGCGTGTTGGACCTCTAAATTTAGAATTATCCTACAATTTAAATGCCCCCCAGGTTCATCGGTTTTTACTGGTGAAGCTACCGCGCTATTAGAAGCTGTCCGCTTCGCTAACTTCCATGACTTTAAACAGACTGTCATTTTTACTGACTCCCTCACCTGCTTATTAGCAATCAAGGATAACCCATTTCGTAGTAAATTGAGAATTCCCATCATTCTGGAAATTAGGGAGGCTCTTTCCTCATATCATGAAAAAGGTATCCAGGTCACTCTCGTATGGATTCCTGGTCACTCCGGGATTGCTGGTAATGAGACCGCTGACTCTTGCGCAAAAGCCGCCATCTCTTTTGGTTAAAATTTCAACTCAAGATCTGCGTAGCATGGCGAAATCTCGCATGGATAAGTCCTGGTCCGCATACTGGAACGAATCCGCGACCGTAAAAGGCAAATTCTATGCAAATATCCAACCAGACATTCCAAGACGCCCTTGGTTTTTTCTTCTTAAACATTCAGATAGATGGGTTACTTCCACAATCTGTCGATTACGTCTTGGCCACTCTTGCACACCTGTCCACTTAGCCAACATTAGGGTACGAGACCATTCACTGTGCGAATGTGGCATTGATGAAGGCACTGTTTCCCATATCCTCTTCAGTTGTCCCAAACTTCTTTATCCTGCCTATGATATCCTCCCTCGTAAGATCCTCCGTCCTGTAAGTGCTGAGTGTTTATTGATGTTTGTGTTTAATCGTCCTTTGTGTTCGTTCTTGTGTAAGTTCATTAAATGTAATTAAATTAAACTGTAATTTGTGATTTGTTTATGCTTCTCTAAAATACATGTAAATATGATTTAACTAACCTATCTTACATATAATAATTATTTTATTTTTGTGTCGTTTAAGGTTAAGGACTAACAAAAGCCATTTGTTTTGCCTGAGCTCTGATTTAACTAGTAAATTTATTTTCACCGGGCAATCTCCTTCGTGTCTTCTCCATTCAAAGTGACATTGGCGAAGTAATCTGTGCCCAATTTGCACAACTGAAAGCCATCAATCGAAGAATTGAATTATAACATCTGTCGTATCTGTCATGGTGCGTTTTTTTTAAGGGATGATGGACGTATTTTGAGGCAGCGCCAATGACGACTGTCGCACTAATTGATAAAATTATAATAATAATAATAATAATAATAATAGCAATAATATATGTTAAAAGTGATTGAATATAATAAAAATTATATGAAAAATAAAAATATTGAAAAAGCAAAGTAAAATAATATTATGGCAGACACAAACATCAACTATGCAAATCCTAGCGGATTCTCCGACATATATAAACGAAATACCTCTAACTTTCATAATGATATCGTGCGTCGCTTTGTCGCCGCGTCTGCACTGATACGTTAATCGAACGCGTACGCTGGTCAAACGCTAGTGTGAGGAGCTTTTATGTATCGGCGTATTTTGTTGTACGTATTTAAAATAAAAAAAGTGGTGATAATAATTATAATCAGTTTACATGTTTCGCTACATCACGTCGACTAGTGGCTTCTTGTGTTATATTTTATTTTAGTTATTAATAATTATATTATAACATTTAAGATGAAAATATTATGGACAATGCAGTTAAAATTACAAGTGATCATATTATTATATTTTGTGAGTAAAGTTAATAATACTCCTTCACACCAAAGGCCATCGTTAAATGTTAACTTTTGTAAGGATAACCAACTTTTAGTATCAACAATTTATCCTGGTCTATCCAATGGTTACCCAGTTACTATAAATAAGTATTTAGCTGCCACAACAGAAATAAAAGTGCAGTTAGATTCGGGTGGGACGATAACATTTGTGAGTATTTTCAAAAATAAATTCCATCGATCATTTTTTTCTCTTACGTTAAGATTATTGAATTTTTTTTTTCAATTTTAGGGTAGAGAAAACGACCTAGATTTTGATACCGCAAGATTTACGACCAGTAAAGATCTCGTCAATAATATATATACATTTATTTTACTAAAAGATAATACACAATTTACATTCACTGTTAAAGGTCGATTTGCTCCACACCATCCACCTTATATCCTAAGCTTAAAAATAAATGGAGAAGAAAATTGTAAGAATCCTGACAGGGTATGCAATATATCATTTTAAATTAAATTAAATTATTATCAGTCAAAGTGCATTGTGGACCACGCACAGTCCAAAATAAAAAGTTCCATAACTTGATGATGAAGAGTCTTAAGAACTTTAAAAATAGTAACGAATTAAAATCGACCGCAAAATAAATTGGTAAATTCATAGTAATTATTCAAAGTTATATGAAAAACAAAGATATGGGAACAACTTATATATTTCTAAAGTTCCTATCTTTTCAAACCAAATGCGAATGAAAGTTCATTTGGTGTTCTACAAGCACCAATTTTTGCCAGAATTTTAAATCCCATAGTTCAAAAGCTAAAGGGACACATTTTTTATGACTAGGAGCTTATATCTCAACAACTACTGATTTAATGAAAAAAGGCAAAATCAAACCTTACTATAATTTTGAAAGACCTATCCAAAGATTACTAATAAATGTAAGTTGCCATACGATGAAAAATTTGGTAGATAGAATACCGTACCATACCATAAGAAAAATAAAAGTGGTTCATTATACAAGAGACTTCAAATTTTTATCTCCGGGTAACTCTTTTTTCCCAGACATATTTTAGCACAAATTCATTTACGGGTATAGACAACTTTTGGTCAGCAGCCCCTGACCCACTTTGTGGGAGACGCAGAATAAACAGACAATATACAGAGCTGATAGTTGGTGGATCACCGTCAAAGGCTGCAGACTGGCCTTGGCATAGTGCAATATACAGACTTAACAAAGGCAGACTTCAATATATATGCGGTGGAACTCTCATTTCAAAATTTTCTATTTTAACGGGTAATTGATTACAAGATATTGAATTATGAAGCTAAGATGTAGTAGAAGCATCTCTCATCACAATGGTAGGTTCGACAGGGGAAGTACTACCCTCTCACAGAAAATCAGTGTCAAAATGAGTGAGAGCACCGAAAGCCAAACCTCATATCCACTCTGTTATCCATCGTTTTTCCTTTCCCAATTTTATAAAAAGTTTTCGTAATGATTAAAATCACTAAATTTTACCCTTCATATTTTTCATACAGATTACTTATAATTATGATAATCCATTCTAAAGGAGGAAAGTCTAAAAACTATTTTTAATAAAATATTTTGATTACAGCTGCACATTGTGTTACTATCAATGGTCAAGCAGTAAACCCAGCAATTCTAGGCGTGATTCTTGGAAAGTCCAAGCTTATCGGTACTGAATTCGCTTCACAAGATAAAGAGGTCAGCATAGTACAATTTGATTTCTATAACAAAAACACACTTGTTTATAAATGATTTCAATGTTTCCAGGTCTACGAAGTTAAAATTCATGACGAATTTGATCACAGAATTCTTAATAACGATATTGCTATACTTAAAATGACTACAGAAGCAACTTACAATAATTATGTCCAACCAGCCTGCTTATGGCTTGATGACTGCTATGATCATTTGGATTCTTATGAAGTAATGGGAACGGTAAAGTATCACTTAAATATTTTTACATACTCAGCTGGCTCAGCGACCCAAAGTGTGTCATGGCGATTCTGAGATATATATGAGCTATATCTATTCTGTGCTACTTCTTTGCCAATTATGGACTTGAAGATAACGCAGGTCAGTTTAAACTGCATCCAGCGATGCCTAAGACGACACACTGGATGTTTACCAGAAGCTCGGTCTAGACATGCTCCTTTAGTTACCCGATCATTATTCATCCTTTAAAGATAAGCAAGCGAAGTCTATAAAAAATATTTTTTCTAAGGGTTTTAAATTTTCTTCATCCCATCCTATTACTACAACCATTACTAAATACAACTACTATCCTGATCGTTACAAAAATGGACAAATACACAAGAATTTATTTAAGATTCACAAATTACCACCATAAAGACTGACAAATATATTGTTGTTATAGTGTCATATTTCTTTTAACTAGGTAGTAGGATGGGGTATCGATCAATCAGATAGGCTATCGGACAAACTTCGTGAAGCATCCATGCCACTGGTACCAGAATTAACTTGTATTAGATATAATCCTGTTTTCTACAATAATATGTTGAACGGGAAAAAATTCTGCGCTGGATACACAAATGGTTAGTTAGATGGCATTGCCATCCTGATCTTCCTTCGCAAGGGCACAGTCGGAAACACGCTGACTGCCATCCGTCTCAGAGCAACTCAACACAAAGACGTACAGGTTTCCCATCATGTACGCCCAAGACTTGAGGGCACGTTGTATTTAAATAACCCCGGATAAAGAGGCTGATTAGTATGATAAATGGGAAGACAAACCATAATCTGGTTTTCCACTTTTTAGTAATAAAATATTAAAACAGGTTCATATGCAACCTAATATTAATAGATTAGAGTAACGCCTTTGCTACTTTCACTTTTGGTTTATTTTCTCTTGAAATCCTTTACACAATGATTTTATTTAAATTTTTGAGAGCTTATGCGTATTAACAAATGAATATAGGGTTAATAACAAGTTGAGCGATTGAGCTCATACTCTATTAACTTAAAATTAACCAAATTTTAATATGCAAAGTTTGTACCGTTATATCTTTGGGCGAGACCAAAAAATATTAGAAAAGAGGTTGAGATATGAGTATAAGAATATTCAGGAGACGCTTCAGTCTTTCTATTGATGATTTCAACACAAAGAGTAACATTTGATGGATTAGCTAGTATATTGTAATTGTGTGATTTTAAATTTATTTAAAGGAACAACAGCCTGCAACGGTGACAGCGGCGGTGGTTTTGTGGTATTTATTCGTGATTCAAACGTACCTTCCCATGGTTATAGTCCAGAACTAAGACCAGGGGCCTGGTACGTCAAAGGAATAGTGTCAGTTGCATTAGCTCGTCATGGTGATAACATCTGTGATCCTAGAGCATATACTGTATTCACTGATGTTGCTAAATATAGAGATTGGATTCTGAATAATAAGTAGTAGACAAAATATTCAAATATATTATTATAAAACTTTGTCTTTTATTTTTTAATTATATTATTAAACATCTGTTAAAATTTAGAGTAAAAAATGTTGAAAAAACTCAAGAAATAACAATGATATGGGGCGAAATAGTTAAGCATTATCTTTTAAAATAGTAAAATTATATATTTTTTTTTATGTTAGAAGTTGGCAAACAAGCATACGGCCCACCTGATGGTAAGTGGCTGTCGCAGCCTATGAGCGCTTGCAGCACCATTAGTAGGTGCCACTCACGCGTTGCCAACCTCGAGATATTAGTTCTTAAATCTCGTTCGCCCAGTAATTTCACTAGCGTACAGTGCCCTTCAAACCGGAACACAGTAGTGCCTAAACACTACTATTTGGCGGCAGAATATTGGACACTGCGGTGGTACCTACCTAGCCGGCCTCTTGCAACGAAAGACCTACCACCAGTGTGACTGATTGCACTGGTGGAATAATCTCTGTTGTGACAGAGGTTATCCCAACAGCGGGCGATGGGGTCGTCACATCCCGACGCCTATTAAATTTATTTACATTAAGTATGCTTTTTTATTGCAAGAGGCCGTTCACGTAGGTGATATTTATTTACTGTGAAATGTATTGTATTATTTATTAAAGGGATGAAAGTATTGGTGGTTACAATAAGTTGTTCATAAAATAAACCCACTTGGATGAGATTGATAAAGGTTCAAGGTTATCATTAGCTTAGTGAATACTGATAAAACCACATGCGTTTTATATTCTTTTAGTAGTGTGTTTTGCATTACTGTCTTTGGTTTCAAGAGCACTGTTATGTCTAGTTTAATTGCTGGGTAAAGGAATTATAATTCGATTTTTATTGTCAAATAGAATAAATTATGAGAGATTCTGATATTATTCTGACGAGCAAAATGACCTCAAACATCGCATCGCAGATATGGAAAACTCAACCTCTGGAAACTTTCAAAAATAATGTTACTTTGTCGAATCTGGAATCAAAAATAGACTATCTAGAACAGCAGGCCAGACAATGTAATGTGGAGATCAGTAATCTGCCGGAAAAACGGAACGAAAACTTTGTAACAATTATGGAATCCCTTAGTAACTGTATTAATTTTCCCATTTCACAAAGTAATATTATAGCAATTCATCGAGTTCCCCATGCTCGCAACGACAACACCAACAGGCCAAAAAACCTAATTGCGAAATTTCACGTATAATACGGACAATTTACTAAGTGCCTTTTGTAAGGTTAAAGGTATTAAATCCGACGCTCTAGGAATATCCGGCACTCCTGAAAAAATTTATCTTAATGAACACTTAACGTTAAAAAAGAAACGGTTATTTCGAGAATGCAGGGAAATTGCGAAGGAGCATGGTTTTCGGTATGTTTGGATTAAAAATGCAAGCATTCTTGTGCGTGAAAATGACACATCTCACGTTATTGCTATACACTCTGAAAGTGATGTTTCGAAGATCCGCCGAAGGCATACAAATAATAATAATTAAGATTATTTATTTTGCTTTCTTAAGCCAACCTATTTATAGTGTACTTTTTGTTATAGTTATTGCTATTTGCTTAGTAATAATAATAATCATACTTTCTGTACCCTCTTCTCACTTAGTTTTTAATAAATCACAGTCGCTCTTTTCTAACATTTTTTTGATAAATATTTTGCTCTACATGCTATGTCTTTTGAAAATATATAGTGGCTCCCAACACTCTAAATTGACAATGCTGAGTATGCTTAGCCTTTCTTTCATTAGATTACATATATTTACTTTATTTAATGAATTATTGTACTTATTTACCTTCTTATTCCTATTCACAATGACGACCAATAATCTCAGCATTCATTACCAGAATTGCAGAGGTATTCGTACCAAATTAAACAGTGTTTACATGAACATTTTGTCTCATAATTATGATTTGATTGTTTTAACAGAGACCTGGTTGATTCAAAGCAAAAGCAAAAGGGAATTAAAAGCAAGTAGTTTACATCTACAAACATTTTTGTCGCCCATTACAGAGTTTGTTACAATAGAAATACCAGGTTTTAATCGTCATGTACGTAACATAATTCATGCAGTCTACATTCCCCCTAAAATTAACCTTGAAATCTATACACAATATTTAGATTCTTTACT